>NW_011627079.1:40145-51152 GCF_000204515.1 Acromyrmex echinatior | reverse complement strand
TAAGAACTCTAAGAACTTTTAGAAGTAAGAAGGAGGACGGCGAGATCGAAGCATTTATTGCTTTCGGCCTGGGCTTTCTTCTTGGGAAAAAATCCAATAAAATTTTGCCACAATCGTAATTATTACGTGGCATTAGGTGTACAAAATTGATTGGCGCTTTGGATTCTTTTCTAACGACGTTCAATGTAACAGTCATGCGCGACAGAAAATCCGTGCGTGGGATTGGTGACAGCGCGTGACGTATTCGTCGGAGCGCGGCGCTCGCGTGCGCGAATTGAATCGTTCTAGAACTTTCGATTGTCCGTTGCCGGTAACGACAACTTGTTTGCGTGTAACGACTTGTTTTTAAAAAGAACAAAGAACGCCAAATCGCTGATTTTTATCGAGGATTTAGATCATGCTCGAGATGAAATCACGAGCTCAATTTATGCATGCGTTCAATGACAATTACTGTCGGTCGACTGAAAGAATTCTTGCTTTTCTTTTCGAATTACCGATCTCAAACAATAAATAAATAAATAAAGTTATCACTCTTATTGATAAATGTGTTTCCTTCAATCATCAACCAAGAAACATAACAATGGCGACGAGGAAAAAGATATTGAATAACAGTCATTGCATCGATCACATCGTGACTCTCAGTCATAACCTTTTCCGACAATGTCGGAGATAAAGGAAGCCCTCCTAGCTTTTATGCAACAACAAGCTCAACTTAAAGGATAGCAAGAATTTTTCATCCAACAAAATGCGTTTGCTGCCCAACTTTCACAAGCTTTTGCTTCAACCATAACCTCACATAAAGAGATGAAGACTGAATCACTCGCAAGCGGCATCACGGAATTCGACCCAGAGAACGGATTAACATTCGAAGTTTGGTTTGTTCGCTACGAAGAATTATTTAACGTCGATGCACGAGACCTGACGATGCCGCCAAGGCTGTTATTGCATAAATTGAATACGTGTCATAAACAATATATCGATTACATCTTACCCAGTCAACCGAAAGATTTCACTTTAGAAGACACGGTTAAGAAGCTCAAACAAATGTTCGGAAAAAAGATTTTATTGTTTAACCAACGATATAATTGCATAAATACTATAAAATTTCCAATGATTTTGTTGCTTATGCAGCGCAGATAAACAAAAAATGCGAAGAGTTCCAAATCTCAAAGATAACTGCTAATCAATTTAAATGTTTAATTTTTGTATGTGGATTGCGCTCTCCTACTGATGCTGACGTCCGCATCAAACTTTTGAATCTTATCGATTCCAAACCAGATACTATTTCCTTAGAGGATCTTACTGTGGAATATCAACGTCTTCTCAACTTAAAGGCTGACACTTCTTTAATTCAAAATGCAAAACCACTAAATGTAATCGCAGCCCAATCTAAACAGAAACAAATTAAAACTGCAAAATATAGTAAAAACAAAAAATCACAAAACCACTCAAATCAAAATTAAAAACAGCCTTCTAGCCTTGTTGGTTTTGCGGTCAGCTTCATTATTCTAAAGATTGCATATACAAAAATCATCTATGTAAAAATTACAATACTGTGGATCACAAGGACGGTTACTGTAACTCAAGAAAGAAAACGAAGAGCAATTCGATTAATAATGATTCCATGTCCACAAAAGCTATAACATCAGCAGTAAATAAAATCAACGAGACATTTTTGCGCAAATATGTCAATGTCACGATAAATTCCAAAACAGTCAAGCTACAGTTGGACACCGGTTCTGACATCATGATAATTTTAAAGGATACATGAAAACTTTTAGGTCAACTATAAGGTAAACTTTCCAAATGTATCGCAAAAGACGCTTCAGCAATACGTTAAGCATTTTATATGAAGTCGAAGTTGCATAGTCTCATTAGATAACGTTTTACGTCAATTACGTTGTTACATCACTCCAAACACAGAATTGAATTAGATTAGATTGGCTATATGCTTAGATCTCTTTGGATTAGATTGGCTATATGCTTTTGATTTATGACAATCCAATTAACAGTTTTTGCAATCATGTCACTAATCCTCAAGTTACAATATCACGACTTCAAGACTTACCACAAAAGTTTTCTAACGTTTTTAACACTAAATTAGGATGCTGCACTAAAACAAAAATTTCTCTTCATCTTAAAAACGATGTCAGACCTGTATTCCGACCTAAACGACCAATCGCTTACTCAATTCTTCCATTGGTCGATGCAGAACTTGAACGTTTTATACAGGCAGAAATTATCTCTCTAGTGAGCTACTCGGATTGGGCAGCACCAATCGTTGTCGTTGGCAAGAAAAATGATCAAATCCATATATGCGCTGATTTTTCTACTGGTCTAAATAATTCTTTGGAACCAAATCGTTATCCATTACCTCATCCAGACGAGATTTTTACAAAACTATCAAATTGTAAGTACTTCAGTCAAATCGACCTTTCAGACGCATTCTTACAAATCCAAGTAGATGAGGATTCAAAACATCGTTTGACGATAAACACACACCGCGGTCTCTTCATTTACAATCGTTTACCTTTTGGCGTCATTGTGACCCCTGGCGAATTTCAAATCATTATGGACGCCATGATCGCTGGTCTCGACAAAGTATTCGCGTATATTGATGATCTCGTCGTTGGAAGGTGAACAATTGAAGAACATGATCTTAATTTAAATGAATTACTCAAGCGCACGACTACGGATTCCACGTACGCATAGAAAAATGTAAATTTTTCACTACAGAGATAAATTATCTAGGATATATAATCGACGAACAAGGATTACATTCAGATCCTAAGAAAATCTCCTCGATTGTCAATATGCCTGCACCTACAGATCTTACTACACTACGTTCTTTTTTAGGTATCATAAATTATTACGAACGCTTTATTCCAAATATACATGTTTTACGACGACCTTTGGATAAACTTCTCAAAAAGGATACTACTCAAAAATGAAATTGGAACCAAGCATGCCAAGAATCATTTGAACGTTTCAAACAAATTTTCCAATCCAAATTGCTTCTCACTCATTTCGATCCAAAGCATGAAATCATCGTAGCCATTGATGCTTCTCAATATGGTATTGGTATCTGCATTCTACATATTAGGTACAACTTTGCTTCCGCCGTTTTTTTCCCAAATTCGAGGCTTTATTGTAAAAAACTGGTCATACATTTATGATTCAAAGTATTGTTCATCGTTGGCCACTACTTTCTCCCATACGAATCCCGCGTCGAAAAAACTGGTCATCTTTTGAGGCGATCCACGAATCGATCCAATTTTTTACTTCTTCATAAAACCGGAAGTGCTGGTCAGCCATGTCGTGTGCCATTGATCGAAACAAGTGATAGTCAGAGGGAGCAACGTCTGGAGAAGACGGCGGGTGGGGTACTTCCCATTTCAACGTTTCCAAGTATGTTTTGACCACTTTCGCAACATGGAGTCAAGCATTGTCATGCTGCAAAATCACTTTATGTGTCTCTCATTGTATTGCGGTCGTTTGTCTTTCAATACTGAGCTCAAACGCATCAATTGTGTTCGATACTGATCGCCTGTGATTGTTTCAATCGGTTTTAACGGCTCATAATACACGCCGAGCTGGTCCTACCAAATACAGAGCATGACCTTGGAGACCGTGAATATTCGGTTTGGTCGTCGACGTGGAAGCATGGCCGGGAACTCCCCATGATTTTCTGCGCTTAGAATTATCGTAATGAACTCATTTTTCGTCTCCAGTCACAATGCGATGCAGAAATCCCTTCCGTCTTTGCCTTTCAAGCAGCTGCTCACAAGCAAACAAGCCGTTCAACATCTCTCGGCTTCAAATCGGACGGCCCCCAATTTCCTTGCTTCTGAATCACTCCCATTGAGTCGTTTTGAAATGGCTTGTTGAGTCACTCCCAATGATCGTGCCAATTCTTCTTGATTTTGATACGAGTCTTGATCAAGTAATGCCTCCAATTCTGCATCTTCGCAAACCTTCTCGCTATGCCGGTCTTCGACGTCAAAATCACCGTTCTTGAAGCATTGTTCTTGAAACCACTCACGACACGTTCTTTTACTAATAGCGGCTTCACCATAAGTATTTGAGAGCATTCGATGAGCCTCAGCCGCAGATTTCTTCATATTGAAGCAGAAAATTAAAACCTCCCGCAAATGATGACAATTTGGCTCGTAAACTGACATTTTCAATCGAGAATAACTTTATGATGCAGACACAAATCGACTAATGTTTCTATGGGGTTATATTGACAGAGTTTGCCCAAGTTTATTATATGACGTCTATGATCTATTTATTTCGACCACCACTTACCGCTAAAGCCATCTATAGGAAAACAAAGTTGTACCTAATAAGTCAAAGCAATTAGTCACACTGCCAGAAATCTCATGGAAACTGAAAAAAAATATAGTCAAATCGAGAAAGAAGGCCTTGTATTAATAATTGCTGTCACGAAATTTCACAAAATATTTGGACACAAGTTCACCTTTCAGATAGATAAGCCTCTTATGACGATTTTCGGAAACAAGAAAAGTGTATCTGTTTATATTGCTATCGACTTCAACGTTGGGTACTTCAATTATTTGCCTACGATTTGAAATCGAATATGTCAAAACGTCTGAATGGAACATATGAACGTGCCATTGCACGTTCTTATGTATATATTGGGATAGACAAGGAAATCGAGCAGTTCGTCAAGGCTTGTCATAACTGCGCTTTAGCTGCAAAATCCCCAGTTAAAGTTCCACTTTTAAGCTGGCACACCTACGTATCCTTGACGTCTTTACGCAGATTATGCTGGACTCATCAACGGGGAATATTATCTAATCATTGTCGACGTTTTTTCAAAATGGCCAGAAATTTATCCAACCAAAGCTATCACAACTCAACGCACTGTCGAAATCATGGAGGATATTTTCGCTCGTTTTGGTATACCGGAAACTCTGATTACCGATAATGGAACTCAGTTTACTTCCGAAACATTCCAATCATTTTGTCTATCATACGGTATACAGCACTTACGTATACCGCCTTTTCATCCCAGCTCAAACGGCCAAGCCGAGAGATTTGTGGATACCTTTAAGAGGGGATCAAAAAACTCACTGGTGGGGAGAACATCCGCAACCAATTACCTATATTTCTTAAACAATACAGATCCACACCTAACGTAAACGTTTCTAACAAACTCTTTCTTGCTGAGGCACTGATGGGCAAACTTATGCGCACAGTTCTGGATTTACTAAACCACCCATCCGACAACAGCTGTAGGAAGACGACACTAAACTACGTCAAGAACAACAACCGTAAACATGGAGTAATATCCAAGGCATTTGGATTAGATTCAGAAATTTATGTCAAGATCTATAATAACAATAAATGGAAATAAATTCCAGGAAAAATTATAGAACGCATCGGAGTTTTATATAATGTAATAGTCCAGACGAAACAACGCTTAGGGCTCATGCAAATCAATTGAAACCCCGTTTTTCTGTTGAAACTACTAAAGAATCTCCACAAGATAATCAGATGCCATTAGACATTTTATTGGATACCTTTGATCTTTCAATTGAAGGGCAAGCTAAACCGGAGATAACAATCCTAGAGTCTCAATCCGCAACTCTGGACAACATCTCCGACGTTGACTGTTCTACAATTAATCAAGAGTCTGTTTCAGATCTACCATTACAGCCACTCAGACGCTCTAGTCGTAAGAGACGCTCTCCAATATGATACGAGAACGTAGGATGTTCTTTAAAAAGAAGAGGAGGTGTTGCCGCCAAATAAGACAGAGAACAGCATTAAAAACGAAAAACAAGAACGAACTCAACTGATACAGTTCACTCAACTTCGTTCATCTTATATCCAATATTTTAGAATATACAAATAAAGTTATCACTCTTATTGATAATCATTGTATTTCCTTCAATCATCAACCAAGAAACATAACACTATATGAAAATTGTAATTGAATAATTACGTAAGAAAAAATAATATATTGCATGAAAATTGTAATTAAATGTGAAATTGTAATTTAATAAATGTACACGCACGCACGCACGCACGCACGCACGCACGCAACGGATATAACAAATCATGTTTTAATACCGTGTGGCTGTTATTTAATTGACTGATATTTAATTGACGGCCTATTACACGTGTACTAGTTGTAGCATCTTCCTCGATTATGTCCAAAATCATTTTTTCCTTTTCGATTCTTATTCGGCTTTCGGCTTATTCGATCACGACCAACGTCAATTTTGGGTTTTGGCATTAAACAATTACTATTTCGAATTCTTTGATCTAATCTTTCGAAAATTCTTCGGTCCCACCCGAAGAACTTTCGAAAGTTTTCTAAAAGATAATGTGTGTAACACACACGCGCAGCTTTCAATGTAGATGGAAGCTGAACTACTGGGCATTTTTTTGGGTGACAGAGTTATCAATCCCACTTTTTTACTAGATATTTTGACGGTAAAAAATACAAAAATCTCTTGATTGATAGCAATATGTATCAAAACATAGTAATGTGATATAGTTTTTTACAGGGTAGAAGTTACGTCGAATTTTTAAGACAAAGGCTCCCAGATGCTTTGGAAGAAATTCCTGTTCTGCAGAGGACAGTTATGTTTTTTCAACAGGAGGGAGGCAAGCACCACCGCAAGCATACTGAGACATAACTAATTTTCTAAATGAACGTTTTCCTGGTCGCTGGATAGGCCAATATGGGCCAATCAGATGATCTGCGCGGTACGAGAAATTTTTAATTTAGAAAGACAGGAGAGGAAAATATGAAAAAGGAAATGCATTAATATATATTGTATAATACATATTAATTATTAATAGGATTTTAACCTGATTTGACATCGCTGGACTTTTTTCTTTGGAGTCATTTGAAGAAAATTGTATATGCAATGGAGCCCGCTTCAACTGAAGAAGTTATTGGAAGGATGCAAATAGCTATACAAACTATTGATGAAGCAATGGTTCGACGCAAATTTAATTCTTTATGCGAAAGCGTGCATTGAGGCTCGCGGGGCTCATTTTGAGCAATTACTTTAATAAATCTTTATAAGACTTATTACTAAAAAGCAATCCTTTTTAGGACTAGAAATTTTCGCACAACAGTTCTTTTCAGGAACACTAATATTTTAAAACGTTACACACATACGAGGTGTGGCTATTAAATAACGAGACTGACGCTGCT
This sequence comes from Acromyrmex echinatior, assembly GCF_000204515.1. Next base: position 43,954 of record NW_011627079.1, on the reverse strand, counting down.
ACAGAAGAAGTACGCATGCGCCAAACACCAGCGACCTCTCGCTTCTGTAAATGCAGTACCTCTCGCTTCTGTAAACAAATCTGTATAGCCATAACCTTCTTTCGCATTAGAATTGTTTTTTTGTTTCGCCGGAAAAATGATAAGTGTAACGAATTGTTATGAAATTTCACGTGAAACTTGGAAAAACCGCTACTGAAACTTATAATTTATTTAAAGAAGTGTATGGCCATGAATGTTTATCGCGTGCACGTGTTTTTGAGTGGTTTAAGCGTTTCCAAGACGGCCGAGAAGACGTTGAAAAAAGCTCGAATGAGCAAATCAAAATTCAAAGCAATGATGATTGTTTTTTTCGATATTCATGGGATTGTGTACCTTCACTGAGTTCCTGAAAGTCAAACTATTAATCAACATTACTACCTTCACGTTCTTGCTGAACTCCGTGAAAGAATAAGGAAAAAACGACCCGAATTGTGGAAAGACAAGTCATGGGTTCTCCACCAAGACAATGCGCCGGCTCATTCCGCATTGTCTGTCAAGAGGTTTCTAGCCAAGTACAGCATCCCAGTGTTAGACCATCCGCCTTATTCGCCGGATCTTGCACCGACTTCTATCTGTTTCCTAAAGTGAAATCTGCATTAAAAGGAACAAGATTTGAGTCCGTTGAAGCTGTGAAAGAGAAAGCGGCACGCGTCCTGAAGGAGCTGACAGAAGAAGACTTTCAGCACTGTTTCAAACAATGGAAGATTCGCATGGAGCGTTGCAGGGATAGAGGAGGGATGTATTGAAGGTGATAATAAGTAAATATATATGAAATCAAAATAAAATGTTTTACAGCGTCAGTCTCGTTATTTAATAGTCACATCTCGTATTTCTCATTTGCAAAAATTAATAAAACAATTTCTCTCTATTTTTTATGAGATAATCTCTGTATAAAATGTTAAATACAAAATTTTGTTTAATGTAAAATTTAATGTAAATTTTGTTTAATTTAAAAAAAAGATGATGTAAAAAATATATTTTTCTTAATTTTTTAACATGCTTCATGTAGATCCTTTTATTTCTATTTAGTTATCTGGATATGTAATTGCCATAATAAATTCATTTTAAAAAATGCATCACTTCATTGTAATTGGACGAAAGCATTCGCAGAAAGATTCAGTAAGTAGTTTGTTTCAAACTCTAAGTGTTAACGTCAAGATTTCTGATAAAACTCATTATATTTAATGGACAGTTACATTTAAGACTATGTAACTTAGTTTTCAGTCATATCACACATTACTTTCAGTTACTTGCTTGACCACAAGCTTCCATTACATTACTTAAAATTCATTAAGGTATTTCTAAGAGTGATAGCTGCGGAGTGTCATGCCAGCTAGAGCGTTATCACTTTCTTACGAATAATAATTTATTAGAACAATTACATATCCAAGTGAGTTCATACTCGAAATGAAAGAAAATGTTAAAAAATAGGGAAACATCCTTTCCTTATAAAAAGATTTACATTTTTTCATAATATTGAACAAAATTTGATTGTAAATTTATTTTTATAAACGATACGACATATAAGATACTTTTTCTAATGTAAAATTCTTAAAAAATAATTATCTAAAAGAAATAACGATTCTTATTAATGAATTAAAATTATGTCGAGACACATTTTTAATTCCGGATAAAGGAATTTGATTTTTAAAATATTGGTAAAATCCCAAGTAAAAAAATTGCAAAGAATTTAATGGAATAAAACAATATTCTTAAGCTAATATTAAAGAACTCAAAGCCTTATATGGTAATGCTGCCGCATTAAATTTATATTGTGACATAACAATAATTAAATGAATTAAAAATTAAAATTTTATGTCAGGACATAATCAAAATTATTTTTTATTTCAGTTTTAGACACAATTTAAATTAACTGAATTACTATTATGTACGAGGCGTAATAAAAGTTCGAAATTATCATATTATGTCAGGATATAATTTTAATTCATAAAATTTTTATTATGCCTTTACATAATTATAATTCGTTGAATTATTATTACGTAACAACATAATTATAAACCGGCAGCTAGAAATTTAAATTCTTCAATATTAGCCTTAGAATATTGTTTCCTGTTGTTATAATATAAAATAAAATGGTTTGCCATATGCATGTCGTTATTAGCAATTTTAACCATATTAAGACATTAAAATATCTGTACACAAAATTAAAATTATGTTGCGACATAATAATAATTATAAATTTCTGTTGTGATATAAATTTAATTTGTATAATTATAATTATGTCGTGACATAGTATTAATTCATTGATAAAGATTGTAATTTTTTTAGACAATTACTTTTTAAGAGTTTTTTTACACCAGTAAAGATATCTTTTATGCTGTTTTATTAAAAATAAAGCAGCTCACCAAAAAATTCTCTTTAATATTATAAAGAGAAGATAAGTCTTTTTTATAAAGGAAGAAATCTTTATTTTTTATAATGCTTTACATATTTTCTTTTGAGCATGAGTTTATTTGGATATCTAATTGTTGTAAAAAATTCTTTAAAAGAAAATTCATTATTTCAGAACACTACTTAAAATCATTTACAAGAAAATTCATTAAAATAATTCATTTTAAATTTAAGTGTTAACGTAAAAGTTTATAAAAAAGAATTGGATTGCTTAAAAAATAATTTAACATAAGACAGAATTCATTCCTTCTGCTTATTCAAACCTCCAAATGTTGATAATGAAAAAGTTTTTATCATTCTTGTTTCATATTTTCTTAATATGTTTACATTTTAGAAACTTTTTAAGAAATAACCAGTCATCTGTAATAGATAGTTATATGGAGAACTTTTTATGAGAAAATTAATTAAAAAGTAAAGTGAATAAGAAAAAGATAATATTTCTATTCTTTACAAAAGGAAACTTACTTTTGAATTTGCAAAGAAAGATTTTTTAAATAATTTGTAAGCAAAAAGATTATATTTTTTATGTAATCTATAATTTGCTACGTTGAGAATTCTTGTATCCCTTGTTAAAATTTTCCTGAAAGAAAATTTTGCTTCTGATAGAAGGAATATGTTTAATGCAAAACAAATTTTTTGATGATTTTTTGATGATTATTATGATGTGTAAGAATATTGCGCGATAACAGCGAAGCATAGCAGCGCGGCGGAGTGCACACTACTAGGCGCACGGTTCACGGACGTGCGTCCGTTTAAAAGACGGTGCTCATTGGATTAGCTTTACTCGATGATAATTGCATCATGCAGCACTGTACAAAAAAATAGCTCAGAAAATTTTGATTCAATTTTAGATCAGGATTAGCGCTATATAATTAGAGTCCGCTTTTTAAGAGACACCCTGTATATCATTATATACATTATATATTGTACAATTTAACATATTACACATTTATTAGTATAAATATACTATGACATTGGGTTTGTCTTAATGCCAAAACACCGTGTCTCCAGATCAGTAATATCTCTATATTTGAGCATAGATAACTTCTATTTCTCTTTTTTGATAGACATAGCAAAAAATGGAGTAGCTACATATATATATATACATATATATATATATATATATATATATGTGCACGTGTCCATATATTGACAATAATACGAGTACACGTTATATTTTGACCTAAAATGACATTGGTCATAGGAAAAAGTGATACTACGATTGTATATCGATACAGACTGCGAGTACTGAAAATATTAGTGTACAAAAAAGTTCTGAGCTTTAGATTTGATACAACCGAAATAACAATTTAAATTTTATATATCTTCCCGCCCTTTTGCGGTTTTAAAGCGTTAAC
>NW_011627079.1:25357-39761 GCF_000204515.1 Acromyrmex echinatior | reverse complement strand
GGTCAACCTTCGACATCGACGCCAAAGCCCAATATCCACGCCAAGAAGGTTTTGTTCTGTATCTGGTGGGATTGGAAGGGTGTGTTGTACTACGAGTTGTTACAACCGGGTGAAACAGTCACGGCAGACCGCTCCCAACAACAATTGACCAATTTGAGCGATGCATTAGAAGAAAAGAGGCCATTTACTGGCCAAGGACGTCGTAAAGTGATCTTGCTTCATGACAATACTCGACCTCATGTTGCGAAAGCGACTCAGGACTATATCTTTGCGTTAGGCTGGGAACTTCTTCCGCACGCGGCGTATAGCCCAGACATGGCGCCTTCCGATTACTACCTATTCCGGTCGCTGCAGCATCATTTGGCTGATACACATTTCGTGAGATTAGAAGAGATACGAAAATGCATTGATGACTTTATCGCTTCGAAGCCGATGAGTTTCTATCGTCAAGGAATTCGCAAGCTCCCCGAAATATGGCAAAAGGTCGTTGATGCAAACGGAGAATATTTCGCTGATTAATATTTTTTCGTTTGTTTTTGAATAAAGATTGAATTTTACAAAAAAAAGCTCAGAACTTTTTTGTACACCTAATATGTAATATACGTAACTATAGATTTTCAGTATTGACAGTGTACATTGACACATGGCCATAATAGCATTTTTCCTTTCGTACAATGTCATTTTAGGTCAGGATGTAACATGTATTAGCAATACATATATTACACATATAATATACGTAACTACTCTATTTTTTGCTACGTTTAATAAGAAGGTGTAGAAGTTACTCATGTTAAAATACAGATATTCGTGGCGTGCGTACTTAAATATAATATACATAGGCAATATATTATATAATTATATGCAATATTAACAATTATATGCAATATTATATAATATTGCATATATGTATACTATTATGTGTGAATATACATTACAGATAGAAGTTATGCTAAGCTATTTATGTATTCTTTATGTTTAAATATGCAATATTAAAATTGTATGCATACATATAAAATATAATGTGTATATATGCACACATAAAATTTAATTGCAATATTTTGTATAAATAAACATAATATCTGCATGAACACCTCAGCATAAATTACTTCTAGCTCTAATTTGTATAGATATTCACATAATACACGCACATGCAATATTCTAATTTTGAAAAAAACAATTATTATATAGGGGACTTTAAATCTATAAAATATATCTAACATAAATCAAGGCTAATAAGGCAATATAGATATAGACAACGAAAAATATTCAAAAAGATTGTGTCACTCATAAATTGCCAAAGATTAAGTGATGTAAAATTTTAGTAGATAGATTCGTATAAGTTTGCGATCAATTATGTATCAAAACTTCTTGACATGCTCTCAATCTACTAAAATATTACATCACTTCATCTCTGGCAATTTATGAGTGATAATCTTTTTGTATTTGTGAACTTTTCGTAATATATCTATATTGCTAAAGAGGAGTTGAAATGTACAGTAAAGAAATGTGAGTTGAAGAAAATGAATTGAAATGTAAAGAAGATATCATTTATCAAAGGATTCGTAATTTGATTATTTTTTTTAAGATGTTACATCTGATCATCTGCGTTTGACTCTTATTAGCTTTGATTTATGTTAGTTGTATGTATATTCTGATATTGAAAATATAAAATATAGCACTAATATCTGTACATTTGACCATAAAAAACATATCTCTTTTTATTAAACGTTGAAAAAAGAGGTAAAGTAGGCCTTGGACATAGGAAAAAATATTATTACGTATACTGTTATATACTGCCAGTACCGAAAATCTAATATATTAGGTGTTGGAATTAATTCGTAGCGTTTTACAAGTGATGGGAAGTACTTTCATTAATGTATTTTTTAATGCTCATGTGAAATAAATAACATTCTTTCATTAAAAAACGCTACGAATTAATTCCAACACCTAATACATAATGTAAACTATGGATTTTCATTACTAACGATACTGATATATTAGCCATTAGCCATTAGCCATTAGTCATTTACTAGAACACAAAAGTTGTAAGATTTCAAAGAAGTTATTTACTGATATTCAGTCTGATCTTGGGTGGCATCTGCAGGGTCAGATCAAGGTCACATCCATGTTTTTTTAATGAAACATGCTATTTTTATTATAGACTCTAATACACAGTTATTATTGATATGTTGACTTATATGGGGATATAAGTTCAAAAAGTTCTTGGACTAATACAGAAATAATCCCACAAATATCAAACTGCTATAATTTTAGAAAAGTTTGATCTTTCATAGTATTACTGTTAAAATTTCAGACATATTTGTTAATTTCTTTGTTTTGATCGTGTTAAGCAATTAGCTTTTGTTCCATCATGACGATGCATCCATTCACATTTTTTCAATTGCAGACGCAAAATTCTACAAATTGATTCCGCAATTGTATTTCACCAGATTTGATAATCGAAATGCCTCTGGTAGTAAATTAAAAATAGTCAACCTATGATAAATGTCTCTGACATTGGATCATAATTAGACAAAGCACAATTTATTGTTATAACATTTAACCATATTACTTGTATGATAAATAAAAATGATATTTTTACGAATAGCATAAAGATACTAACCTTTCCCATTTTGGCTTTATAGGATGCCTTCCAATAAGAAACACATATGACAGCAACTTTTTAATCAATTTTGGCTTTATAGGGTGCCTTCTAACAAGAAACACAGTGTGACACGGCATGACACGGTGCACCAATCTTGTTGTTCGCCAATGTACAAGTATGAGATAATCACTGTGTTGTACTGAGTGAGTCTCTTGTTAAAAAGCACCCATAACCTTCTCTCATCAAAGGCAGACAATTTTCTGCTACTATATTTTTTCCATTTTTGGCAACACAAAACACTATATAAATATAAATATATATATATATATATATATGGGTGTGTGCAGAACACTATTTACACTGAATTGATAATAATAATACTGTTGCGTGGCAACGATACTGTGAACGCGAATCATATTGGTACAGCTGATTGACTCGTATAACGTCGTTGTTTTCTACGCGTACAGCGTCATGCAAAACGATATGTGCATGTATATATACACACATACATACAAAAAATTTTCATTTTCTACGTTTTCAACCTAAGAAAAAAGATACATAATCGATACCATGATCACGTTATCTTCTTCTTAGCAACTAATTAAGAAAAGGCGTTCACTGTATTTGAATCCACGTTATTAAAAACTCTCTATTATCTTTGAAGTTTTATTATTGACACGTCATTTAAGTGCATTCTCCAGGTTTATTCCACTAAAAAAAATACAAACAGATGACCAAATATATAATATATGATAATGTAAAATTCTACATTCCGTGGTATAAAAATGTATTAGTAGCTCTTTAAAAAAAAAATCGAATGTATCATAAAAATAATAAAGTAATATTTTAAAAATAGATTATATTCAGTAAAATTCATTTACTTATTAATATGATGTTCAATCACCACATTATTAAAAAAATAACAACTATGTAGGAAGGAAAATATTTTTATGATAATTTTCATGCTAAAATGTTGTCATGATAATTTTCATGGTGGAAAGTATGATAGCAGCATGTTTCTTATACTGTGACGCTCCTGAGATGCACATCCGCGCGCGATCCAGCAGTTCGGTCATTGAACGTTAAGCGATTGTGAAGGAAAAGTAGGCAGCACTTCAGAAATCGGCCCGAAATGCGCAACTAATTCCGAGCACTGAAATACACGTATAATTTCTATAATTTTATAAAAAATATATTTGTGTAATAATATGTTTATTAATAACGTTATTTATTAAAAAAAAAAAAATTACGAAAAAAAAGAAAAAAGCAGGATCGAGCGTAGGATTTTTAACATTCTAATCTTGCATCTAACGCCCAAAATCACGTTGAATTCTTGTGGATCACCTCTACGAACGCGGTACATAAAACACATGAAAAATAAAAGAATTTTAAATCACACGGATGTCAGTTCTCCGTTTTTTTTTGCCAGAGACTTCGGTTTCTTGGATTAATATTCGATTAATATTTTGTAAACTTTTCACGTCTGCTATGTTAGTCCAATCGTAAACTATATCAACTATCATGTTTTGAAATCATTTTTGCTATTATACGTTAATGAGAAAGGTATATGATTAATATAATTTAATAAAAGGAAAATGAAAGAATTTTAAATCTCAAATACGGTTGCCAGTTTTCTGTTTTTTTTTGTCAGAGACTTCGATTTCTTGGCGATTTCGACTAACATAGCAGACGTGAAAAGTTTACAAAAATTGGAGATTTTCACGTCTGCTGGAATATCGAATATTAGTCCAAGAAAAAAGAATAGAAGCTCTGATTGTAATCGGTGAGTCTCCGCGCGGACACGCCAAGCTGAGCTCATCTAATAAAACAGCGATTCTGTCCCTCAGACTAATTCTACAATGTGCTTTTTGTTTTTTGTTTCTTGCTGTCTGCTTCTTGTCTTATTGACCAAAAAGACAAGAGACAAACAGCAAGAAACAGGAAACAAAGAGTACATTATAGAATTAGCCTCAGAGTCTGTCCTTCTCTCTGGTCGAAAATGCTTTCTCGGCGATCTCAGCCGCTTGGCATGTATCATAAGGGGGAAAGAGACATTCCTAGATAACACATAACTTTTATTAAATTATATTAATCCCTTGCCCTACGATTTAAATTCCGATGGAATTTAAATGTCGCGTGTCATAATCAATAGCCTGAAACGTGTTGTTTACGTTTGATCCGACGTACCACGGCTCTCACCCATGATACTCATGTTTGGCCCGATTTCCTTACCACGAGTCACGATATTGTAAGCGAAATGATTAATCATATAACATATAATAGCTTGTCTCATTAACGTACTCGTATAATAGCAAAAATGATTTCAAAACATGATAGTTGACGAGATGCAGTTTACGATTTTCCATATGTTTTATATATCGCGTTCGTAGAGGTAATCCGCAAGAACTCAATGTGGTCTCGGATGTTAGATGTGAGATCAGAATGTTGAAAATCCTATGCTCGATCCTGCTTTTTTTCTTTTCATAATTTTTTTTTTTTAATAAATAACGTTATTAATAAACATATTTTCTAAATATATTTTTATATAATTACATTATACGTGTACTTTCAAATTTTAAATCAACAACTAAATCAACAAATCAACTTGGAATTTGGAGACATGGTAGTCTCGGCGCAAAGACATATATGGCGCGAGACATTACCGTGCTCCTTTATGCGAGCTGTCGAATTGTGTACTAAATCGCATCAATAGGCAAATAAACAATTATTTCTATATTGCACAACATGTAAGAACTTTTCAATTTGTGAACTATAAGATTACATTGACATCATCCTTATAATTTTATTAATTATCTCACTTTCACGACTTTCGGTACTTGCGCTTTATGTACTGCGTTCGTAGATGTGATCGTAGATGTGTAAGAACTCAACCTGATCTCGGGCGTTAGGTATGAGATCAGAATGTTGAAGATCCTACATTCGATTCTGCTTTTTCCTTTTTTTCATAATTTTTTTAAAAATAAATAACGTTTTTAATAAACATATTACTACAAATATATTTTTATAAAATTATAGAAATTAAATGCGTACTTCAATGTGTTCGGAATTAGTTGAACATTTCGGATCAGTTTCTGAAGTGCTGCCTACTTTTCCCTCACAACTGCTCAATGCTTGACTGGATCACGCGCGGACGTGCGTTTTCAGGAGCGTCATAGTAGAAGAAACATGTTGCGACCATACCTTCCAGCAAATTATCATGAAAATATTTTCTTTCCTACATATGTTTATGTATCATTCATAACAGAATATAATTTATTTCAACATTAGGATATTTATAAACTACATAAATGTTATTTTCTTAATAATGAATTGAACATCATATTAATAAGTAGAATATACTATATTTAGTAAATACTATATTTAATAGTTATACTATAGTTACTATATTTAATAATACTATCCAGCACAAAAACAGTCTGCAATCAACTCACTTGTACATAAAACTTTTATCCATCGCTGACAAAGAACATATACAGACAGAACTCACCTACCTAAAAGTAGCCGAAAAACGGACACAACAAAAAAGACATAACCAAAATAATCAATAAACATGCAAACAAGACAATGATCTCTGACACACAATCAGACGAAAGGATCCTATCCATTCTTCTATATGTCAAAAGAACAACAGATCGGATTGGCAGGATATTAAACAAACACAATATTCGAATTATTTTCAAACCACCCAAAAAGATAAGACAAACCTCAAGAAATTCTAAAGATCAAAGACCTCCACTCAGCTCCATAGGAGTATACAAAATACCTTGTTTCTACGGGCAAGTGTATATTAGAGAAACCGGGAAAATGGTCAACTTACGGATAAAAGAACATTAACGTGATGTCAGGCTAAAACATGCCACGCAGTCAGCATTATCAGAATACAACAGGGCATCAAATACTGTTTGACAAAACGGCCACAATAGCCAACATTACACCATACTTATTAAAGGTGCCAGTTCAAAGTGGCACTTTTAATAATACATCAGTTACTTGTCATGGTAATATATTATCGGATAATCATTAAAATTTTTAAAGGTTTACATTTTTGAGAATACGCTTTATGTATGTCCACTTTAAATTGGGACCTTGAATAATATATCAGTTACTTTTCATAGTAATGTATATTGTTAAATCATTTTAATTTTGAAAAGTTTGGACTATTTTCCTGGTTTCTCCAATGTACACTTGCCCGCAGAAACAAGGTATTTCATATACTCCTGCGAAGCTGAGTGGAGGTCTTTGATCTTTAGATAATATATTATCAGATAATCGTTATTAAATTTTTAAAGGTTTATATTTTTGAGAATACGCTTTACTTGTATGTTTACTTTGAACTGGGACCTTGAATAATATATCAGTTACTTTTCATGGTAATATATATTGTTAAATCATTTTAATTTTGAAAGGTTTACATTTTTTCTGTTTTTGAACATGACCTGACTTTTTCATTTTAATAAATTTTTAGGGATATATCACCTACTTTTCAAAGTACAGATATACAGAGCAGTTTTTTAGTAATGCAAGTATCACAAATGTATTTATTTTCGACTCTTATCACGTAGCCTTCTATAGCTACAATTTATCCAACAGTTAGAAAAAATTGAAACATATATACATATAAATATATATCATATGCATATATATTATATTTAATAGTACGTAGGCAAATCAATAAATATCTGTGTTTCAAGACAGGCGATGTTACTGATGCAAGTTGGCATTACCATCGTGTACTACCATCTTTCAAACGACGCCATATAAAATTTCAAAATGATTCAATATTTTGCATGATAACTTGAGAATGAAAAAGCTATCGGCCCGATGGGTGCCGCGATTGCTCACAATACATCGGCTAACTCCTCGCTATAGCCAAATTGGTCGAATTACGCTACGAATTGCTATCGCATCCACCATACTCTCCGGATTTAGCCCCCTGTGACTTCTTCTTGTTTCCAAACTTGAAAAAATGGCTCGGTGGAAAGAAATTCATGTCGAATGAGGAGGTTATCGCCGAAACAGAGGCCTATTTTGCAGAGTTTGACAAATCGTTTTTCTGAGGGGTTAAAAAAATGGCAAAAGCATTGGGAAGTGTCCCCTCCTAAAAGGGGATTACGTTGAAAAATAAAAAAAATTTTTGTGAGAACAGAAAAGCTTGCGTCTTCATTACTAACACGGGTACTTATTGATTTGTCTTCGTATATATTGTAATAATTTTATAAAAGACAAAAGGTTACGAGCCTAAGATTCGTTATAAAATTAAAATTTCAAGCCGTTAATAAATAAACATGTCATTTAGTTAAAATATAAAAAAAGGTAGTATAAAAGAAGAACAAAGAGCCAATAACGTATAAAAGAATTTTAATTTAAATAAGCAAAATTAATACAAAACAATTAAAATAAACAAACGTTTCAACTCCAATCGAGTCATTTTCAATGCAATCTTACAATAATATAAACATAGTTCTAAATTAAAAATTCGTACATGGTCTTACAATATTCTTACAATTCCTTAATATAAAATTTTTTCTTTCTGTGTAATACGCTGCGAGTCATTTTTATCAAGAATTAACAAAGTCATAAGAAAATTCTGGAAAAGTAACCGTGAACAAAAAGAATTAATATTAATCACATAAAAATTAGTAATATGATAATGTACTTAGTAAATCTGTTAAGAGTCCAATAATACACGCAAACAACGAAATGTCAAGCAGAAAAACATTATCGAGAACGAAAAACGGAAAAATAGGGAGAAAAAAGGAGAGATGTTAGGAAAGAAAAAAAGAATGTATAATGTCAGAATATAATTCCGGCAAAGACTCCGTGTCATTTTGTCTATTTATCCCATGCTTCTGTTTTTTAATATGGACCATTTCAGATATCAACCTTTTATTATATGAAGGTTCTACATCTAATATTTCCACTTTATCCCATTTAAAGTTATGATTCTTCTCAATACGATGGTTGGAAATCACTGATGGAGATTTTGAACTTATATTGATATCAGAAACATGTTCTTGCAATCTGGTCTTTAATTGTCTTTTAATTTGACCAACATAATTAACATCACAATCCTCGCAAGATATTCTGTAGACCACATTTTGATTCTGAACGTGTTCTAAATCATCCTTTCCTCTCTTTATTTCTTAATGTGTTAGGAACAGTAAAAGCCAAAAAAATAAAACGTAACGGATACCCATTCTGTAAAAAAATCTTAATAGCGTCAATCAAATTATTTTGTTGGAATTTCGGATGACACAAACAAAAAATCTTATCCACAACTCCATAAATTACACCTCTTTTATGACAAAGTGGATGGTGTGAATGGAAATTAAGAAATCTGCCGGAAAAAGTTGCTTTACGATATATATCAAAAATAAGATTCCGTTCTTCAATAATCAACATCTAAAAAACTTTTTCCATCAAGGCCAATTTCCATGGTAAACTAGTGTGCAACGAATTAAAAATATTCAAAATATCACAAACACTCTCAGACGGAGCAGCTAAGATAATATCATCAACGTATCGATAATAAAATAGCAGTCGACAAGGCAGCATTCCGATAGCCATTTTTTCAAAGTCCTGCATAATCATATTTGCAACAACAGATGACAAGGTTGAACTCATGGGAGTCCCAAATATTTGCTTGTATATTTTTTTATTAAAAATAAATACCGTAGAATTTAAAACCATCCGAAAGGCAATCAAAAATTCGTCTAAAGGAATTTTAATCTTCTTGGATATAGCACCTTACAACCACACTCAGATGTCAAATCTATAGGTATATTAGTAAATAGAGATACCACATCCAAGAAAACCAAAACAGAATCTGGTTCCAGTTTAACATTCTTAAGTTTATTAATTAAGTCAAAGTTATTTTTTATAAAACTAGGAGTCTCTGGTATAGAATCTATAATGATGTTATGCAGAAACAATGATAGATTATATAATGGGCTATTTAAAGATGAAACAATGATTCTCAGAGGATAGTTTTGTTTATATATCTTTGTTAAACCATATGCTCTAGGAATGATCCCATCAGTCGTACGCAACCTCCGATACGTCAAGTCATCTATTAACCCTTTTCCTTGCCACCTACTAAGCATATTACGTAAATCACTCGTAAGTTTTTTTGTAGGAACTTTAGTTATCAACACAGTAAATCAAGGAAACACATGACATCCAGATATTTATAACAATTATTCATTGGAACATCTTCAATTTTCAACATTTGATAAAGCTTGAATGTAGATTCATTATCGATTCTTTTCGCGTACTTTGGGTATACTGATTGTATACTGATGATATACTGATTGTATATTGATCATTAATATCCGAAATCTTTAGTGATTTGCATGAGGAAAGCCTTACGTTTTAAAAAGGCTTGATCATTATTATCTTTGTTGTGCTATATAGTGTTCTCAACCATCTCGTCTATTTTATTACTGTCGCTTCCGTCACCGATGATCCGATATTCTGTTTCTTGCAACTTATCATTTATAAGATCTTCAGATGACGCTGGAAGACGAATTTCTGAGTAATGAGGATTATGGTCTTTCAATCATTGTAAAGCCTTTACACTTTATTAATACCACCAAATTTTCCCAAATAACTTTAGATCTTTTGGATATATCTCGAACGAGGATGTACAACTCGTGATGCAAATTTAGATTCTTTCGGAAGACAGCCTTATCCGATGTTTCTTGTAGAGGCAAATGAAATGTTCTATCTTTTACTTTGTGGATTATTTGTCTGTGCGGCATATGTTTGTTCGAAACATAACCTATCGTTTGTACTACTTGGAAGCTGCTCACTCTCTTGATTAACATTTTTTCGTAATCAATGAAATTCGATAAAACATCTGGTTTTACGGCAAGATTATTCAAAATGCAAGTAGGAAGCAACTGGCCTCTGTGAAATTTGCTTAAACAAAGCTTACAAATGAATCCAGTATCGGTATTGTGTTATGTAGGACATCGGGTCTTTCCAAAAAGATCCATCCACTGTTTTCCTCAATTTCTCAAGCTTAGAAATGTCTCTACTTACACATAATTTTTCGCATAAGATATAAGGGAGATATGATAGATCCAACAATCGCTTTTTCATAACTTTAAACGCTTCGTAATTTTGCGAAAAAATCTTTTTCTCGTCCAAACTAACATCCGTTAAATTTCTTAGATAACATTTTGCCCATCTTGGACTACGGAGAGAATACTTTCTGAGCGGTTGGGGCTTGACATCCTTGACAGGACATATGGTTCCATTGTCAGAGCAGCTATGTACTTCGCTGCATGTTGGACGGCTCTCGCGGATTTTTGCGAGGCCATCATGCGCAAGAAGGAGCGGGTCGAGTGAGAGTGTCAGGTCCTGAAGAGGCAAAGGGCTCTTTTAGCTCGGGCCTGTCTGGGATCTGACGACAACCACATGTAAAAATATATATATATATAATGTACATATTTCGGATAGTATTTAATATAATATAGAATAGAATTCTAGCTTTAAATAATATACCATGGAGAGAGCATATACTCCACGACTTGGATGCACTTTGATGAAATGCCGGGTAGGTAGTTCCGAGGTGTGCCCAATGTGGTTTTGCGGAGGTGCTGAATAGGGGAAGTTGTTTAGCAGATAGGTAATGATGTCCTTATAAGAGAGACGCATCCACTTCACTAAGTTACAAATAGTCCAGATCTCCCATAAAATCTTTACTCCACCTGTTCCTATCCACTACGTTGCGGCATGATATCTGGCAAACCCCTAGATCGTATTACATACGAACAAGCCATGAAGACCCACACACAATCCTCTGAAAGACAGAAACAGAAATATATAAACCTTGTCCCTCACAAAAATTCACAACCTTGTCTACTTAACCTATCCAACAAAGACCTATTTCAAGACACTATATCTGCGCTTGTCAAACGCCCTAACTTTGCAGTGACACCTAAAAAGATTTCAAAGGAAAAGATTATCAGTTAAATAGAGTCAACCATCTACCGACTCCCATCAAAACAAGCAGATAATATCCGCAGACAGGTAACAAATATTCTTTTCAAAACCAAACCCCCTCTACCAAACATTACTAGACAAGAGCGATTGACCCTCCAAGACCTGAACAGAGACACAAACATCATTGTGCTTCCAGCCGACAAAGGCAAAACGACAGTAGTCATAAACACATCGGACTGTAAGAAAAAGATGAAGAACCTTATCTCGGAAAAAGCATACAAAAAGCTTGAAAAAGATCCAACTAATATAATCGCACAGAACACTAAGATCCTGGTGGAAAAAAAGCAACATTCAAAAGTAAAATCAACATTAAAACCTACATATTCTCTCCCACCAAGACTATGCAGACTACCAAAAGTGCACAAATCAAACATCCCCCTCAGACCGATTGTCAGCGCCATATATTCCCTGACATACAACTTATACCGCTTCCTAGCACAAACATTACAACCCCTCACTGGGAAATCCGAATCACACATAATTAATTCAACAGACTTCATACAAAAGATCCAAAAAAATCCGATGTTTCACAGACCTGTTTGTAAGTTTCGACGTAGAATCCCTTTTCACACAAGTCCTAATAAAAAACACATTAAACATAATAAATGCCTTATATGAAGTCCCCTCAAATCTCATCCCGCTAATAGAGCACTACTTAACAATCACTTACTTCTCCTATAACAACCAATTTTATGAACAAATTTCAGAATAGGCAATAGGCTCTCCTATTTCTCCTGTAATCGTCAACATCTTCATGGAGCATTTTGAGAAAAAAGCCCTCTCAAGAAAGACATTCAAAAAATCAAAAGTTTGATTCCGTTATGTAGACGATACATTCGTGATATGGAGACACGGCATAGCCGAACTCCGTAAATTCCTATTTTCCTCGACAATCAACATTCAAATATCCGCTTCACAATAAACGTAGAGGAAAACTCCCCTTCCTAGATGTTCTCTAAGAAAGCTGATGGTACCCTAGGCTATTAAGTGTACAGAAAATCTACACACACAGATAGATACCTACATGCCGAATCGCATCACTACTCACAAAAACAGTCTGCAATCAATTCACTTGTACATAGAGCTTTCACCATCTCTGACAAAGAACATCAGACAGAACTAAACCACGTAAAACTAGCCTTACAGAAAAATGGACATGACAAAAAGGAATAATCAAAACAATCAATAAACAAGATATCTAACAATGGTATCTGACACATAACCAGACGAAAGGATCTTATCCATTATATCAAAGGAACAACAGATCGGATTGGCAGGATATTAAAATCACAATATCCGAACTATCTTTAAATCACTCAAAAAGATAGAACAAATTTTAAGAAATCCTAAAGATCAAAGACCTCCACTGAGCTCCGTAGGAGTATATAAAATACCTTCTTGCGGGCAAGTATACCGAGAAGATGATTAATCTATGGATAAAAGAACATCAATGAGAGGGCTAAAACACCACGCAATCAGCATTATCAGAACATATCATCGAAATCTGATCATCAAATACTGTTTGACAAAACGATCACTATAGCCAACATTATATCATATTTTCCAAGAAAGTATAGAGAAGCCATAGAGATACAAAAACCCTAACAATCTAAAAAGAGATAATGGCTACAACATAAGTAAAATATGAAAAACCATTCTCCCGGTTATTGAAGACTGACCAATTTCCCCCACCTCTCTCTCACCCACCCACAATTATCTTCTTCCCCCCACCACTCCAACAAGTAGCATAATATAAAAGGAACGGCCCGGAGGAATAGCTCAGCATCAGGTTGCGCCTCGCCCTGATGAAAACTGCAAGGTTCACGAAACGTTGGCATTCCAAGAATGGATCTGGACACGGAAGAAACTCGCGAAACGCATAATCTTTATAAAGAAAGCACCCGTGGAAGCCGCAAGAACATTATATTCATACAATATTAAAAATTCATTCTGTTGCAATCAAAATAAATTATTATAAAGGTTGTGTTAAAATCGGAGAAATGGAGAAAATATGGTTGCGTTCTCACAAGAATGAGCGAGGGAGGGACCCATTCTTTATTTTAAATATATTCATAATGACATGCGCTACATCAATTGGGACCTAATGTCAGCTTTATAACAGATCACTATAATAATGATCATCAGTACACATTCACTAAAAGTCTGTACATATATTTTTTTATCTCTTTATCGACCAGTTTAAAACCCTTCTATTTTAAATAAATAAATAAATAAATAAATAAATAAATAAATAAATATATATATATATATACTTGTCACTTTGTAATTATAACATTGAGTATAACCCAATTGGGCTTGAAACGCCATTTATTATTTTTAATTTGTCTTAATTCTTTATATGCAAACTTTGGATAGCCTTTTCATCATATTTCGGTAACTTTTACTTAATTTTATTCCTTTTTTCAATTTGGAATTATTATTTATTAACACAGACCTGCGGCGTACGATATTTGTCTTCCCACTACATTTCCTGCAACAACCTTCGAAAGGTTAAGCAGTCACTAACGTTAAGAAGTTATTAAAAATGAAATAGGGAATTCAACTCCGATGATGCTGACTGTGACATACCGGGTGTCTCAGAGCACCCGTACCACCCTTTTAAAAGGTAGGGATGTGTTTGTACAAAAAAATGGTTCAGACAAAATTTGTAGGATTTCGGGAGATCTATCTGATGGTGACCTTGAATTTGACCTTGAGGTCGACCTTGGGCATAACTCAAGGTCAAAGTACCGTTTTACAAATGTAAAC
>NW_011627079.1:9972-23484 GCF_000204515.1 Acromyrmex echinatior | reverse complement strand
AGAATAACAGCCTGCATACATGCACGTGGAGGACACTTCGATAATCTAAACTGAACACATGCGTACGAACAAAGGTGACGGCAAGGGGAACCACCTTAGACGAGGTGTAAGTCCGACCTTGTGACCTCCACGTGGTACATCTTGGGTAATGCTGACACAGGCGGCATCGACTGTTCAAGATCTTGATAATTAGGAATCTTTAAAAATCGATGTACACGACTACAAATGAATCTAAAGGTAGAATTCAAATTCACCAGCAGATGGATGCATCATAGCTATGTAAATACCTAGTATTGTTTGAACTATTTTTTGTACAAACACATCCATATCTTTTAGAAGGTTGGTACGGATGCTCTAAAAGTAACTTGACCTCCACATGACCTCTAAGGGTAATTTTGACCTAGGCTTGATAACATATTCGGACGTAAAATTTTCCACTATTTTCATTTGTGATGTCATGAATAAGGGTTTACATTTGTAAAACGGTACTTTGACCTTGAGTTATGCCCAAGGTCGACCTCAAGGTCAAATTCAAGGTCACCATCAGATAGATCTCCCGAAATCCTGCAAATTTTGTCTGAACCATTTTTTTGTACAAACACATCCCTACCTTTTAAAAGGGTGGTACGGGTGCTCTGAGACACTCGGTATATAGTCAAGGTAAGTAATGATGATCTCCGATGACCCTGACCCTCCCATATATTAGGTCAGCACACCGAACAACTTTCGAAAGATTTTAGGAGTCACCTATCACGCGTTATGAAGTTATACAAAAAAATTAATACGATCTTGACTCATATTGTCAAGATCACGACCCTGTGAGTGATCATTAGATACTTTCATCAGACGAAGATGAGAGAAGACGAAAGAGAATGAAATGGGGTGAAAAAGAGAGGGGTGGTGCATGTGACTGCGGACAGAGAAGAAGAAGAAGAAGAAGACGAAGAAGAGGAAAAGGAAGAGGAAGAGAAGAAGAAGAAGAAGACATTATTTCATTTTTCACGAAAATCATCACTTTTCAATCGATTGTATGTCCAGAAAATCGGCTTGACCGATTTTTATTTCTTTTAGTCCAAATTACTCGTGGCGATGCTACCTTTCAGGATATGTTGCGTGCGATTCAAAATTTTTTATATTTTAGTAGTTCTGTACCTCCAAAAAATGGACTTTGATGGCTTGGGATAAGAGGCTTGTAGTGTCTTTATGTCTTTTACTTTTTTTTTTAACATGGCCGAAGACACTATCGCGTCTCCTGATCTCGAGCCGAGTCTCGACTTTACTTATAATGGCCCGTTCGTGATCATCGATTGCTTTCCACAGAACGAATTGGTCAAGAGTGGTATCGTGGACGTGCGATTAGACTTTAAATGTAAAGAGAACGTACCAAATACAACAGCTTATTATTTCATCATACACGATCGCGTGGTTCAGTATAATCTATTGACCAACGTTATGCGCAAAATCTTCTAAGTGCACCTCCGACATGATGTAAAATCTACGATACGTCGCAATCGACCGCAATCTTCTCGACATGCCAACATTCGTGGATTCATCGTTAACAAGAAATTTATCGTGAAGAAAATGACGGTGCTTAACAGGGGACCGTTCTCACACATTACATTTTTACGAATCTCCGTGTCATAGAAATTTTTGACAAGATGATCCGACAGATCTTGCGCTTCCTGGTTAAGTGCTTATCACCATGAATTGCGATGGGAGGATAGGATGGTCCCATACAACGAGGAGAAACGCCTGATCATGGCGGCTGTATTTGAAGATGATGCTATCGTGTACGTTAAGGGACGTGAGG
Organism: Acromyrmex echinatior; assembly: GCF_000204515.1. The sequence goes on along the minus strand of NW_011627079.1, from coordinate 21,674 downwards.
AACGAACGTGACTGTGGAACTTGCTTCTGGACGATGAGCGAGAAACATGTACATCGAGACTTAGATGCAGTTTACGAAGATATGGAATCTTTATAACTAATCTGGATGTTGCTAATACTATGTGATATGGACAATTGAATTGCACGTTATAAAATGTATTGAAAATTTATGACTGATGGTTGCAAAAGAATTTTTTAAATAAAAATACGTTAACGTATTTATTACGTATTTCTTTTTCCCTTCCTTTGTAATACTCATATGTACTCATATGTATAAACGTATGTATAAACGTATGTATAAATGTATGAACGTATATGTCTGTACGTATGTACGTATGTATATATGTATGTGTGTATGTATGTATGTATGTATGTATTCGAAATATCGAAACGCTTCTGTTAAACGCGTCGCGACATGTCCAATCTGACAGTACATATATGCAATGTATAGGTAGTGTATAAGGCTTTTTTCATTCAATCATAAACTTCATTTACTAGACATGGATCAAATAAAAGAATATATACACCGAAAATCGATCGAGCGAAAGGGATACCATCCCTTGTCGTCAAGTCCGCCAAGTCTATCACCATCGAAGGAAAAAGCGAGATATTGAGAATGTTCTGGGGAAAAAGCATCAAAGTCGCCAATGTGCTCAACGTCATCAATGCCAACGAAATATAAACCATAAAATACAAACATTGATAAACTCGTGAACAAAGAAAATATGTAGGAAGACGTGATACAACATTGATAAATTCTCAAACAAAGAAAATACGTAGAAAAACCGCGATAAAACGTGTCGCGATACATTTGCAATTCTTGAAAGAGAAAAAAATTACCCCCTGTTCGATTCTAAAAATTTTACCATATGCGTCGCAATTTACACGAGTACGATCAGCCCGCGATACCCGCTTGTACGAACGGTAGAAAACATATTTCGCTAAAGACAGCACGCATCGTACAAACGAAGAAGAATTGCAGTAACATGTAAGTTTCAACATATCTATACAAAAGAAACGGTTTTTACGTACACATGGAGCATGGAGCATCGTGTGATGCGTTTACTGAGCAGACATTACGATCTGACGATTACGGGCTACAAGTATTTGGAAATTGGAATTAACGTTGGTCTACCGAGTTACATGGAGATCGTCCTGGGAGATCATCGCGGACACGAATTGTCGCTGTCTCTCGAAACGTGGAAGAGTCTCTACAAGCAGCGATGGAATATTTACAAGATGTTGCAAAACGAATGCAAAAATAATTTTATAAGCGTTGGACCGCTAACCGTCAGAGTTTGCACGCTAAATGATGCTACGCTCTCGATTCGTACGTCTCGATTCTTCGTCCGTACGCGTTACGATGACCGAAATGACGCTACGCCGTATGTTTGAATTTGACGGATCTATCGATGTAACATTCAAACGATTTGCCCGACTCGGTTGATGTCAAGTATATGCGATTCTCCAACATCGTGTCCGAAAACGCTATACGCGGTGACATCTTCAATGGACATCAGCTCGTCGATTATATTGGCTTTAGTTTTTGATACGTTCGAAAAAAACGATGTAACATGTGAATAAAATTTTTTTGTTCATATCATTATATATATACTTTCTTTATTTCTCATCCAACCTATCCTATGCCATATATACCTATCCATTGTAAGACGAAAAAATGAATAACAAGTATGAAAATAAACTCATTTTATAGCATTTACTTAGTCGCGTGATATTTGTATCACATTATATTGATGATAATGTCACCGCTTGAACATGTTGTGACATGTCATACCATGTCGAATGTTCGTGAAAAATCTGGTCACGTGATATTTGACATCGTCGCATTTATATCAAATCGCATTGATGATATCATCATTAGAACATGTCGTGATATGTCAAATGGTTTTGGGTGCGAAAAGAAAAAAGGGACATAGAACAAGATGGCAACGTATCGAGGGAAAGATGATACACATATATATATATATACATATATATATTGTATATATATATATACAATATATGAGATAGCGCGCATGGCAGCGACGGCCTGCAACGCATTTTGGGGTGGACGCAGGGTCCGCAGCAGCGGCGGAGTGTGGGGTGGCGGCAGCCCACGGCGGCAACGGTGGCGGTCAATCAATGATATGTCACAACATGGCGGCATGTATCATTATATCAGTAAACAGATAGCGCCGAGGTCTTCCTGCGCCTTCCTCCTCCCTTCTTCCATGGCTACGAGTACCCTTCGCGCTTTTCCTCCGCGCCCACAAGTATTCCTCGCGCCACCCTCAGAGAACTTGGATTAGAATCCGACTACTATTCCTATTCGAATGGATTTGAACATTGTTTTATCCCTTTTTACTTTAGGCCTAAATTTAATTCCGTCTCCCGGTTAGATTGTTATATTTTCGGAATCATCGGAAACAAGGGTAAAGTTTTAAATCTTTTACAATCTCAGAATCGTTCAATGGAAAATCAATCTGATTAGATAAGAATTTAGAGATCGTAGGAGTGGATGTATATAACGTAGAAAGAGAGGATTTATCGTGTTTAAATTTGCTCTGATTCTCTAGCGGTTTTATAAATATTGACTTCACTTTTATCATGAAGACCTTGTATCATGAAAACCTCATTCATACCTGTCCACAAAGATTGCACTATTCATCCCAGACGAGCTCCCAAAAATGTATTTAGTCTGTTACGTCCAAATCCTCGAAAATTTTAAATTTATGATTCTATTGGAGAGAAGAGGAGCGGAAATGGTAAGTATATCTAGGAAGAACGGTCAGATTCTTGTCTCGCAGATATCCGCACAAAGGCGAGTACCGAGTCGAATGCATCCCTTTGTGCTCGCCTCGGAATATGGGTCAACTTCCCGCAAAGACGCTATGACATCTGTTTTCTACGAGCGGTGCGATCGTCAGTCCAAATTTTGAGTCAAGGAATCTAATCCCTTTAATTCGAGAGTGGACCACGTGCGATCTCTAAAAAAGCAAAGTTAACGATTATGAGGTCTTAGGATTTTAAATTTAGAGAACGAGAGAGATGTAAAATTATTAACATTGTTTATTATTAATCATTACCAATATATCATTATCAGATTACAAGTTTAATACAATACAATAACAAAAAATAAAGAAAAAAAAGGTTATACAAAGGTTAATAAATTTATTATTACGAATTAATTTACATATTAATTAATATGATTACTATAATAAAAAGAAAAATTTACAAATTGACGAGATAATTATTATTAACTATTTATTGGGAGTGTGCATTAATTTTAAAAGATTTTCAAGAGATGGCGTAACTAGTACTATCGCATCGGACTATATTGTTGCTACCTGTTCAAAACACCATCATGTGGCTTTAGTTTTCAATATGTGTCATTTTGCTGATGTATAAACAATATTGTTTTTTTAAGCATTGAATATGTCGAATTATGTGCCAATAAAACGCAATTTGTGGGAAGCTTTGCTTTTTTGCTTCCATTTGAAGAAAAGTGCTGCTGAAAGCCAATGAATGCTATTGGAAGCTTATAATGATTATACTTCATCGATTTCAATATGTGAGTACTGGTTTCGACGCTATAAAGAAGATAATTTTGACACGGAAGACAAAGAATGTCCAGACCAGCCGAAAAAGTTTGAAGATGAGGAAATAGAAGCTTTACTGATCAAGACTTGAGTCAAACGCAAGAAGAATTTGCAGAATCATTGAATGTTGATCGATCAACAATTTTCAGACGTTTGAAGATCATTGGAATGATTCATTAGCAAGGAACTTAGGTGCCGTGCGAGTTGAAATCGAGGGACGTCGAAAGGCGCAAAATAACCTGTGAATTGTTGCTTCAAAGACACAGAAGAAAACTTTTTGCATCGTATTGTGACGGGTGATGAAAAATGAATACGCTACGATAATCCAAAGCGCAAAAAATCACGGGCCAGGCAAATCAAGATCGACAGCAAAGCTAAATATTCATGGCAAACTCATGCTCTGTATTTGGTGGGATCAGCTGAGTGTAGTGTATCATGAACTGCTCCAACCCAACGAAATCATTACTGGAGAACGCTACCAACAACAATTGACGCAATTGAGCCGAACATTGAAACAAAAACGGTCAGATTATGCAAAAAGACACGATAAAGTGATTTTCCAGCATGACAACGCTCGGCCACATTGCGAAACCGGTCAAGGAAAGTTAAAAGCGCTTAATTGGGATATCCTATCACATCCGCCGTACGTATTCTCCAAATATTGCTTCTTCCGATTACCACCTATTTCAATCGATGGCCTGTCTGAGTAGCGCTTCCATTCTTGAAGATATAAAAAAAAATGGGTCGATTCGTGGATAGCAAAAGATGTGTCGTTCTTTCGAGATGGAATCCACCTATTACCAGATAAATGGGAAAAAGTAATGGCTATAGACAATATTTTGAATGATCAATTTGTAATTATTTTTTTACAATAAAGTCGTATTTTTACTAAAAAAATTTTTTTAGTAAAAATTAATGCACACTCCTAATACATGTTATTATCGCCAAAGAATGATGTTTTGTGTGCGGGCAGAGCTGACAGGTTTTTGTTTATTCTATTTTGTGTATGTAGCGGAGGAAAAAGAAAAAAGACTGAAGAAGAATTCCACTGGAATTAAATATGGATAGAAAGCATTCAGAATAAACACCGGAACGAGGAGGTTAGCCGGTAATTCAATGCCGGATTTCTTATGGATCCAAATAATGGGACCCGATCGTAAAAGTGTCCTCGGGAATAAGTTTGATAATCTGCGAGAATTGTCTAACGAGTGACTCAAATGAATCACTCTCTTGAATGCGAAAATAGGATTTCGGTAGTGGAGAAGGAATTTCTTCTAGAAATTACGTCCGTAATGTTCGTCGGAGAAGGAGTTCCTCTGAAAACGGAATTGAGACGATGGATGAATCGGGTGTTAGCGAAGGGATGTCAAAGAAAATTCATAAGGTTAAAGCGTCGAATAGTGCGGGAGTGTTGTAAATTCGTGTAATCTTTTATTTTCGTCCTATACATATATATTGTGTGTGTGTGTGTGTGTGTATACATATATCATGAAAACAAATGCACCGCCGCGCGGTCATTAATATCAACCCGGTATCCACGGTTCGCTCCCTCTACGCCTGTCAACCGGGCTATGCTATTACACTTCTCCCCTTTGAAGATGCTGAACCCATCCGAACCGGGCGAGCGGGATTCCCAAGTTCGCACGGGATGAACGATGGATCGATAGTTGGACTTTCCCCTGTCCTACGTCTTCATCCCGACAATCCTCCACTGCATCTTCAGATTCACAGGATTCATAAAGATCGTCTTCTAATTGTTGAGTACTCTTGTTCTGCTGCGATTGTAATTCGATGATCGGCTCGATCCTATCCTTCAATGCATTGGGTTCGTATAGCTCAGTCAGCTCGTGCTGATTGTGATGCCGCCTAAGCTGATTGGCGTTCTGGCTTTGAGTAATAGTAATTGACCGAGCCAATCCTCCCGTCTACCGATCCCGGAACCCATTGCCATTTGCCATTGTTCCCATAAAGATTGTTTCCCATAGAGTTTACAGTAAATGTTGTCGCCTATCACAAATTCATTCTATTTGGCACTGTAGTGTACTTTGATGTTCGTCTTTCATATTCCGATCGAATTTTGGCTCCTTTAGGAAGCCTAATTTTCATCTTGTGATTCGTCATTAGCTCGAACGATGATTTCATACCGAGCTCGTATGACGGGGTATAGCATAGCAAGAAATCTCGCAACTTTTAGTCGATGTTTCCCTCTGCTTTCTGGAGATCCATTTTAAGCAGGTCAACAAAGCGTTCCTCTTGGCCGTTTGACTGAGGGCTATAAGAAACTGTAATTACATAATTAATTCCCAGTGATTTACAAAAATCTTCGAATTCCCTTGAAACGAATTAAGGTCCATTGTCAGTCACAACTGTGTCGCGAAGTCCCTGCCGGGCGAAGATTTCCGACAGCATCTCAATCCTTGCCGCAGTTATATCAGTAGTCTTAAATACCTCCGGCCATCTACTATGTACGTCAACGATAATCAGGTAATAGATTCCGAGAATTGAACCGACAAAATCAAGAATGGAGATGCGACCACGACTTGCTCGGAATTGGCCAAGATTGAAGCGAGCATTTAATTGGTGACTTTGCTGCCTTGGCACATTTTCCGCATGCTCGAATTATGTCTTCGATGTCGTTGCTTATTCCCAACTAGAAAATCTTACCTGGAGCCAATACCTTTATACATACGGTTCCAGGATGACTGCTGTGGAGCTCATCAAAAATTGTCCGACGGAGCGATTTGGGAACGACGATCTGATTCGCAAAGAAGAATGCAATCCTGTTTAATGTAATTAGCGCATGCCGATGCTCGAAGAATTCCGCCACTTCACGGTTTTTGACCTGTTTCAGTTTCTGGGGCCAGTCCTTACCGATGAGTCAGGCTACTTCATTCAGCACATGACAGTTTTGAATGACCTTCTGGATCATCTCAAAAGTGATTGGGAGCTGCATCACCGTATCGATGGCGAAGGAGTTTCCTTCTCTTTCGTCCGGATGGCTGCGATGACAGTGTCTTCGTCCACTTTAGTGTGACTTGCAATGAATCTTGGCACGATATCAGCCAAAACTGCCTGTATCGACATATTTAATGCTGAAATCAAAAGCGAGCAATGTTAGTGTGTATCGTTGGAGTCAACTTGCCGTGTATACTGAAATTCCCTTTTTTAATCCGAAGATGACGAGGAGCGGTTTATGATCGGTCTGTAATTCGAATTTCCACCTGTAGATGTATCGATGAAACTTCTTGATAGCGAAGTTTAAATCCAACATCTCACGTTGAATTGGTGATAATTCCTCTCTGCCGCATTAAACGACGTGTGCACAATGGATCTTAAAAACCGTCAGCGAATTCGTGCATTAACACGGCCTCCATTCCGTAGCTAGGAGAGTCAACCGCGACAATTTCTTCGCTGGATCATAATGCGTGAGCATCAAATCCGAACCAAGAACTTTCTTTAATTGAGAGATGCTTGCTCATGCTCACGTTGCCATTTAAACTTGACGTCCTTCCTGAGCAGCCCAGCTAGAATCCGTGTATTTCCTTCATTTCTTTGACAAATTTACCATAGTATTAGGTGTTGGAATTAATTCGTAGCGTTTTACAAGTGATGGGAAGTACTTTCATTAATGTATTTTTTAATGCTCATGTGAAATAAATAACATTCTTTCATTAAAAACGCTACGAATTAATTCCAACACCTAATATAATAATTTATGACTCCTAAAAATGATGAATGTTGCTACACCCGTTGGTCTCGGAATATCCTTAATCGCTACTAGTTTTCTAGAATCGGGACGAATTTCTCGTGCATCGAGGATATGGCCGCAGAACAGAATTTTCGTCATGCCGAACTGGCACTTATCGGTGCGTAATTTCAATCCATACTGGAATGCGGCCGAGGACTTCGAACAACTTACCCTGATGCTCGGTTCGGGTAGTACCAATAATAATGTCGTCGATGAAAGCGGACACTTCGATGCCGCTTAGCATTATATCCATTAGTTGTTGGAACACTCTCGGTGCGATCTTTACTTCCGGCTGTAATTGGTTAACGTTAAAGATGCTACAGTGCGTGTTAATGGACATCAGTTTCCCGTCTAATTCCAGAATCGTCTAGTTCCAGTTGAAAAAACACGTCCGATAAGTCAATCTTACTAAATACCTCTTTATTAACCTAGCAAAGATTTGTTTTGACGGGAGCGTTAGGGAAGCATTAGGGAGCGGATATTGATTCGGTTTGAGTATATCGTTTAGTCCCGTAAAATAGTCGACACAGACTCGTATCTTCTAGTTCTTTTTCTTAACTGCGATGGGAGCCGCTGAATTCGAATATTCCGGCGTAATAACTCCTAGGTGTTGCAATCTTTTTAGCTCCTCAACAATATCCGATGCAGCATAGGAGACGGGTCGCGCCCTTCGAAATACCGTTTTGTTGCTTGTTTGAGAGTCAGCGCCACCTTTGTCTTATTGCAGCGCCCGAGACCTTCTGAAAACAAAATTGAAAATTTAGATCTGATATCAACCACTGGGTCGCCAGCGCCCGAGTCAATGCAGATTGTTGCAGACACTGACGAAAGGAACGTTCCACAGTTCCAGCGATGAGATCTAGTTAATTCCCAGCAAATTGAACTGAGCTCTCGGTGTGACGTAACATAGATCTGATCTCTTTTTATTGTCGAGCTGTATGAGGCATCGGAACGATCCCCATAATGGAACGAGATTTCCTGAAGCACTTCCGGGTCTTATGTCATAGTGTTAGTTTATCCAATTTCTGCCAGTTCGAGATATAAGATGATGGTAGACACCAAATCTAGTTGCAGCTTGACTTTTGTGCCGTTAATGCTTGTTGTGATAAACTTCCGCTTCGGAATATTGATCGCGTTCACCTCCGTCACCTGATTGTTGCTGAGGATTGTTGCGAGGATTTCTGTCCTGTTAGTGTTGCTTCCGTGTTTTCACCTACCACCTGGTTGGAGCTTTCAGGACCGGGATTCCTTTTTCCTTCCGTTCATTCTTTCCCGAATCGCTGCTTTGCAATGTAACAATATCCCATTTTGTGACTCACTTGCTTGCAAAGTGTACATTTTTTATCAATGAATTCGCATTCATGATACCGATGCAGTTCCTCGCAATATTTAGGAAAGGAGACGCCCCTCTCCCCCTCCCTTGAGCACCGCTCGTGGGACTGGCTCTACAGGAATCGGATCTTGCTTTCTCATTGGATTTCCACTTATTCTTGGCTTTCTGCTTGGTATTCCAAGGATTGGATTTCAGATGTGCCGGGAAATTTTCCAATTGAATTCTTATTGTGTTTCGGGCAAATTAGGCGATGAGCTTCGGTGACCAAATTCTACAATGTTAGCTTCTTTCAATTGCTAAGGAATCTCTCGCCGATTCGAGCTATACATATTGGTTATCGACTTTAGCTAGGAGTTTCTCCAGGATCAACGAGTCTCGAAGATTTTTTAAACCGACGAATAGTAGTACTTTAAAATCGTCCGAGGTACATTTAGCGATGTTAAATTTTTCAGCATGCTTGTTCACTTTCGCTGCGAATTGCGCGAAATTCTCCACGTCAGATTTCGATAACCCGAAACATTTATGCCGCATAGCGAATTTCGTTTTCTTGTATCCAAACAAGCTTTTGAGTTCCGTAACAGTTTCCGCGAGCGTTAAATCTGACGGTTTCTTGGGTAAGACAGTATCAGCGAATTTTTGATGATCGAATTGGACAAATTTTTGTAACAGTAATTCTTCGCGTTTTCGGTTAAGTCTGCGATCTCGGTAGTAAAGATCGATTTGTACCATGTTTCGAAGATCATATTGTTATCTGGATCATAAATGAATGGCGGCATCGCCTCCGCCAAGTCTTTCATCCGCCAAGAGATTACGGTAGCCGCTTGTGGCGGCTTAAAACACTACTAATCGAGTCACCAGGATATGCGCGCGATCCATCCTTGAATCGCTCGCCCGGTGCCGCGCTTAATGCTGACCGAACGCCCGCGCGAGAGGGCGACGCGGCATAGCAGTAATCCGCGCGTAAGAATGGTTTACCATTCATAGAAGTAAGGCTTTGCGGAAGATCTTCAGCATCTTCACTCAAGATAGAGTGAGCTCCATTCAAGGCCCTCTATTCTGGTGATAGAACATTCTGCTGTGTGTAACCTGACAAAGCGAGCTCTTTTTGGGTCTTTGTTATCATCGCAAAACGAATTCCTATCTAAGGGCCTTTGTATTTACTTCGCAAAGCGAGCTCCTGTTCCAAGGGCCTTTGCATTTAACCCGCAAAGCGAACTCGTTCACGAGCTTTTATATTTCACTCCGCAAAGCGAGCTCACTCTCAGGCCTTTGCATATCCTCGTGAAGTGAACTCGTCGGACCTTCAAGGAGCAGAGCGAGTCCCTTCGGATCTCTGCGGTGGCTTCCGGGCCACGGGAAACGTCCATACTGTTACGGAAACGTCGCCGGGACCCCTCGCACAATAGAGGGACTACCGACGGAGAAGCCGCTCGATCCGGGGGTTACTCTCCTCCCGTGGAGGCTTATACCTCTGGAACTCCCGTGAGAGAGCACCCCCATCAGGAATCCACATAGACGACCGAATACACAAGCAGACGAGTACCTTGTAGCTGTCAAGACCGTCGCTACCGTTGCCTGAGGAGTTGGAAATCGGACTGCCGATAACTCCCCTGCCAGCAACTCCGATATGCCCGAGGATACCGAGACGAAGAAAGAAAAAGAGGCTCAACCCGCGGCCGTCACGCCAGCTCTTCGGAACCGACTTCGATTTTGAGGATTCCGAAGAAGAAGAAATATAAGACACACACACACACACACACACACACACACACACACACACATCTACACACACACACCTCACATGTCCCACAATTTATATCACAAGTATCGAAAGGTATTTCTGTATATAGTATATAAAGTAGAATAAAGAGAAATATAAAGTAATTTTTTAAAGCGACACTCATCCACACTGATCATATGATCGTTGTTCTCACGTAGTTCTCGAATGAGTTCGATAATTTTCTCGTATTTTATCTTTATTTGCTCGATTAACATGCATATGGTTTCCTCTATGTTGGCGAGGTTGAATTTTGCATGTCCGATATTATTCCATTATTATGAATTCGTGTAGTCTTTTATTTTCTTTCTTTTACAAATAACAGCGAGAACTTAGTTGCGCACCTAATATATATATTAGGTGTACAACTTTGCTTCCATTTTTTTTCCGAAATTCGAGGCTTTATTGTAAAAAACTGGTTATACATTTATGATTCAAAGTATTATCCATCATTGGCCACTACTTTCACCCATCTTTCGGGCAGCGTACGAATCCCGCGTCGAAAAAACTGGTCATCTTTTGAGGCGATCCATGCATCGATCCAATTTTTTACTTCTTCATAAGACCGGAAGTGCTGGTCAGTCAGGTCGTGTGCCATGGATCGAAACAAGTGATAGTAAGAGGGAGCAAGGTCTGGAGAATACGGCGGGGGGGGGAGGGGTTTCCATTTCAACGGTTCCAAGTATGTCTTGACCACTTTCGCAACATGGAGTCGAGCATTGTCATGCTGCAAAATCACTTTATCGTGTCTCTCGTTGTATTGCGGCCGTTTGTCTTTCAATGCTCGGTTCAATTGCGTTCGATACTGATCGCCTGATTGTTTCGGTTTTAACAGCTCATAATACACTACGCCGAGCTGGTACCAAATACAAAGCATAATCTTGGAGCCATATGGAATATTTGGTTTGGCCGTCGACGTGGATGCATGGCCGGAACTCCCCATGATTTTCTGTGCTGAGAGTTCTGCGTAATGAACCTATTTTTCGTCTCCAGTCACAATGCGATGCAGAAATCCCTTCCGTCTTTGCCTTTTAAGCAGCTGTTCACAAGCAAACAAGCCGTTCAACATCTCTCGGCTTCAACTCGTGCGGCACTCAATTTCCTTGCTTCTGAATCACTCCCATGACTTTGAGGCGTTTTGAAATGGCTTGTTGAGTCACTCCCAATGATTGTACCAATTCTTCTTGATTTTGACACGAGTCTTGATGAGTAATGCCTCCAATTCTGCATCTTCGCAAACCTTCTT
>NW_011627078.1:29695-40434 GCF_000204515.1 Acromyrmex echinatior | reverse complement strand
GTTAGAGAAACATCAACTGACTGACATACCAATGGACTTAATAAGAGAAACTCATATTAATCCAGAGCATCTACAAACCTTAGGCAAAACAATAGACGAATTAGATAATTTAGCAGACCGAATATCACAGCATAAAAGAACTATCACTTGGAAGGAAACATTCAAGCATTATCTCCATTTAACCGGATACATAGCCCTTGGTTCTATCCTTTTCATATTCCTCTATAAGATTGGACTATTTTCAAGTATAATTAATTTACTCAAGCAACTACTCGGAAATTGTTACAACCAATGTAGCTTTGGAAATCACGCTCCAACGCAACATGCCCATTATACCGCTTACTCTGCTCAACCCCCAAATCTCGAGTTACAATCAGGCGTATTAAAACGTTTGATTAACTATAAAATTTGATTACACTCCAAATTTCTTTATAAGGGGGAAGGTGTGACCATAGTCCACCAACCTACCTTAGGACTTTGCCTCTAAGATAAGAATAGAAGTGAGACTAGATTCTATTTAGACTCATTTTCGAACCTTATAATGTGACCATAGTCCACCAACCTACCTTAGGACTTTGCCTCTAAGAATAGAAGTGAGACTTTAGAATAAGATTAGACTCTATTGGAACCTTATAAAAGAAAACCCTCAGACTGCAGAGACAGTCTTCGATATATTGCGAGAGTAGTTACGTCTCTAAAAATTTTCCAAGTGACAATTGTAAAAAAAAGAAAAGAGAATACAATAAAGATAATTTTTTATTTTGAAATTGTTATCACAAATCTTACAGTATAACCAGTTTTTTACAATAAAGCCTCGAATTTCGGAAAAAAACCGCATGAGCAAAGTCATACGCCTTATATTAATCCGTATTCTTTAATTCTGGAAAAGGATTTTCGAAGAAGTAAAACAGAAAAAAGTAATTGTTATACAAAAATTATATTTTGGTAATTTAGATGACTTTAGATTTCAATTCCTTCTTAAGGGATCCACTCTCCCTCTGCTTAAGTGCAAAATATCCTTCTACATTATGAACGCGTGATCGTGTTTATTTATACTCTGCAATATTTGTTGAATAATTGGTTGAAATTATTTATTTTATTTTTCCTATTTTATCATATTCTAACTAAGCTTGTTTCTTATATTATTTTCATTTTGAAAGCAGAGCATATGTGTCTTCAAGGAGAGAATTTGTATTATAAAGCAAATAATATGTATTTTAAAGAAAAGAATTTGCGATTAAAAGCAGAGAATTTGTCTGCTTTACTCCATTTGGGAAAAAAACCAAAATTTAAATATATGTATATATTATCAGCTTTATTTGATAACAGCTTTTTAAAGAAGAACAAGCGATGATTAAAAAACCTGTAGAAAGTTCCTCAGGGTTATGCCCTTGACAATACATCAAGATTATCAAAATTGGCAAAAGATCGCCCATTTATTAAAGTTTTATCAAAAAAGTACAATGAATATTTTTGTTAAACAAATAAATATGTGTTTTCTTTACACCTGATTTATCTCATTATTCTATTCATAAAAGTATTAGGATATTACAATTATTAGAAAATTAATAGTTTACGAGATATTTAATGTGTCATGTCAATATATGTGTCAAAAAAATGTATCTATAATATATCGTAAATTATTAATTTTTTTTAAATTCTGTCTTAAAACTTGTACATGTAGAATGATTATAGAGAAATCATATGATTTAAAAAATCATATAATTCTATTTTAAAAAGCGCAAATAAACATTACATCTTTTTCATTGGGTCTTTTCATGGTACCTCTATCTAGAAAAAAATAACGTGATTACAATAGGCCCCTTCCGAAACAGTTGTACTTTCATAGAAAATATTTTTTATACTTTTTAAAATATGTCAATGTGAAAGTTAATTTGAGACATTCTGTATATACATTGGCGTGCACATGTGTGTATATAGTAATTTTATTAAATAATTATTACATTATAATCCATATATATTGAATGTGATTCTTAGCTGCTGTTATCCGCTGATGCACAAAGATGGATCCATTTTGTCTTCTGTAATCTACATTACTGTTTCCGGACAGGTCAGAACAGAGTACATGTAAGAGTTCATTGACTCGATGAAATCTAGAACTTGTGTATCTAAAATGAATGAAAAATACTTAGTTATAATATTTTATATATATGAAGTAGACTTTCAAGATATGTTTTCTCTAAAATTTATAATTTAGTTTCAGTCGTTTTAATTTATAATTTGCTTCCAGAAAATGGAAAAAAGTCACCAAAAAAATACGCATCTTAAATAGAAAATAACAATTTCGATCAGTAAGCTAAGAAATGATAAATAAATTGCTAAACAATTAACATAATTACATTAAACAAATTCATTCTATTAAAATCTTTACGTTTTGAGACTAAAAAAAAATCGATTCTTTTTGTTTTCTTTGAATGCTTACAGTCTTAAGAATATCCCACAAAAACATTTTTTGGGAGAAAAAAATTGTCCAGGATATCTAAGATAAAATGACGTCGTTTTTGAGGTCGCTAGTCGACTCAAATAGACCGTATCAACCAATTGCTAATCATTATTTATGTTCAACCTTTCGAAATCATTCTAGAACATTTCTCTCCAATAGAACAAAGTTTCGTTCACTCCTGAGGTTACTTTCGTTTTTAACGGAAAATGAAAAGGTATACCTGTACTAAAATATTTCAAACACGTTTTTCCCAAAACTATGTTTACGGACATGGTGATCGCGATTCCAAAAAAACCATTCTAACTGATCATTAGTCCGACTTGTACTTTTACGATTATACTCAAAGAATAAATCATTAAGGAAACTAGAATTAAAGATCTACATTAATTTTTTCTATTTTTTTGAAGATAAAATAAAAGGAAAAAAATTAGAAAAATTCAAATTATTTTTTTAAACTGTCATTTTAAAAATATGCATATGATATTAGTTATTTTAGTTCGAGCGAGAATTACAAGACCACTCATTAAAAAAAGTTTACTTTTTGCTTTCAGATCAACGATATGATACCTTCATCATTTGATCGTATTAGCAATGCAGGCGTAACTTCAATATCACCTTATTAGTACTCTGTAAAAAGTTAATATTACAAAAAATATTTTTTTACATATATATTTTTACTTTCTAGACCTGTATTAGTTTTTATGTATACTTAAATTTTTATTTATTAAAAAAATTCTCAAAGAATGCCTCCAAAATCGTCTAATCAGATTAACATGAAGACCTCCTTAAAAAACTTTTCGTTAAAGCATCTTTGGTTAAAAGACCATGTCATTTTTTTTTCTATGAAAACCTTTTTCTAGATATCCAGAAGGATATACGGAAAATTCGTTATCCGATCGGATAATCGGATATCCAAAAAAAATTTGACGACAGATATCCGATATCCGGTACCCCTTAATTTACTATTCGGAACATCCTTAAATAATAATATATATAAATTAACTATGTGTTAATATCTGGACGTACAATATACATCCGGTCACTGGAACGTTTACCTTAACATTTATTTTTATAGGAAAAGTGTAAATTTCAAATTCCAATCACTTTTTGCAAAAACTCTATACCTAATATTTCCTTAACCGAGAAATGTGCAAAGATCGCTGAAAATCTTTAATAGTGACTTCCAAACATCACATTACGTCATTTTGTCATAATTCAATTTGAAACTTTGAAGTTTATGCTTATGCTCCCATCATAAGTGTTAATGCATCAAAAGAGAATCGCGGGGACATTCAGGAAGTTCGTAAAAATTTCACAGCAGTTTTATACGAGTTTTATACAGTTGTGCTTCCGGGACCATCCAAATAATTGTATGCACGCTGCGATCACAAAGATAAAACATTTATACGGAACTTTTATAACTTTATTTTTTGAAACGCATTTACGTCTTTTGACGCGAAGTGTCTTGGATATGGAAGTCTGTTCTATTGCTGAGGCATAGCGTCTGATTTAATCATATCGTAACTATATGTTGACATGCGGTGCAGCTCTCTCTTACTGTCAAGGACGGAGAGTTACTTTTGCCATTAGTTTTGTCGTTACTTTTTTATTACGACATATGTCAAGGTCAAGTTCATTGAAGATAAAAATTCTGATAGTATGAGTCAGATACTATAAGTTTTGATGTCTATTTGATTATATTACTCAATATTACTTCCTTCATACACATAACGTTTTTTAAAGATATCCGTCTCTTACAAATATTTAATAATAAAAAGTAGTCATTAATTATTTATTTTAAGGAATTGTTGTTTAGTATATTTTTAAGACTCAAAAGTATTATATATATGTTGTGTACAGATAGAGACAACATACAATACATATGTCGTCAAGGTGATGGTCAATGATGGAGATGGCTCCTTTTTTATATGTTACCGAAAGGTCTTTAAGTGTTTCACACTGTAAACATTTTGACGCACAGTGTCAATAAAAGTAACTTACAAAATAAATACACATGTGTACACATGTATAATACTAACCCAATGATAGCTGCAGAAATCAGAACACTTAACATACTTATGTATAGCGGGTAATTATACAAAAATGCATTTAACGTCACATACCAAAGTATAACGTAGTTATAATTACGAAAAATAAAAAAAAAGAAATTAACACTTCCTATTTCATAAAAAACGTGTATAATCAATCCGATTATTATACGAATTATCCAGTTACGCAGTCTTTGGTATTCCTTTGGCACTCCGAGAGCTTCCAACGTGTCATCTACTATAGCAAGTTTACGTAAGCACATTTTCAAATCCTTTAAAAAAAATCATATTAATCGATTATGCGACACAGAACAAAATTATTGTAATTTTATATTTGAATAAAAATTGTTATTGCAATGTGTACAGGAAATGTGACAGATAAAAAGATATTATAATAATGTAAAGCGTTAAAATTAATTATTAAAAGAATTAATTGTTAACAAAAATTTTTTTAAAATTTAATTTAATTCATTGTAAAACCCTAAGAAAAAAATTACATGTTAACAAAGTAATAGACATAAAATATGATACAATATACTATAGCAGCTTGCAAATAGTTAGACGTCAGCAAAACTGCTGTTATATAGCCTACCAGCAACAAAAAACTATAATAGGACTAAGACAACGATGCAATGAATAGTGAAAAAAGTTAAAATCTTATACATACGCACGCACTCACACAGGTGCAAGCATCTACACACATACAGTTACAGTCTCTCTTAAATACTATGAGTGATGCATTGAAATACGAGGCAACAGAACGAAAGTAGGCGGACAAAGAGGAAGAGGTTTTTATTGATACAGGAACAGAATTAAAATATTTGACTAAAGTGTAGAAGAAAACGGTACGGAACATAGTGGAATGATAAATAATCTTGGTACCTTGGTGACAAGGGGGTAAAAAGTAAATAGAATGAAGTTCAAAGTTTAATTGAAAGAGGATATAGAGGAGATATAAAGGAATATTGAAGAAAAAAAAAAGAAAAAACGAGAAACAATACAGATGTAGAATAAAACATTGCCACATCCTAAGCCAGTCAGATCTCTGATAATACACAGATATATGATCGTATTTACGAACGCATTAAAAGAAGCGGAGACAAGAATTTTGGATACTCTGCACACGATATAAGAGTTATTGATTAAGAGCCAAAACGTAGATAACATCGCGTAATCGTAAAATAACGAAATAATGAGTAATTGAGAAGAGAGAAGTTTTTAAATGCAGGAAAGAATGTAAAAGCGAAGGGGATAAAGAAGACGTAGACAAGCGTAAGCAGCGCGACACTTGACAGGCACATATTCGAATATCCATGAAGAATCAACATGGACACCAAGAATCTTAATAAAGGAGGAGCGTGGAATTGGAACGGAATTAAGAGAAATATCGGGATATAAGGATTGAATACGGGATAATAACGGGGGTTGAGGAACCGACAATTAGCAAGGATGATTTAAAGGAATTTAGATGCAGTGAGTTATTAGCAGACCATTCGGTAATAAATTTTAGATTGTTATTTAAAGCAGAACAGGTTGCAAAAGCATCAAATGGGTAAAAGAATTTGAAAAGAATTATGTCGTCTGCATACATGAAGAGGATAGAGAAATACTAGACAAATCAGATAAAAATATTAAAAAGTAAAATTCCGTGAATGGAATCCTGAGGTAAGGTGTACTCCAGAAGAAACGGCACGAGAAGAAGAAAAAAAAAAGAAAAAATTATATTTGAGGACTTATTTGCTGCGTGCGATTTGTAAGAAATGAGCAGATTAGCGAAAGAATCGAATGAGAGAGACTGCATAGCTTTAACTAAAAATAGGTCATGTTTAACAATATTGAAAGCCTTTTATAAAAACGTTTTATCATTTTGTATTTGCTTGTAATTGTGAATTTAAGACCCCTTTAATGCTCTCAATTAAAAATATTATTAAACAAAAAAAGTAATACTAAAAGATCAAGTATTATTCTATTGAGACCAGGAATACATTTTAAAATTTGTACCTTAAAACGACTGAAGCAAGTGAGAATTAATGTAATGCTAAACAACGAAGAGAAATCATTCATGTTTACGAAGCTTGCTTGCGAATTTATGATGTATATTGGATAGTACATAAAGTATATAAGAGAGCTCCATTTGGACAAAGCATATAGGTAAGAAAGATATGTCCTAGGTTGTCCACGAGGATATTCGAATATGTACAAATTGCAAAATGATCCAATGATCAATAATGGCGCCAGTGCTCTTTCTAGCGTCTCTACCATAGTTTCCGAGTAGTCGGCCGAGTATTTTAACTGAATTAGTTCTTGTTGCACGAGGCACAAACACGTTTTAATATTTTTTACAAGACTTCCAGAAATAGTTTTCGCAGTTTCTCTAGGAACTTTGTGGAACTACACTGTAAGATATGTACACTGAGGGATAACGTATATAAGTGCCGTTTATCAACAAGTGTTGAATAACAGAATATTGGACACACATAATCTAGATCTAGATTAGATTGCCTTTCTTTTCACGGAATTTTTATTTATGGATACGTAGATTAAGGCAACTAGATGTGGATCACTCTTAAAAGAATAATTCATATTTCATATTTTATATTTTTATAAAAATTACATTATGGATTTTATTTTACTTCGATACTGTTTTATACGTTTTACTGATGATTTAATTACATAATGACAATTATTCTCCACTTATTGCGAATTAATTTACCAAACGTTTTATCTTTTTGGGATTTAGTTTCATCTAAATATGATATCAACTTTTTTCATTAAATCTATTGCTACTTACTCCTGTAAAAGCCATATAGCAATTCTTATGATATTACACTTTATATGAATTTTGCATCCTAGTTTATGTTTCACGTTTTGTTAGTTAACCATATTAATAATTAAATGTGCAGCGCTATTGCTAATAAATAAAAAAAAATTGACATTTGAAAAAGCAAATGCTAAGAATCTTGTGACATTCATTATTTGATATATAAAAAATACTATAATTATTTAAATATTAATATAATGTGTGTTTCCGAACTAGTGTTTCCGAATTCTGATCCGCTTTTACTCTATTATTACAAGGTACAAATGATTGTAACATTTGGTCTTATAATAAGTACAAACGTGCTTAATGGATTTTTACTTACCTGTCTTCTAATGACACATAGCGACTTAAGTTCAAGCTGACAACTTTAATAAAATATGTGATATATTGAAGACATATGAAATTATAATGCTCTTTGTAAAAATAAGTACTATTATTCTTATAATGATAATATAATTTATTAATGTAAACATAAAACGTGATGTTAATTTTACTATCATTTTTCATTTTTATTCTCAAAATATTTATATATATATATGCACACAATTTTATGTACTTATATGTACACACTATTATAATATAGTATTTATTATCATAAAGTAAAAGATTTAAACTAAATATGCTAAATAAAAAATTTGATTTCAGCTAATTGTTTTGCTTTCTCTCTTTTTTTTTAATTCACTGTAAAAATTCAGATATATTATTAATAAACACGAACAAGATATCATAGGAACTGTCCTATATCTATACATATGGATGGATTGTAAAATGATAGAAAAGAAGCTAATATATAAAGACATAATGAACTTATTATGAAAAAATAATGAACTTATTACGAGATATAATAGAATTATGTTTTTTTCTTTCGTAAATTAATGAAAGATGAAACGAATAACATAAATATAAAGGAAAGTCGTCGATACTGTTATAGGTTATTTTCTAAACATCTTCTTATTTCTCAGAAACTAATTACTGCACTTTATTTAATATTACCAACTAAAACATGATCTATTAACTGTTTAATTAATTAGAAAATTGTAAACGCATAATTTGTATATTTTTGACTTGTTTTTATACAAAATCAGCTAAAAACGAATTCTATGAATGCGAAAATAAAATTCTTACGATTTTCTTTTGCAAATTGCGTAATTTAAATAACAGTGACTGTTATTTAAATTATTAATAATATTACATCGTTTTAAATGCTTGTAATTTCCTAAATTAGTTTTATTTATATTATTTTTTCTCTCTTAGTTTTTTATAATATGATTTAATAAATATAAAATCAGGGTGCAATGTAAATCGGCACACATGTCTGATGTTAAACATACCACGAGTTAACTTAATTTTCTTTAATGTTGCTTTATAATGTCAAATAACTATATCTAAATAATGGTACATATAGTATATAAGAAACTATTGCGTTACATATTTACATCTGGCATAAAGTAATTACGCATATAATTTAGCAAGAATGTTTTATATCGAAGTGAAAAAATTCTGGGAAATCTTATATACTTGTACATTTACATATAGGTATTTTATACAAATAATTTCTGTAAAAAAAAATGAATAGGAATATGTGGCATATATTATATTACTGCCACCTGTATCAGTTTTGGAGATTATTTTATGGAACGCTTATTTTTGCTTATCTAACGAAAAAATTGATTATTACAAAACTACAAATAATATTATAAAAACTGTTTATATTATCTGATAGAAAACACATTTTAGTTCGTATTTATGTATTTAAAGTTAATTTTTATCTTTTGTTTAATTAAGAAATATTGTCTAAAAACAAAATGATATGGCGGTATCGGCAACCTTTCCCTAAAGGGAAATAATATTATATAAAATAATATTACCGTTATATTAGAGGAAACCAAAGTTTTGGAACTGGTTGACACAGATTTATCTCTCAACAAACTAATAACTCAACAAGTATTCTCTTTTTACTCTAGATTGCTGATTAAATTGCGAAAAATGTTCTGCACCATAAACGTATTTGTTACTTACAATGTTATAGTCTGCCCGTTTTTGCCAAACATAGTTATGACAATAAAAAAGACGTTACTTCGTAATTCCATTTTTGCAGACGCATACTTTAAGACAAATTTCATTAAAATAACTTATTTGAATGTTTGGTTTCAAATATCTTAAAATTTAGCAATTTTTATTTCTATATTAGAAGGTATGGAAAAACATTTGTTCAATAATAAACAATGTATTATTAAAACATTTACTAAATGAAAATGTAATGATTCTTATTGTTGAGTCAGAATTCAGATTTTCTTGAATCATATACTAATTTTATGTTATTATTTGTATTTTATAAGATATCTTTTCTAAACAAAATGTTATAAACATGTAGAAGCAATTTATGTATTTTATGTTTTATATAAAAGGATTTAATTCTATTTTATGTTGTATTACATTTTATATTATTCTTTGTACATTATAATTCTTTTTTTGTATAATTCGATATTAAAATATATTGCACGAAAAATAATAAATTGTATGTAAACATGAAAATATTCAAATCCAGCAAGCACAAAGTTAAACGTATCGTATCTCTTAGCTGTAATGTGCCACATTAATAAAACTGTAATATAATACGTTTTATTACAGTTATTTTGAAACTGGGTGTTTAAAAAAGAGGATCGCCGTTAAAAATTAGTGTGAATGGTGGAGGGTCCAAGTAGGTTGATCTTTAAACGTACTTCAAAACTACCGCGGTGTAAATGTTTAAATGGCCGCATTTAAAATTTAATCTGCGTAGAATCGTATGAAATTTGTCTTCAGAATACTGGTAAAAATAAAAATTGGATCGTAAATCGAATATAATGAGAGAGTAATAGAAGCATAAACGAAATTTCTAGGATGAGAAAAAATTTAAAACAACGGAATGTAAAAAAATCGTAAATGTCTCTTTTATGTTTCGTTGTTTCAATTTTTGTCTCCTAGAAGTTTCGTTACGCTTCTATTATTCCATTCGATTTACACTCCGATTTTTATTTCCATCAGAAAACGAGCACACTTGTAACGTTTATCTTTAGTTGCATTAGTGCAGACAGTGAATAATCGCATTTCTGTAGCTAGCAGTAGGCGAACTCATTCAATGTACTGTGTTTCTGTGGCAATATAAGTTTTATGCACAAAGTAAAATTTTGCTACACTATCTCAAAGGGTCAGTGTATATAGAGCCAATGTGATATTTAAAATTTGAAAATAAAAATTGACGAGGAACAGAACTTTAGCACAATAGTAGATCTGTCCGCGTTGCTTGCACTTTATGCGATCAGTATTTTCGCTTTCTCTTTCTACGCCTGAATATATATAAAATATATATATATATATATATATATATATATATATATATACATACATACATAAGAGATAACTA
>NW_011627077.1:47031-101427 GCF_000204515.1 Acromyrmex echinatior | reverse complement strand
ACGTATTTTCAATGTCATATTCATTTATTGATAATATATTATCGTAACTTAAAATGGCGTTGGACGTAAGGAAAAAGTGCTACTACGATTTCATATAAATATAACTATTAAATAGTTGAAAATCTGTACTTTATACATATTACAGATTTTTAATACTGGTGATATATATTGGAACACGGCTTACATTGCATGTGTACATAATACAATTGTATTTCTAAGGTCCGATTCTACAAATATAAGATTAACTTCAATTATGGTTTATTTTTTTCTCAATTTTAAAATTGGAAAATTTTCCAAAATAAATTTTACATTTGTGGAACCGATCCTAATACACGTCCCTGCTAAGATGGTAATGTAGAAAACGGAATAAAAATATCGATAATTAATCGATCGAATTTCCTGCATGATCATATTAACTCAAAGGGCGTAAGCATCTTATACATTGCAAATAAAAATCTGTAATATCGACCTTGATTAACTTCAGCCTTCGCTCCAGCATCCCCTTAACGTGACAGTTCATTTTTTCGCGAAGTTTCGGGAACTAATAACTTTCGAGAATTGCTTGGGCGGTCTTCTCGATTCCTGAGTGACCTAGCTCGTCAATATGATATTTTGTATAGAACGTTTCTTTTCATCTGTTGAGGCACATGAAATAATAGCTTATTGTATTTGAAATAAACTAACCCGTTTCTTAATTTCGTAAAATTTATCTTCCGATAATTCCAATTTATCACGAATCTTTAAAATTTCGGGATCTTGTCCTTGACACACTGTTACATTTTATTCGAAGAGGTTTTCTTCAATTACACCAATGATTCGGCTAAGAGCGTCTACGCGACGCATATGCGTGCTTGCTTTATATTCTAATTCGTAGTCGTAATTTAACAATGCGATTGTCCACCGTTCAACTCTGTGATCGTCTCTCTTTTTTAACGTCATCGTAATTGCGCTACAGTCCATTATAATCTTAAACTTCACACTCTGAAGATAAATCTTAAATTGTTCTAAAACATAAATTATGGCAAGCGTCTCAAGTTCGAAGCTGTGCAACTTCGTTTTCTGGTCTGTCGTTTGTCTAGAATAATAGAATAATAGAACACCGGATGCATTTCTCCGAATTTCTTTTGCATAAGAATCGCTCCGTAATCTGCCAAACTTGCGTGGTAGTGCAATTTGGTCGGATCATTTGGATTATAAATTTCCAAAATTGGGGTTTCCGTAAATTTAGTTTTCAACATCTTAAAATGTTCATGCTTCATGTTCTAATTCAAACATTGCATTTATTTTCGTCAAGTCGTAGAGGGGAGGCTTAGCAATAGATATAAAATGTTCTATGAACTTTCAGAAATAGGAACAGAGTCCAATAAGACTGCGCACGTCTCGCATATTTCTAGGGATAGGGAACTTTTCAACGGCCTCTATTCCACGTCGCGTCGGCTTCACGCCCTGTCCCGAGACGTAGCCGAGATACTCTATTTCCGTTTGTAAGAAATGACATTTGTCGATACATAATTCCAAATGATTTTCCGATAAAGTTTTGCATACCTATTTTACAATCTCTAAATAGTGTTCTAGGATCTCGGTCGCTATCAAGATATCGTCCATATAAATTGTCATATCATCTGCTCGGGTTCAATCAAACGAGATTTATATAACCCTGAAATGCTGCTAGCGCGATACAGAGTCCGAAAGGCATTCTTAGCCACTCGTACTGATCTAATGAAGTCACGAACGATGTGTACTTAGTTGACTCTTCTGCCACCCGTACGTAGTGAAACCCGTCCTTTAAATCTAATGACGAAAAGTATTTTTTGTTTCCTATGATTGCTAATTGATCCTCAACGAGAGGCATCGGATAATTGTCCCTAACGGCAACTTTATTGAGGACTCAATAGTCGATACATAAACATAATTTCTCGTTTCTCTTTTACGTAAGTATAATAGGGGATGCAAATTCCGAATCACTTTTTCGTATGTATCTTTTTCGTAAGAGTTTGTCTAATTACTCGGAGCTTCTGTTGTCTGTTGTACGAAAATTTACGCGGAGTGCTGTGGAATGGTTCTGTCTTCGCTAATCGCAATTTTAATTCTGTCTTCGTTTTAGGCCCTAATGGCCTCGGGAAGTTTACATAAAATTCTTGGAAGATTTGTTTTAATTTTTCCCTAGCGTTATAAGGTACTGTCGGATTTATTTGTAAGCCATCTCCCAAATTGATTTCTTTTTCAATGACGTTAATACTCACGGTTTCCTGCGTTGTTATCGTTGGGAGTTATCAACTGAATTTTCTTAATATTCCTATCTACTAAAGCTGGTGTCAACGTCGTATCCTCGGGTGCTACATAAATTCTTAGCTTTTCTCTGATTTCATTGTCGATTGTAACTGTCGCATAAATCTTATCTGAGAAACTTAATTGCATTCCTTTACATCCGCAATAATTACGATCTGACGCGTCTAATGGAATAACGGCATGTTTGTGAATAAAGCGTTCTTTAATGAGCTAACGGGGCTATTCATGTCCAAGAGCGTATCTAAACACAAAACTAGAGTCTTCTAATTTGTAAGTGATTATCTTCCTATGCTCAATACTACCTTCTTCTTTTGGATTTTCGTACATGCTAGATACCTACGGGACTTCCTCTTCTTCTTTCCGATCCTTGCTCAGAAAATTCGCTTCCATATGCAGAAATTGCCACAAGTGTAGCATGAGCCTCGTTTTCTTCAAGGTTTTTGACAGTCTTTCGCAAAATATCCGGGCTGATTGCACTCATAGCACTTAAATTGCTTTCCACCATTTTCTTCCTTCACCTTCGGCTTCTGCGGCTTAATTTCGAGATTCACTTTTGCATTCGATTTCTCAGCAACTGTTTTCTCCCTGTGGGACACGTTCTTCTTTGTCCGATTCGGAAAGGAGATTTTGCGGAATCCGTTCAATAGATCTCTCACCGTATCGAAATTCTGCATTCGTGTCTAATTTCGCAACATTAAGTCTGGTATCCCGTCCATTAAATAATCCACTAAGTTATCTTCTTGAATCGATATCAGAATCCTTACAATAAGTTTCTCGTAGTAATAATTATGGAAGGATTCGTTCGTCTGCCACGTTCTTGCTTTAAATTTCTCAAGACGATCTACTCTGTTCGACCGTTGATCAAATTCGTCCTTCATTGCTAAGAGTAATTTGTCGAGCGTCATTTCTGTGTGCTCTGATTTCTTCGAGTGAAACCATCTGTCCGCTCTCCTCTTAAGAATTAATAATTATCTTCATAATTGCACCGTCCACCGTAAAAAACCTTCTGACAAATCGAACTTGCTTCTCCTACTCCTCAAAAGCGATTTGTTCCGTCGAACTCGCCTAATAAGTTTTTAATGCCTTTGACATCTACTTGTAATTGTATTGCACATAACTCCGGTTGCTGGAATTGTCCTCGTAATTTATTCGTATAACTCTCACCCCCTTGATGATCGATCGCCGGATTTTCTTCGTTTCCTCTATTCGTCAACTCTAGTTCTCGTCGCGCTAACACCGCTTCTGATCGTACCACGATCTCATTTTGTTCTCGCTAATTCAAGTTCCTGACGCAGCAGCTCGTTTCTGTCTGTTCGCGTTCGAGTCTGAGCTGATAATTTTCTCGTTCGTCGTCTTTTCCGTGAGCAGGTCCGACCTCATCCATCCACGTTCCGCTTCCATTAATCTCTTTATTATTTCGAGTCCTAAAGACATTGCGCAGCCTCGTTATTTTCAGTTCGGCTACCGTAAACTGATTTGTCCTTTCCTTCATAATGATGGCGTCTCTCACTACTCGCCCTCATAATAAACGTAAAATGGAGCACTCTTTAGCTCCATAACTGTCAATCGCGTTCATAAGATGTCGGTCCGTCCTCTGCATTCGAAGGTCCGAATTATTATCCAAAGCGGCTGTCTTATCAGCTAGCGTGTCGTCAACGCTGGATGACGGCACTTCCATTCTCTGCTGATATCGTTTCGCAGCGCGACGCGCGGCGGTTCTCGAATGGCGCCTATATGCGGTTCAAGATGGCGGACGAGGTGCGTTGCCAGTCTTTGTGTGATGCACAAGATGGCCCGTTTCGTCACTTTCCGCTCGTAACGTAACGTAATGTTCTCATAATTCGATCGACCCAGTCATGAGCTCGGCACATATAAATTCGGTACTGATAGTTGATAAGTTGCACACGATGTTCGATAGATCACTGTGAAGTTAGCATCTTAACTTTAAAAATTGGAATTTTAATAACAGTACTGCTTGCACCCGCAATAGTTCTACAGTTCCTGATAGGTTTTATAAATAGTTTCACTGATTTAGGCCAACAATTTAAAAAAATAGAAATATGCGGTGCTAACTTCGCATGGCACCGCAAGATTTGAAAAAGTCAATTTTTTTAACGGAATCTTAAAGTACTCGAAGAGTTTTAAATTTTCTGATCAATTATAACAATAGTTCCGGCCATTAAATATTTTTAAATAAATTTTTAAAATAAAAGCTTGCACCTCCAAGTTTAAAAAAAATTTTTTTTTTGAGCCATTTTTTTGTATTTGAAAAGTTCCTGACAAGTTTTAGTGACATTACTGGTCATTTTAATATGTTTAAATAATATTTTAATCTTCGCACTGGCACCGCACGTCAAGAGTAAAGTACCTCTAAACAGCCAATACTGGCTAATTTTTTGTCTTTTTCCAACAGTACTACAATAGTTCTGAAGACTTATGCTGATTCAGTCCGGAGTATTCATCGTTCATTATGTTTAAACAATTTTTTAATCCTCGCGCTGATTCTTATGTATTCAACCACATGTCAAGAGTAAAGTACCTCTAAACAGCCAGTACTGGCTGTTTAGAGGTAGGGAAGACCGAGGCTAATAGATTTATTTTTCAATTTCCAATTTTTACAGACAAAATTAAGAGACTTATCGAAAAAATGAATTCTACACCAGTTACTACATATATTTGGTTGCCTAATAATATTTTAATAATAAGGGGGAAACTGATAATTAATATGAAAAAAAATACATTTTTCTAATGCATTCCATGTAATTCAACTAGCCCCAGGATCGGGGTAATTCGTCTAAGATTATTAAAATAAAGATTAATGTATTTTAAGCTACATCTTTGGCTACATATTAATAAAACTTTTATAAAATATATTTTAAACACAAACATTCGCTTCGCAGAGCAAACAATATCTTTTTGCCAAATTTGTTCATTTCGTAAAAAAAACAAGTCGAATAAGCCTAGTTTTCGAGATTGAACATGAGAGAACTAAACTTTTTAACATTTACCATTGAAGAAAATCTCTTTAAAGGAATAAAATTTTGAATAAGTGTTATAAGAGTCGTCACTAAATGAGTCATACAGTTCCATGTTGTGGTTAATCTACTATCCCCATCCGTTTTTTAAAAACATTAACAATATATGATAACAGAGATACATAAACAAAAAAAAATCTGTTACTTTATTAAGTAAGAACTACACTTACTATTTAAGTAAAAATTAAGTATCTCAGACAATCATATACGATAATAAAACAAAAACTTTAAGAATAAAAATATTTATTTAGGTGTACGATTTTTTAAAATTGTGACATAACTTCTATCATAGATGTGTTCGCAGCTAGATGTTACAGCAGACTCGCTGCTGCGTACTCAGACACGTTTACGCATGTCTCGAGTGTTTTGTTTTGTAGCGTTGATTATTCTACTTACCTCTATATTCAACCGATCCCAGTCTCACCTACTTTACTCTTGACGTGCGGTGCCAGCGCAAGAATTAAAAAACTGTTTAAACATGATGAACGACGAGTACTCCGGGCTAAACTAGCATAAGTCTTCGGAATTATTGTAGTACTGTCGGAAAAAACCAAAAAGTTTGCCAGTATTGGCTGTTTAGAGGTACTCGTACTTTACTCTTGACCAACATGAGGATTAAGAAAAATTGTTTAAACATATTAAAATGGCCGGTAATGTTATTAAAACTTGTCAGGAATTGTGTAACTTTTCAAATACAAAAAAATGGTTAAAAAAAAAATAATTTTTTTTAAACTTGAGGTGCAAGCTCTTATTTTAAAAATTTATTTAAAAATATTTAATGGCCGGAACTATTGTTATAATCGATCAGAAACTTTAGAACTTTTTGAGTAGTTTAAGATTCCATCAAAGAATTGTCTTTCTCGAATTTTGCGGTACCTCGCGAAGTTAGCACCGCATATTTTAATTTTTTTAAATTTTTGGTTTAAATTGACGGAATTATTTATCAGGAACCTATCAGGAACTGTAGAACTATTGCGAGTGCAAGCAGTACTGTTATTAAAATTTCCGATTTTTAGTTGAGTTGCTAACTTCACAGAGACCCTTTGCCGGCGGTCTCTCTAGACTAACTAACGCTGTAGTGCTGCCAACTCGCGCTCTCTTATTTACTAGAACGCGCGCTACAACATGAAACTTTTTCTAATACTGAGACTTTATTTGCTAGCGATATTAATTATTTTCATTATTTGTTACATTTATAGAAAATGAAATGATATGATTTATAGAGAAATTATTTACAATAATTGATTCATCGTTTTTTTTTATCCAATCATCACATTTGTTATTCCTCGATTTGTTCTTATAGCAAAATTATCTCTCTTAGAGTGCAAAAATAAATGCAATGAAATATATATTAAATTACTGTCAGTAAGCAACAAATAATTTATGAAACTATGAAGTTATTTTTAATGAAGTTTATTTATAATGAAGTTATTTTTTAGGAAAATACAATCTCATAACTTTTGTGATATACAATAACTGTTACACAAATCACAATATACATTCCTACAGATGTAACTAAAGCATTCATAATTTACATCTTTTTCCATTATGGCTTAAATATATTTTATAAAAACAAACGTGGTTTATAAATCAAAATTATAAATCTATGAAAAGAAGAGCATAAAAAAACCACCGCACAATTATATTGTTCTACAAGACTTAAAACAAGAAATTATTACAGCTAATAATATTATCTCGTCTTTTTATTTCCGTTATGTTGATGACATTGTGTTAGCGGTGCATAAAGACAAAGTGGAGGGAATTCTGAAATTGTTTAATTCATATCATGAAAGGCTTAGATTCACAATTGACTTTGGCGATGAAAACCGTATAAATTTTTTTAAATTAATGAAGCAAGAAGGAAGAATTATCTTCGATATTTATAAAAAAACCTACTAATTCAGGGAGATATTTAAATTATTTTTCGAATCATCCGTTAGTACATAAAAGGGGTGTAATAATCGGGCAATTAGAATTTTGCTTTTATCCCATCCAAAATTTCAAGAAAAAAACATTTCTGATTTAATTCACACTCTGTTAATGGTTATCCTCTTAAATTCATCTTTTCAACAATAAAAAATAGAATAAAAACTTTAGAAAGTAGAACTAATTTAGATAAAAATTGTGAGAACAACAATAACGAAAGCGACTCTAATTCTAATTCAAAGAAAAAGTTTTTCATAATATCATATTTACCAAGTAAAGTATCAGAAAAATTTAAAAAACTTTCACATATTCATGGCTTCAATATCGCTTATAAACCCATAAATAAAATGAATAGATTTATAAAAACTGGAAAAGATCCTTTGCGTAAAGAAGACCATCGTGGAGTAGTCTATAAAATAAATTGTTTAAATTGTGAGTCTTCTTATGTTGGCCAAACAAAAAGGAAATTAAAAACTCGAATAAAAGAACATAAGAAGATCCTCCTCTGAGATGTCAGTGGTTTCACGTAACCAGTTGAATGAGATGCATGAATTGGATTGGGATAACATAAGAATTTTAGAAAAAATCATTAATGGAAAGAAGAATTTCTGAAATGATATACATTAAAGGTCAAATAAGTGATATCAATAAGCAAAGTGACACTGAAGGTTTGCCTGATGTTTATCTGCCTCTTCTTAAGAAAGATCTCTCTCACGCTTAATAAATAATTCTGGAATTTTCTAAACTTTTGACTTATATATATAAATAATGGTAACATATATGATATGACAAATAATGTCACACACAATGTCACGACAAATTTCCATCTGTGTAAAGGATGTACTTGAGATTCATCATTTTTTTGCTGTAAAACAGGTAACGATTCTATTCTCATACATTTCGATTAGAAGATATTAATGATAGATCAATTTGTTAAATTAGAATCTGGAAATTTTTGTTCTACATATTTTGTGATATGACAATTGTTGTAACATTGTTGTAATAAAGCATCTTCATATGATGAAAGAACACGTTTATATATAATTATATCACACGACGGTTGAATTTAATATCAACTATATGTAATTCTGCGTTTTAAGAATATTGTGAATTTATTGAAGATGGCTAGATTGTGGCCGAAACGTCTAATGTTTTATTAATGTAATGATAATTAAATATCACAAACAATAACTTGTGCGGTGGTTTTTTATGCTCTTCTTTTACGTTTTAAATATATTCTGTATTCGATGTTATGCGCGCGCGCGTAATCATATCTAGTAACGAATTTAGATATTTTCTCGTTTATGAATTACTATATTAGGATGCAGCGGTTCTCCCCGTTACTATTCCACTGCTGTCACCAGAAATGTTACGAATTCTCATGTTAAGAATAGCTAATAGGATTGAATATTTTTGCGTTACATTGTGCGTCGCGTCGCTGCCAAGCGCAGAGTGGGGATAGAGAGGGGGGGAGAGGAGAGAGAGAGAGAAAGAGAGAGAGAGAGAGAGAGAGAGAGAGAGAGAGAGAGAGAGAGAGAGAGAGAGAGAGACGGTCCGGCGCGGCGCACGAGCATAGGATTATTGAAAGGACTATTGAAAGAATGGCGGAGTGGTTATTAGAGTAGGGGAGGTATGATCAGAGTGAGAGTGAGTCTCAGGTCGAGCGGCAAATCATGAGACTGCTAGCGCCGGCGTATCGCATGGGACAGGAGTCCTTTATGATAATTGATCTATTATAATTGATTCAGAATTTTAAATTAATAGTTACTATTTTCTTGAAATGGAATTCGGCATTGTTCTTCATCAATATGAGACATCGTGAGTTATTTGACTGAGCAATTTATGAATTATTTGTTGTATTTGCCAATGCTTCAGCGAATAATTGTAGTTGTAACAAAATGCCAAATTGATTAGTATTCATTTAGCAAAGAAATTAACGATGGATCCGAGCAATTCATTTTATCATTTCATATCCTTCGGGAGGAGATGGAGAAATGGATTGAATGAAAGTTGAATATAACGCCATATTAAAGTTTGAATTACTGAGTTGGCTAACACGCTGATTATATTGAATTAACGCGGATCCTTTGGTTGATCGTTATACCGAGAATGTTTTTGTTTATATTACTGACACGGTTGATTGAATAATAGCATTAGAAGAACAGAATTAGAAATTAATTGTAGAAGAAACAGATAATAGTGAAGAGAAGAATCGAGCAGCTTCTACGAGAGCGAATAATTCTTCTATGCGAATAATTTGTAGGAAAGGAGAGGGGGAGGGGGTGAGCTAAGCTGCTCCTATGAGTTCGGTCAGTTCAGGAGAGGAGGGTAGAGCAGCTCTTATGAGCACGATTAGCCCGAGGAATATAGGAAAGAGGAAGCTTGAAAGAAAGTAACACATGCGTACTTTCTTCTTTTATTTTTGTATTGCGAATATTAAGAGATATTCCACCAGCGTTTCGATCAAGAATGATTTGATCACAAATGACGAATGACTGTCGAATGAATCTCCGGCTCGATTTTCGTCCCGTTTATATAGGCGCCAGTTGGTGACACTCGCGAATTGAGAGGAAGGGGGAGCTCGAATCTCCCGGAATTGGTAATACGTGCAGAATTTGGAAAATGATTTTTCATATTGAAATATTAGTCACATCGGGCTGAAATCCGGCACAGTTAAATTAAATTTAGAACTGACAGATCAAATTAGTTTCGCGTTAATTAATGGAATTTTAAAGTAATTAACGAATTAAATTTTGGGCCTTTCTCCGTGGTCCGCACTGTTCCTTCTCCGACTCTCGATTGATTGACGTTCGCTAACGCGACAAATTCGCGTTCGCTTATCTGTTTCAGGTTTTTGGGGCAATTAAGACGGTCACGATGGCCAAAAGATGGTAATCAACCCAAAAATGTATTAACTATAACGCGAGATTTTGAAATTAACAGTATTTTCGGCCAGAGCGGCTGAAATCTCACTAAGGATTCGGAGCGACGAGCGATACGCGCGTCGCAGACCGTGATTGGTACGCGATAGCTTATTCTTAGTCTTAGAGAGATTATAAGCGTTGAGGTGTTTCGCTGGATTAATTTTTCTTAAACCTCGTGCAGGATGATAATGACATGACATTCTCAACATATGGGAATGATGTCTTAACTCAGCGTGGAGTTATCTTGCCTGGAATTTTATTGCAATACATCGGCACGCGGCATGGGTGCTTCGATTGGATCACGTGACACACGTGTCACGCGGTGTCGGCATGATAGAATCATACTAGGCCGAATAAGTTTCTCACTAAGAATATCCGGACAAATTAATAGAAATACCTTAGATAGATGATGTGAGATTAAATAACGAAAAATAATTCAGTGTGAAATAAAAAGACAAAAAAGAAAGTAAAATTATATTTCTACAGGGCAGATGTAACATTGAATAGAAGGTATACCACAATTGAAAGAATTCAATTAAGATATTTAAAACCATTTTATTAATTATCAAAAGATATATTTATGCAACGTTTCGACTTAACTTATTTCTCCTTAGTTATAAATTACAAGGGCAAGTCAATAAGTTTTTAGAAAAACATAGTAAAATACATTTTTTTTGATCAATTTATTTTTATTTCTCAACATAGTCTCCTTTCAGCTCGATACATTAGATCCAACTTTTTCAAGCCGAATAATATGACTTGTTCAACCCTTCAAAATAAGCCTCTGTTTCGGCGATGAGTTGTTCTCTGATGGAATTTTTTTCCTCCGAACCTTTCTTCAGGTTTGGAAACAGGAAATAGTCGCAGGGGGCTAAATCTGGCGAATATACTGGATGGGGAAGCAATTCGTAGCGGAATTCGTTGAATTTGGTCATCAGTGACACGTGTGAACCCGTGCATTGTCTTGATGGAAGAGCACTTTCTTCTTCACCAAATGGGGACGTTTTTTCTTTAAAATGTTATTGAAATGATCCAATAAGGCTGCATAGTAATCGTCATTGATCATTTGCTTCGATGGAAGGTAATCGATATGAATTATACCGCATGCATCCCAAAAAATTGTGGCCATCACCTTTCCGGCCGACTTCACGGTCTTCGCCTTCTTTGGAGCTGGTTCACTCGGTGAAGTCTATTGTTTTGACTGTTCCTTCGTCTCGAGTGTGAAGTAATGAATCCATGTTTCGTCCACAGTAATGAATCGACGCAGAAATTCATCTGGATTACGTTGAAACAGCTCCAAATATTGTTTTGAAATCGTCACACGATCGCGCTTATGGTCCACAGTGAGCAAATGCCCACTTGCCGATAGCTTTTTCATACCCAATTGTTCGTGCAAAATTGAAATCACTATACCATGTGATATGCCTATGGCCTCAAGAAGCTTGCGCACTTTTACTCGTCGATCAATCAAAATAATATCGTGGATTTTATCGATGATTTCTGGCATAGCAGCCTTAATTGGACGTTCCGAACGAGGTGCATCATGTGAATGTACGACTACGTTTAAATTTATTCACCCAATTGTATACAGTCGCAAACGTTGATGCAGATGTGCTATGAACATTATCCAACTCGACTTTGATTTCTTTCAGCATTAAATATTTCATATATAGATGTTTGATCACTGCACGAAACAGGTTTTTTTCCATTTGCAAAAAATACAAAGATTGTTCGCTTTAATCGTTTACAGAAATGAAACCACGCGATGAATTCCGTTCAAAATTTGATAGTAATCAGCTGTGAAAGATGCTACTTGTCAAAAAGTAATGTGACATGACACTGCGAGTGCCCTTTGACAGATTTTCTGAGAACTTATTGACTTGCCCTCATATCACTATGCTACTAGCCGGCAAATCGAAAATTGTCCCAATCAAGCCCATCAGCATGCCGCGACTTGAATTGTTAGCCACGGTTCTGCTCTCGAGATTGATTGAATCGATTCAAAGTGCGCTTCAATTACAAAATTGCCCTTTCTATTGCTGGACTGACTCCACTGTTGTCCTTACATGGTTATTTCAGCACCCTTCGAAGTGGAAGACGTTTGTCTCTCATCGGGTCGCCATGATCCAAGCAAAATTATCGAATGCTCATTGACATCACATACAGTCTGCAGATAATTCCGCAGACTGCGCATCGCCTTGTCCGGACAAACCTCAGTAGTTGTGAACTTTGGTGGCAAGATGCCTCATGGCTACGCCTCTCTTCCGCTGAATAGCCAACGAAAGCCAGTCAAAACGAAGCACGACTAACTATGACACATCTAGTAGAACTAACTAAAGCATGGGATCTTCCATCTAGATATTTCGAATGGCTGAAACTCCTTCGTCTATATTCTTCGTTTCGTAAATCATTGCTGGAAGGGCTCAGCTATCAATGTCCACTCATCACAAACCGGAAGGCTCTGTCCGCACATGAGTATCAGATAGCGAAACTCTTTTGGATTAAAGAGATTCAGAAGAATAATTTCTCTGGCGCGATTCAAACCTGTCACGAGAACAGTCACTCTCGCCAACGGATCCCCTTTTATCCTTCCATCCATTCAATGAGAACTAATTCGCGCTGGTGAGCGGCACTAGAATTCCCTTCTACTGTCCCGAATGAAGCATTTGATCCTGCTAGCTTCACATCCAATTCTAACATTGATACTTCGACACGCTCATGTTCGCTTTGATCGCTTCACGCAGGAATATAACTCACATTATCGATCACCCGACAAGAATATTGAATTCTCCTAGCCCGAAATTTAATCAAAATCGTAATATACAATTGCATAAAATGCACCCGCAAGAAGGCTCTGATACCCATTCAATTGATTGACGAGGTCAATTGCTCCGCGCCCCCAGTCGAGCATTCTTGCAGTTACTCCTCAGCATACTTTCTTGATGCGTTCACATAATGCTCCCGCTGCAAGTTTTCCACTGATATGTATTCTGACAATGGAATGAACTTCATCGGAACAGATTGTGAACTAAGGGCCGCCTATCGCAACACCTTAGACGAGTCAGATTTTTTGAACCGGACAGCATCAGATAGCATACAATGCCATTTCATACTTCCGCACGCCCCTCATTTCGGAGGACTCTGGGAAGCAAGAGCGTAAAGTATCATTGAAACGAGTCTTCGGAGCTCACATTCTTACCATAGAGGAAATGATGATTCTGCTTTGCAAAATCGAAGCTTCAACTCATCCTCTCGACTCGGTGACTGTATCATTGGATGATTACGAAGTGCTCATTCTTGGTCACATTTTAATTGGTTCTGCTTTAAACGTCAACCGTCTGTTCTTCACCCCAGTGAGAATTGACTATCACGGTGGCAACTGATTAGGCATTGTACTAAACAATTCTAGAAGCTCTAGCAAAATGATTATGTCAATCCCTTGCAACAAAGAATGAAGTGGAATAAAGTGCAACCGGTGCAAATAGGAACCATAGTTCTGTCAATTTATCCCCGTGTAAGTGGAAACTTGGAAGAATCACTCATTGCTGTAAGGGTTGACCTACAAGTAAAACTATTCACAATATCAAATTCAAGGCGCTATTATCTAGTCTTCCTTACAATAGTAACAGCTGTGCCACAACTTAAGAATCTCTATACAATTAAATCGACTTCAAGTTGGGTTGATCACAAAAAAAATTTGCAACAAGTAATAATAATCGTGGAGTTTTATCTCCAATCTCGATGTCAAGACAACATTTTAACGCTAGAGTTGTTTCTCAATACGTCAGATCCTCTCTTCTTTATCTCTAAGCGCGTAAAGTGATTTAAATTTTCTTAAAGATTATATGTAAAACCTGTTCAATGCATTAAAGGCAGGAGGATGCGTAATTCGCCCAATCATCGAAAATATTCTAATGAGGACGTCCGATGAACGGACCATGTCGCTCATTGCAAAGTTACACTTCGAAACTATCGTTTCGAGGCAGGCGGTATGTTGGAACGCGAGCAGAGTTGGCGATCATCGCCAAACATATCAAGTAAGTTCGCGAAATCTGCGTCGTTATCATCCGAAGCTCGCATTACGGCACTCAGATAAGACTTCGATCGTTATCACCAGCGCTCGCTGTTCGGGAAATGACGCAGCATAATTGAGGAGCGAGTTGGTTTCGTTTCAATCTTGTTCTCTCGATACCATTGAGCTTTCATGGTGCGATACATTGCGTCGCTTGTGAATCAAGAACTTTGTATTACTCTATGTGAAGGAGCGATGATGATCACATCATTGTCAACAAAAAAAAAGATTGAACCTTGCATAACAGATAAACTGGCGCGCGGATTATTGTGAAAGGCTGTTGCAGTCACAATTGAACTTGCGGGCTCATGTGCTCGTTAATAATCGGTCAATTGCTCATATACTCGATGATAACGAAAGTCATTGTTTACGACCGTGCTACATGCATGAGAGTTAATAAAGACTGTGCTAATATATGTTGAATTATACCAAGTGTTACAATATTTCTCGTGGAATGGTTTCACCATTCAGTCGAATTCAAGACGTGATCGCTCGAAATGAAAGTCAGCCGCGATTCGTATCGCGCGTTTGAGCGCTTCCATCGAATCTTCTCCTCACACTTACGTGATGACTTTCTTCGCAATGCAACTCTCGCCCCACCTTCCTTACCCCTGCTTTAATAATAACGGAAAATTTGAAAAAATAACATTTTTCAGAAATACTCAGAAATATTCGGAAAGTTTAATGGTATATAATAATTTTTTTTGTTTTGCGTGGAGGAGAAAAATCTTCGCACTGCTCTCACCCGAGGGGGACCCAGAAGGGACACCTATCGGGAGGAGAAGACGGGCCCTGCGGCCCGTACCACTGGGTGTGCCGGATTCAACCACCCCGTGATCTCGAGAGATACCGCCTACCGACTAAAAAACTCCCCCTTGTCCAAACAATACTTCCATACATGTGTGAGAGTACCCCGGAACCACCGACAGATATTACGTCGGGACACCCCTAATGCCAACGGGATGGGTCCCACCGCCCACGCATGGGAATCCAATACTAATCTAAAACTAACCTAATTAAAAGAAAACGCACAGATATATGTACAGTATATACAAACTGGATCTTCTACGAGGAGGAAGATTCCGGGGGAAGAGGCGGCACAGGCGGATACACGATCCTGGCCCTCCGCCCCTCCTCCTCTTACACTCCCTCTCCGCCTCCTTCTTCCGCCTGATCACGACCTCGCAATAACTTGCGAAAGCTGTCCATGCTTTGGCGGAGCCCCCAGTTACTCTATTATACTCTTGGTCTAAATTCAGACCGAGAGCCACAAAAAGATCCCTCCTCTCTACTGCCCACAAGGGGCAATGAAGGAGGGTATGAAATACGTTGTCCGTCGCCGCACTGCAATGTTTACAGATCGGCGATCCAGACTTCTCAATCTGATATAAATACGTCTCAAAACAACCATGACCAGTAATCATCTGTGTCATTTCTATATGTAAGCTCACGTGGGCCTGCGCCATTCTATCTATTGATCCAGCCTAGGCACTAATGTTACCCGAACCGCGGTCCCAAGTGCATCTCGAGGGAGTTCCTCCAACCGCCTCTTCCATCTGGCTATAGACCTATTGGTCTCCTCTTTGCGTATTTGATCCATCGCTTGAAGAAAGACGAAACCATCTCGCTCGATGATGGCGCGGTGCCTCAAATAAGTGCCTTAGGCGAGCGGCTAATAGGTCAAACGGGACCAAACGCGCGAGTATTAGAGACGCTTCATGCAATATTATGCTATAACCTCTAATCACCCTCTAATCAATAAACCCATTTTTTGTCCCCAGTCACAATGCGATGCAGAAATCCCTTCCGTCTTTGCCTTTCAAGTAGCTGTTCACAAGCAAACAAACGCCGTTCAACATCTCTCGACTTCAACTCGTACAGCACCTAATTTCCTTGCTTCTGAATCATTCCCATGACTTTGAGGCGTTTTGAAATGGCTTGTTGAGTCACTCCCAATGATCGCCAATTCTTTTTGATTTTGACACGAATCTTGATCAAGTAATGCCAATTCTGCATCTTCGAAAACCTTCTCTCTTCCACTGCTATGCCGGTCTTCAAAATCGACGGAAATGCCGGACGTCGAAATCACCGTTCTTGAAGCGTTGAAACTTCACGACACGTTTTTTCACTAATAGCGGTCTCACCATAAGTATTTGAGAGCATTCGATGAGTTTCAGCCGCAGATTTCTTCATATTGAAGCAGAAAATTAAAACCTCCCGCAAATAACGAAAATTTGGCTCGTAAATTGACATTTTCAATCGAGAATAACTTTATGATGCAGACACAAATCGACTAATGTTTCTATGGGGTTATGTTGACAGATGCCCAAGTTTATTGTATGATGACTATGATCTATTTATTTTGACCACCACTTACCGCTAAAGCCATCTATAGGAAAACGGCGGAAGCAAAGTTGTACACCTAATAAGATCAAAAATAAAAAAGCTATTTGGTGTGGGACATTAAAATGGGACATAACCTGTATAACAACCTGTATAACAATGTCAAGTCATGTTTGCTGGGTGTGAAATAATGCTCAAAGTTTTCGGCGCTCACACAACTATGTACAATTGCCGACTGAATTGAGTGTTTTATAGCTTGGTGGGAGTACTCCTCAAAGTCCTTCTTAAATACTGAATTTATTATTGTCCACAATACATAATGTCCAAAGATAAAGATATACGCAGAGATCGAATACTTT
Organism: Acromyrmex echinatior; assembly: GCF_000204515.1. The sequence continues at coordinate 84,479 of NW_011627077.1, read as the reverse complement.
TGGAATAGACCTTATATAGTCGTAAATTGCTTCTTTCGCTTTAATGAACATTGCAATAACAAAGATTTTAGAAAAACTGGTTATTATAGTTTTATAAATTGCGAATTGTGTTCTACATTATATGTAATATTAATATTATATTTTATCATATGTTGCTCTATTTTGAAAAATCTAGAGTACAGAATTAACAGATAAGGCGTTTCATGAAAATTGGTATTTGCTTGAACCCTCGACAAAACACATATTTATATTGATAATTATGGCTAATAATTTGGAATGCAAAATCGCGACGATTAAAAATTTCAATTTCTCTTTACCTTCATTTATGACGGTAAAATTTTATATATTTCTTTTTTTTGCAATAATAGTAACACTATCATGTTCGAATTTAACATTCTTCAAATTTTCTTTCAGATTTTAAATCAATCATACTCGATCGCCATTTTGTTTTTGAAAATGAAGTGAGAAGTGATAAGAAAAAGATATCTATCTACGATAATTATAATCATTACCTTCAAGAAACAAAATTAATAATGGGAATATTAATATTCTGTAAAAATATGGACTTATAATACAAAAGTTATGAAATATGAATTTATTATTAAATGAACTACATTCGTATCATTATTAATACTATGACATATTTATTTTCTCAAACAAAAAAAATATACATTTTGATTATTGATTACGTACCTGAAATTCGTGTTATGAATATTTTCTAGAATTTTTGTATTTCATCGTTGTCGCGCGCGTTGTTTAAATATGTCAGAAAATCTCTGTTACTAACATACCAAGAGAGCAACGGAAGTAACAATACATTTTATTGAAGTAGAAAAGAGCTTACTTTATATATAATCTTGCGATATCTATGAAGGGGTCGTTTGTCGCAATTTAGTGATGACTGAGCTACTTTAAATAGGATAGCAAAATATTAGCAGGATGTCGACAGATTAGTAGCAGATTTAATCAAAAGATGTTAGTAGACTAACATCTGATGATCCACAATTGATGTCACATTCTGTTCCTGTTCTGCCGACAGAACCTGTTAACATTCTGTATGAATAAAACTGTATTGATTGTTTCCAATTTTCACACTGGTATATATAAATATATAATTATGTATAATTATATATAACCATTTATATATATTTAAAATTTTTTATAAGAAACCAGATTGATTTAAATTAAAGTAACAGATCTTGCTCGGTTTTTTACTGTCAATTTGCTGTCAAGTTATGTCAGCAGACTCTGCTCGGTTTCTGCTGCCAGTCTGCCGTTAGAATATGTCAATAGGCTCTGCTCGGTTTCTCGCAATCTGCTGTCAGGTTATGCAGCAGACTCTGTTCGGTGTCTGTCACCAATTTGCTGACATAACATGTCATCAGGCTTTGTCACACGGCTGACAATGCATATCAATTACCAACCAACACGGGTAATTTTTTTTTCGCTTATGCTATGAATCATGTATTCAGTTTAGCGTTATTACGGCTGTATTAAGCATGGGTCATAATGGTTAATAGATAAGATTCCCTTGAATTTGATGTTCGGTTCATTATTTTTAGGTATTTTTAGGACCAATAGTTTGAGAGATACAACTTCGACAAGTACGCAATTCCCATAGAACCAAAATATAATAATATGTTTTACTCGAAGTAATAACAGATTATTTTTGTACATATTATTAAGTAAAAAAGTAAAAGTCTCGTATCGAATTTCAAGTGCTTTTACTGATTATTTCGGCAAATATTGAGAAATTTATCGTTAAATTCTATGAAAACTGAAAATGATCTGTACAATGTGTATGTGATTTGATGTTATGAAATAATTTAGGATGATTTTGTGCGATATTACGTAACTTTTGTAGGAATTTTATTTGTTTTAAAAAAAAGTTTGAATTTATTAAACAAAATGTTTTAGTTTACATTTATCGTAAAAATACGAGATTTGAAAAATACGAGAGCAAATCAATAAGTTTTTAGACAAACGTAGTAAAACACATTTTTTTTATCGATTCATTTTTATTTCTCAACATAGTCTCCTTTCAGCTCGATACAATTGATCCAACGATTCTCTAACTTTTTCAAGCCGTCCGAATAATATGATTTGTCCAACCCTTCAAAATAAGCCTCTGTTTCGGCTGCTCTCTGATGATGAATCTCTTTCCTCCGAATCATTTCTTCAGGTTTGGAAACAGGAAATAGTCGCAGGGGGCTAAATCTGACGAATATGGATGGGGAAGCAATTCGTAGCGGAATTCGTTGAATTTGGCTATTGCCGGGCACGTGTGAACCCGTGCATTGTCTTGATGGAAGCACTTTCTCCTTCGCCAAATGGGGACGTATTTTCTTTAAAATGTTATTGAAACGGTCCAATAAGGCTGTGTAGTAATCGCCATTGATCTTTTGCTCCAACGGAAGGTAATCGATATAAATTACACGTGTATCTCAAAAAACCATTACTTTTCCGATCTTCGCCTTCTTCGGAGCTGGTTCACTCATTGAAGTCCATTGTTTTGATTGTTTTCGTTTCGGGGTGGAGTATTGGATCCATGTTTCGTCTACAGTAATGAATCGACGCAGAAATTCATCTGGATTACGTTGAAACATCTCCAAACATTGTTTTGAAAGTGTCACACGGTCGCGCTTATGGTCCACAGTGAGCAAACGCGATACCCATCTTGCCAATAGCTTTTTCATATCCAATTGTTCGTGTAAAATTGAAATCACTGTGCCATATGATATGTCTGTGGTCTCAACAAGCTCGCGCACTTTCACTCGATCAGTCAAAACAATATCGTGGATTTTATCGATGATTTCTGGCGTAGCAGCTTCAATTGGACGTCCCGAACGAAGTGCATCACGTTTAAATTCATTCCCAATTGTATACAATCGCAAACACTGGTGCAGATATGTTATGAACATTATCCAACTCGGTTTGATTTCTTTCGGCGTTAAATCTTTCATATGTATTGTAGATGTTTGAGCACTGCACGAAACTCGTTTCTTTCCATTTTGCAAAAATACAAAGGTTGTTCGCTTTAATCGTCAGAAATGAAACTACGCGATGAATTCCGCTCAAAATTTAACAGTAATCAGCTGAAAGATGCTACTTGTCAAAAAGTAATGTGACACTGCGAGTGTCCTCTGACAGATTTTTTAAGAACTTGCCCACGTGCTACAAATATTTTATTTTCCCATCTGAATACAAATTTTTCTTAAAAAAAAACTAATTCCTAAAAAAGCTTTCTAATATTGCACAGAATAATTCTAATTTATTTCAAATAGAACATATTAAATCATATTTACATATGTCATTTTCAATATCAGTTTAATAATAAATTTATCAATACTATATACTTAAAAAGTTCGTAAAAAAGTCCTGAGAAAAAGTATTTTAAAAAATTATTAAGAATTGAAATTTGGTCTGAGGCTTACTTTCTTACCTAACAAATAGCGAATTCGGTTGGGCGTATTTAATACGCACTGGTACACATTAAAGTCGTAAATAAAACGTAACGTAACGTAAAGATATGTTTATACATAAACATAGAAATCGATTAAATTTTCAAATACTCAATATATTTTATTGTACTATTAGGTAAAATATGTATTTAATAATTCGAAATATTTTCGTTTCACTTTTATACTTAAATTAAATCAGTGTACAACGGCTTTATGCACCAGTGCGCACTAGTTCTTCTAATCGAATTCGCCAAGAGTGTACAAAAATCGCGTCACATTTTTACTTCAAATAATATACATTTTACATGTATCACTGGAGTATATCCCTTAAACTACTGTCAAGAAAGTCCGAAGAAAAAATGAATCAGAATTTTAATATAATCTTTATCATAATTCTTAGTCATTTTAATATCTATTATATATATATATATATATACAGGGTCCTACAAAAATTGGTTTGGATAAAAGTTAATCAATTTTCAATCGGCTACAACTGCACTATTAAAAATTTGCAAAATATTTTTTTTTAAGAAAAAAATCAAGGTCATTTTAATTTTTTTAAATGACACTACATATTTTTTACTTCATAATATTGTACTGGTTATAACTGATGTCAAGACGAGTTCAATGGCCTACTATACTATGACCTTGAGATGACCTTACAGTTGTGGAATTAATGAACGGAAACGTTTTCGTGAAAAATTATTTTATTTGTATTAAATTTTTTATACAGATTATTCTATAGTAGAAAAAGATTTTTGTATCTGCTACTTTTTCATTCTTGTTTTTTAAATGAAACTACATATAAAACAACAAATTATAAACAAAAATAGCATAACAAAAAAGTAGAACAAAAAATTATAACAAATTTTAATGAAAGAAATTATGTAATTACAATAAGTGTTTGAATTATAGTCCATTTTCTTGTAAACACAATTTTGCTCTATGTAATAAATTTCCATTAGTTGCTCCTATAATGCTGTCACAGCGAATTTTTCCACATGCTGTACGGATTTCTTCGCTTTAAATTCCATCGTTTTAAATTCCATATTTTGAATTGGTATCGCGTAGACTTTTGATTGCAAATGACCCCATAGAAAAAAATCTAGTGGTGCAAATTGGGGAATCGAGGAAGGAATTGGTCCGTAAGTGCCCAACTAACGTTCTCCGTATTTTGAATTTAGATATTGAACAACAATCCAAGCGTTATGAGATGAACGACCATCTTGTTGGAAATAAATACGTTGCACATCACTCGGAAGCACTTTCAATAATGTTGGAAGTTGAGAACGAAGAAAATTTAAGTAAGCTTTGGCTGTCAAATTCTGTTCATAAAAGTAAGTTTCAATCAGATGACCGTATACTAGAATACAACAAACATTCACTGTAACTTTTTGTTGAAAATTATGTTCTCGGAATTAACGGGGATTATCCTTCGACCAAAAGTAGTGATTATGACGGTTAATTACATGGTTAATTATTTGAGAACTTACATTCATCTGTCCATAAGATATTCTGAAATATTTCAGGATTATTTTCGTATGTGACAACTAGCTATGCTATAAAATTTAGACGACGTTGTGAATCAGTTATACGTAAATGTTGTACTTTGGTCATTTTGTAAGAATGATAACGACTCTGTTTTACCATCTTATGAACAGAACTCTTAGATAAATCAATTTCAGTAGCAACTGCACGAATGGAAGTGTGCGGATTTTCTTCTAAATGTGCTAAGACATAAGAATATTGTCTGCAGTTATATTTAAATTCGGTTTGTTCCAGTTCTTCTTTTCAAATTTTCTATAATTTCTTAAATTCTTTTCAATGTTATAAAACATTATTGCACACGGGTTATGTCTCTGTAGGTACTTTGTGGTATACAGAATTGCAGCTTCATGTGCATTCCTTTTACATTCATCGAATATTAACTGTATATCAACTTTCTCATTATAGAAATATTCGACAAACATTTTCGACAAACTGAGACAAACTATGATTTGCTCTAACAACAAACTAAGACTGAACACAAGAACTGGTGAAATGTTCGAGCTACATTACAAGTTATGTTGATATTTTTTCTATGTACATTCCACATACACATGTGAACTACATTCCGGAATATCACGAATTCCGAAATGGCTACGTTTGCTCTTCACTGTAAGGTCATCTCAAGGTCATAGTATAGCAAGTCATTGAACTCATCTTGACATCAGTTACAATATTATGAAGTAAAAAATATATAGTGCCATTTAAAAAAATTAGAGTGATTGTTTTTTTCCTAAAAAAGAATATTTTGCAAATTTTTAATATTGCAATTTATAGCCGATTGAAAACTGATTAACTTTCATCCAAACTAATTTTTGTCAGATCATCGTCGCAGTGTCGTGGGACACTCTGTATATATATATATATACACACACACACACACACACACACGCACACACACACACACACATATATATATTATATATATATATATAGAAGAAATATTATGAAAGTCAATTACCCTTCAGACACTTTACTTCTTATATTTCGAGACTCTTTTCCAATATTTCCTATAAAAAGTGATAAATTTGTCTGAAACTATATGAGCGAAGAATTAGTTGGGTGCTTTCCAATTGCTTAACATATCTTAACATAAACGTATACAGGAATGCACAAAGTGTATCGTTGTGCACGATTCAATTGGAACAGAATGTGTATACTGTACATCCGTTTTGGATAGAGTTAGATTAAATGCTTTTTCTGCCTGTATTAAATAAAAAAAAAAATAAAAAGTGGCGGCCACTCAACGTCTTCTAACTTCATTTATAGCCGCCGCAGTTAGTAACATGTAATTGTCATTAGAAAACTCAAACTTACACTCTCAACTGACTGTGAGTATAGAAGTGTAGCGTTCTGTCGATGATAATAGACAATTGGAACGCAACTTGTGTTGCCGTGTGCACGAAAGTATTTAGGGATATTGCAATTGGAAAGCACTCAATGTTAGTTACAATTTTTCATTATATTTCTACTTTATAATTTCTGACCGTATTAGGAAATTAAAATTGTTACATTCGAAAATATCCAACTGTGCCAATAATGAGTTTTCGGGAAATTTATTTATTGATAATAAAACGAAATTTAAGTTTTGAAGCACAGTTAATTGAGAAATTTGCTCGAAACAGACCGAATATAAAAAAATTTGTCAGAATGTATCACTCAGTATTTCAGGATGTTACTTCTGTGTGTGTGTGTGTGTGTGTGATGTGTGTGTGTGTGTGTGTGTGTGTGTGTGTGATGTGGTGTGTGTGATGTGGTGTGTGTGTGTGTGTGATGTGTGTGTATGTTGATGTGGTTTGTGTGTGTGTGTGGTGTGTGTGTGTGTGTGGTGTGTGTGTGTGTGTGTGTGTGGAAAAGTTTGAGAATTTCAGATAAAAATGGAAAAATCTTTCCAAAATTAACTAAATGAGAAATCTGCCAGGTTGTAATAATAATTATATATTTTTTCTTTTTGGAGAAATTTCTACAGCAGCAATTTCCAAAAATTCTAGAGAATAGTAATCAAATTTGTCTGAAATTATCCAAATTTGTTCAAAAGCTTCTTGTATTGTGATTAAAGAAATGTTATCAGTCTGGAAATTACAGACAATTGTAGCTAAAAATCAACAAATCGGAAATTGTCTGAATAAAAATTTTATTCAAAAGTGTTAAGTTTTATTGATTAAAGGAATTTCGTCAGAATGGGAATTTCAGATAATTGTAGGTAAAAAGAAACAGATGTGTCGGAAATTGTTGGAATAAAAATTTTTTTCAAAAGCGTTTTCTTAATTAAAGGAATTTTATCAGTCTGACAATTTCACACAATTATGAGTAAAAATATACAAATGTGGAAATTAGCGAAATAAAAATTTTGTTCGAAAGTTAAGTTTCGTTGTTTAAAGGAATTATTATATATTTCTATTGCTATTTCCGACAATTTTGAGGAGAAAATGGACAAATTATCCATAATTGTCTGATTAAGAAATTTGTCCGAAATTGTTCACTTATGTTGGACAGATTTTTTTCTTTATGGCAATTTCCGACATTTTTTTTGGATAATTTTCCAAAAATTTTCGATAGCTAAGTTTTCCGAAATTTTTCAGAAATTTTTCCGTATAAATTCAGACGATTTCGAACAAAATGAGATATTTTCTCTCAAATTGTGATAATACTGTTTGGATTTATCATAATCATTTTCAAATGAACTGTGACAAATTTTTTCCATCAGGGCGGTTTTATTCAAATCGACAATTCTGATAGTGATTGGTTGACGCTGCAGAGGTTAAATAATGTGATATACGTATATGCCTTTTTTAGTTCTCATACTTTAATTATAAAAAATGTTAACATTAATTCTGAGTATTCAACCCAAAAAAAATCGTTGTGCACACACAATGGATATTTCTAACTCGACATTTCCTTTTGCTTGTATCTCGGGTTGTAATACATCAATTTTAATTAAATTTTTTTTTTAAATGGTCGCTTAATAAAATTAAAATGGACGCATTACAATTGATGAGAACAAAAAAGGCATATATATTACATGTACTACTTAGCCTCTGCAGCTTCAGCCAGTTACTACAGGGTGGGCCATCTATTGGTACGTTTTTGAATTTCGTCGTATGGCAACACCGAACGAGCTACAGACCCGAAATTTTGACAGTTTATTAGTCATACCGTCCGCGGCACGAAACAACATGTTTTCTCTTGAAGAGCGTTTTGAAATTTTAAAAACTTATTTTCAAAGTCAGTGCTGTGTCGCCGAAACTGTACGAATTTTGAAAAGAAATATGGGTCGTGATAGAGCACCCACCGAAGGAGCTATACGCAAATTGGTGAGGAAAGTTCGTGAGAAAGGGATGTTAGTGGATGACAGAAGTGGTCCCAGAGCTCGGACAGTGCACACACCCGAGAATATTGAGGCTGTGGCCCAAAGTGTGAGACAATTCCAGCTTTGAAAAACAATATTACGACTGTTTTGAATGAAATTGGCGCCGAGGTAGTCCAAAATGTCATTAATAATTGGGGTGACCGAATGGCATACTGTAAGGCCAGTAGAGGGAGCCACATGAACGAAATCGTTTTTCATTCTTGACGCGGATACTTTTAGCTTCACAACAAAAAAAAAATTAATAAAAAATATCAATGTATGCTCATTTGATCGCATTTTTAAAAACGTACCAATAGATGGCCCACCCTGTATCAGAATTGTCGGTCTGAACAAGACCGTACTTATCGAGGTATCTCTAAAACTATTGATCTTAAAAATATGAACCAAAGGTCAAATTCAAGGGAATATTATCTATTAAGAAGTCAGAAAGTGTCTAACATTTATTAAGTGTCTAACGTTATTCTAACATTTTTCCAAATATATCATTTTTACACAAGATATGGACCATAATTTTCAGTCAAAAAATCGTTGCAGAAGACGCTCTTTCTTCTAATGACTGTATCTTGCACAAAAATTGACAGACAGAAAAGAAAAAAAAACCTTTTTTGGAAATTTTCTAAGCTTTAAATTCGTGCATCTTACTTTTCACGCTGATCCTTTAAGAACTGAGAAATATATAAAAAAGTAACGGAGAACACAATTTTTTAGAAAATGTTGAAAAAAGATAATTCTTCTTGAAGCTGTTTTTTCAAAAATAAATTTTGGAAAGTGGTACGCAATTAGGATCATATATAAATACATGTAAACTTTGAGAAAAATACGAATATTATTTTTTCTAATTACGTATCTGCATTGATAAATAAATTCATATTTTAAAGTAAACTGAGAATTCCATGATATCTTTGAAACACCATATCTCGGGAATTATTGATCATACGAGGTTAAAAAGAAAAGCATTTTCAAGCTAATTTCATAAGTTTTAAGACTATTTATGTACATTTTTCACATATAATAAGTCACAAGCAAGTTATTTAATTTAAAATGTATTACAATTTGAGAAAATTGTTTATATCTCGATAATTATTCATCGTATGAGGTTCAATAAAAAACGATTTTGTAGAGAATTTAAAAATCTTTTGATTTGATAATAAGTATTTTTTACATAGAAATAGTCGAGATATTTACATAAAACTTTAAAGAAAAGTTTAGTTAAAAAATAAAAGGAAACATTTAAAAATCATACCTCGCAAACTATTGGTCGTACAAGGATGAGTAAAAAATAATTTTCTAGGGAATTCAGTAATTTCTACAATTTCAAGAAGTATTGTACGTAAAAGTAGCCAGATCCGAGATATTTACGAAAAAAGTGTTATAAATCGCTTCATCTTCGAAATGATCAAAAATACAACATTCTTTAAAAAATTCTATTATAGAAAGTATTGATTGTAGGATGTTAAAAATAAAACGAAATTGTTTCTAATTTTATCAGCTTTTTTTGATAATGACCTTTATTTCGATAAAATAAATACTTTCTGAGATATTTTTGAAAAATCGCATTTTTTATCAGCTTTTTGAATCCTTAAAGTCTTCTAAATTCGCTGACGGTCAGAACTTTCAATATGCTGTATAATACGTCATTTTGACTTCCCGCAAATCTTTTATGAAAATTTTGCCTCCAAAATGCAAAAAATGTTTAATTTTTCTGGGCTACGTTAGAAAATCATAAATAATTCTCATTAACTATCGTGTTTTAACATGATTTATAATATTCTTAATGGGAGAGGTATATGATTATTTCAATTTATTTAAAAAAGTTAACTAGAATGTTCCCATGCCTCTTGTCGCGCGGCCAAGAAAACATTTTTCGGTTTTGTCGGTCGGAATTGTTTTTTTTGGGACAATGTTTGGAACAATTAGAACAATCTGTAGCGAGAAGAAATTGTTGATTTTTCAAAAATGGGGGCAGCAAAAAAAATCATTTTTCGTTTTATTGGAGAACCGTTCAGAATAAAAGAATCGTTTTAGAATAATGTAAAACAAATTGAGAACAATCTGGAAAATTGTAATTTTCGAAAAAAGGGAGGCTAAAGTTACATACTCCCTCCCCTGCGTACAATGGCTTTTTACGTGAAACGAGTTTCAGCGTGAAGGCAGTACGTATCGCTCTCCCTCGGAGGGCACTGATTCATAAAGTATAACCCATATTTTAGTTTGGGTAGTTTCCGTTTCGCGTATATCTTACAAAGTAAAACGAGGATCATTCAATATTAAAATATTGGTTGAGTTAGGTTACATTTTTTCTCCGTACATACATTTTCCTACGCGAAGAGAGATCCATCCCACCTTCCCTTTCTCCTCCCTCTATAAAGGAGCGCACGATTTTTCACGCGAAGCGAGGTCTATCCCGCCTGTCCCCCTGCCTAAGGCACGCTTCGCGTAGAAAGTCGCGCGTCTTTTAGCAGGGAGGAGGTGGAGTGGACCTCGTTTCTCGTGGAAAGTTGTTATGCTACAGAATATAACACACATTCTCTCCCGTGAAAAAATCAAAGAGATTCTAAAAGTCGAAAAAAAAATATCCGGCGTTTTACCAGATCAAGTCGTTTTTTATGCAGCCATTTATCATATTGGCTTTTTACAATTGTTTTAAATTATATAATAATTTTTTAAAATAAATAATTGACGCTTTGCATATCAAATTATGCGATAATTTCGAATACAAAAAAAACAACTAAGAATTATTTTTTTTCATATTTTCAAATTTTTGTATAATAATAATAATTATTATAATAATAATAATTATAATTATTATAAAAATCTTGATCGTTTGATTTGCTGTTTGTATGATTCCGGATTTGTATCACGAACAATAGACCAACAGTATTCATTAAGCATATGTTTGATGTCTTTTCCTTTGAAGCGTTTCTCAATGATTGCAATATCTTGATGAAAGCGTTCACCATGTTCATCACCGAATTCATCCAAATTTGATGGAAAAAAATCAAATGATTGAAGAAAGTGTATTTTGAGCGATATGTTAACTTTCATTGCATAAAAAGCCGAAATCATTTCAACAATAAATTTTTTGTAATTGTCGGGTTTTTGCCTAGAAAATTTTTATTTAGATCGCGACAATGTCGAAGTAAATTAGTAGAGAAAAGGATATGCTTTCCTAACATCTACTTTTAAAATCTCTTTGAATTTTTCATGGGAAGGAACCTGTGCTGTATAGTATTATAAAAAGATATTTGATAATATTTAAAAAAGGTTAACAACTTGCTCTGGTAAAACGCCGAGATATTTTTTTTCCATTTACTTTCAGAATCTCTTTGATTTTTTCGTGGAAGGAAAAGCAGTCGATTTTTATCGTACTATGCTATAAGTAGAAAAAAATATAGTAATATAGAGAGGTATAGTAGTACTAAATTGTACATAGCAAAAATATAAGATATTACTTCTTAAACTTCTTTGTTTATAACTTTTTTACAAATAATCCAACGGATAAAACCTGTTGGAAGTCACTCGGAGTCATGGCCTTAATAATATATGTTAATTCCGGTAGAAAAAAAATTATCATAGTTTGTCCGAAAGATATAAAAAATGAAAAATTCTAACAGTATTACAGAAATTTGAAAGAAAGTATCTCATTTTATTTGTAACTGTCCAAATTTGTACATTTAAACAATTTTCGAAGACATTTAGGACGAATTCGGACACATTTTGACTACATTTCGGATAATTTTGGACACATTTTTCCACAAGGAAAGGTCAAGGTTTTTGAAGGGAGCTCCCTTAATCTACATTTTTATCTTAAAGTCTTTATTCGAAGAATAGTCCAGTTATTTGATTTTAAACTGCATAGTTAACATTCATATATTCGCATATATACAGTTTATAATATAATATCAATATGTTATTGTATATACTATTAAACAAAAAATGAAATTCATGTAATCTATAGTTTCTTGCAATCAAGTTTTAATTTCTTTTTAAATTATGTTTATAATGAGAGTATGTACATAAATGTTAATTATTGTTATTTAAAACGATATTCTTTGGATATCTCCTACACTTGATAAATCATCGGCTGTATTTAACTTTTCCTTTAAGTTTTCAGTTCTCTATCCTATATAAAAACAATGAAAACAAGTAATAATATTTACCTTAGATAACGTGTATACTCTATAGTCACGCTATTTTTATGATATTATACCTAAGCACTGAGTGTATCGGGCTATTACCGGATGCGAGAAATGAGAACTTATCACTATATTCTAATATACTGCAATAGCATTGTTCGCGTTTATCCCATGTTTGCAATTCCCCATGTTACTCTGTATTTTGATCAACATGTGTCAAGTTCTGCAAAGCCTCTCGATTCCAAATTCTATAATGATGGAATATAAGATAATTGTCGCGATATTAAGATAATTATAAGGAATGTAATAATTATTCATTCTTGATATACACAGTATCACAAAATAGAACCTAACTCCACATTCATTGAACTATGGCGCAGTATATATTGATGATCTTTATAAGGTTCTACATGTTTCTATTATATTAGAATGCAGAACCTCACAAAATCATTACCTTTGTCAAAGATATGGATTGATAATATTTAATATTTGATATATCTACACAACGATTACAGGGCAAACATAATAGAGAAGTAGAATAAACGAAGAAAACAGAATGAAAGGAAAGAAAGTCATTCTTCGCCAACTACTTATAATATATTATTGATAAACAGAAAAAAATAAAGGGAATAATGAAATCCTTAATGTAGAGTTAAATATAATTTCGGAATAAAGGAAAACTCGCTCATTTTTACTTATAAAGGATGTGAAACCTTTAGCAGCACGTGTAACAGATACTATTGGAAGTTTCAAACAATTGAAGTTTCAAATCTTTGCAATCACTGCATTTCATCAATCTCAATAAACATTTTTATAAAATAGATGTGTATAAAAAAAGATGTATAAAGATATATATATATATATATATATATATATATATACATGAAAAGAATGAATTTCGAAAATGTGAATCTATTAAACAGTCGAGTGAATATGCTCTCGGGGAATTTATTACCGATAGCATCTGATAATTTGCGGTTTTCAGTAATCTGGCGTACTTATAGTGCCGCTATATGGCTAATACAATTAACTCATACAATCGCATTGATTTTCGGAATCATCATGGCATCAAAGGAGAATGGTCTGAAAGGCAGTACTCACACCATCTTGCTCACAATAGAGGCATTATTCATGCTTACACGTCTTTATTCACACAAGAGGCTGATGGAGGAAATGATTCAGAAGATGAACACTATCTTGCAAAACACAGACGAAATTATGAAGGATATCATAAAGTCAGCAATAAAACCCATAATAGTACCATTCATAATATACGGAGTGATTAGCATGATATCTATTATAATATATCACGCCAAGCAGCCAATTATATTGGTCTTTGAGAAGTTCATCTTTTTCTATGTAAATTGCAATTTGCTAGCTACTTTTAGCAGCGAACCATTCTCCAATAATGCTATGATTTCTTCGACTGTTTTAAAGATAGTTGGCACCATTTATTTATTTCTTAAAAAATTCGGCATGGATGTGTATATGATGCATTTGGTATTAATGTTAACGGCACAATATAGATATACTGCAACAAAGCTTGCAATATTGTTTCGGGATCTACAAATCTACAACGAATCTCGAAAAGAACATTATCCTATGGAAAATAGACGGATAGAGAGAGAACTACGAAAATTATGTCTGCACCAGAATATCGTCTTAAAGTACGTATAATATGATCACCGTAATAAATATTGAATTAAAAAAAAATGCATTTGATCATTATTGAAATTATTCTTTCTCTTTTGGTTTTTAATGGATCATTGATAACAGAAGAAAGAATAATATTTTTATTATTTTATATGTACAAAAAATAATATAAATCTAGATATTCATAATAAAGCGTTACAAATTTTTATTTCGGAAACACAACATTATTGAGAAAAATTGTTTAGACAAAAGTTGTAGGGTTCAAAAAAAAGTCTATTTACTGATCTTATTGAGTTTGATCTTGGGTGGCGTCGCCATGGTCAGGTCAAGATCAACATCAATTTTTTTAAATAGAAATCTTACTTTTGTTTTCAGAATCTAACAGCTTTTAGAAAACTCGAGAGTTTTTAGAAAACGCTATAAGAAAATATTTTATTATTAAGTACTTTTTGAGTTAAGATGCTTGAAAGTTACCGTACCGCCGACATTAGCATTACCCAAGGTGTCTGACCGAAGTTAAAACCTCTTGAATGTTGTTCAGGATCATGTCCTAGATACTAATTGTCAAGATCAAAGCCAGGAGATTGTATCTTTTATTTTCATTTTTACGTAAAAATGAATTTTTAGTGCAAAAATAAAAATAAGAGCAATAATTTTCAATAACCTTGATCTTGACAACATTCGAGGATACGATTCTGAACAACATTCGAGAGATTTTAGCTGGTTGATGGAGATTTTGGTTGGACATCTTGGATAATACTAATGCCGGCGGTACTAAAACTTTCAAGCATCATAACTCAAAAAGTACTTAATGAAAAAATAACTTTATTATAGTATTATATATTTTAGAAAGTATTCGACATCGGTTATTAGACTTTGAAATCAAAAGTAAAGTGTTCCGTTTCCAAAAATCGACGTGACCTTGATCTGATCTTAGCGATGCCACTCAAAATCAAACTGATAAGATCAGTAAATAGATTTTTTCGAATCCTACAACTTTTCTCTGAATAATTTTTTCAATGTCGTTTCCTAGATAAAAATTTATAACGCTTTATTTTGAACATCCGGTATATACTATAAATCTTATTATTTCTGCTAAATATTTATTTTAGGAGGGCCTCCAATTATTACTTTGATCTTGACATATGTTATCAAGGTCATCGAAGAGGCCTCTCCCAAAGTGATCAATTATCTTATTTCTTATACGGATGTTTTTAACAACAATTTTTAATGAAGAATAATAGGTTTTTTAATACGCGGTTTACTATTTATGATATTTTGTGTTGCGTTATAGCATGTCATTTATATTAAAGAAACTTCTGTCTGTGAACTTCAGTCTACTGTACATCAATAACGTATTACGATTCTGCTTTATAGGTATCATATTAAGCACAGTGAGTAATAATGACGTTAATTTTAAAGAAAAAATAATTTTATTAACTCTGATTGATGTTAATTAATCACATTTATTGTTAAATGTGTTAACTTATCAGATAACTCATTTTAAGAAATTAATGAATTTTTAGTGAATACACAAAATTAAAGTTTTTAAAATTATTTTTGTTCATATTACATAAATTAGAAATAGATTTTTATTTAATCTATAAAACACTTAAGTTGAAGCTTGTCAAATGAGAAAAGAGAAATAATATTTTTTTCCCAAAAGATATTTCTTATTTGCCATTTTCTAAGAAGCATTTTATGTATTTTCAGGTACCATTAATGAATATTGCAGAAGGAATTTCGGTCACTATATTTGGAATCGGTACATTAACGCAATTTTTTGTGTTATGTTCTTCCGTACAAACACTTTCAGACGCAGTAAGATTTATTACTTCATGTTATATAAATTATTTATTGTCATTAACCATGTCATGACTTGACCGGTGCGCCTGCCAAGCTATTATATTTCCATTCCCTGCGGTCAGCGTGCCGAGTAATCAATGGGCGTACTCTTTGGCATTGGGAATGGACGCGCTTATTCGGCTATCTTTAACAATCAGTATCTCGTTAACTATTGCGTGCATTGCAAAATGGTAGAGAATTTTTCGACTCAATTTAATCCGCTCTATCTATACAAAAGCGATTGGCAAAAACTTTCGGGACACCCGGTATCCCTTCATGATCCTTCTGAATCAAAATGATCCGAACATCGTCTTTCGTTAAATTCTAAATCTTGCCTTCGGAAGGGTGTTTACCATCTATTGAAGTTTTGAAGTTTCAGTTATCGATAGAGATGATTAGCTTTTTAATCGGACTGTTAGTATGAGTCTAGCAGTCATTCGCGTAAAAAGCGTTTTTTTTTCTTCGGGTCAAAATGTCAGTAAGTATGACCAACACATCGTTTTAGTTAAAAAATGTATGATTTATATAATATTTTTATATTTTATGTTTTTTAGTTATATTTGTCTTCAGGATTAATAACAATAACAATTTTGACATTAATAACTTATATTATAAACTTAAACCAATAATAAATAGCCTTTTACTCGAATGTAACATCTTTATTACATTTAAAAAACGATCACCTTTTACATTCAAAATAAATACCTTTTCTTAAACGCGTGTTTTCTTAAACCATACCATTTTTTTTTAAGTACATCATCTCAAGAGTACTAGGCTAAGACTGCATTTGAAAATATTATAAATGTAAAAAGTTATATTTTTTTAAGTAAAATACATTTTTTCGAACTTAACACGTTTACGATTATTTTTAGTGTTAAAATTAATTTTTTCACTAAAACACCATTGTTCCATTTTCTTAAAAGATGAAATTATATACTGTACTTTTTTTAAATCATTGCAACTAATACTATCGATTTGATAACACTTTAAAGATAGGTCGGATCATTTTAACCTAGAGTAATCATCGTGTGGCCTTTTTGAAGTGTGACCATGATGATGAAGCATGATGGAAAGATTACTTGGTGTACTCAGTTTGCGTCTCTCTCTAATTCTTTGCCCTTTCGCTTGTTCGATGATCGTTTGTAGTCCCAGTTTAGCCAACCTTAGTTATCCTCATCGCACGCACTCTTTAGGTTCGATCTCTTTTTATCCTACCTAGTACTAGTATTTGTTCATGTCGCACGTTCCTATCATAGCTCCTTCTTACTTTAACGTGTTCGTTGGAGTGAGTAGGAACTACAGTCGAATCTCTATAAAAGTAATTTGTCGGGACCTCCATAAAAGTAAACAAATGCGTATATGCTAGCATATACGTATATGCGTATGTGCTCGATTGCTATATGGGAGGTTAAGACATGACTTTTATGGAAGTTAAAATAAAATGGAAGTTAACTTTACGGAGGTTCAACTGTATAAAAAACTATAAAAATTGAAACACATTTCAGAAATATATACTCAAAACATCTATACTTTTTAATAGAATTTTTCATATACATATATAAATTCGGAAATATAGTAAGATTAATAGCATAAAAAAATTTGAGATGTTTTCTAAACAGTTATAAAATGATACAGAAATTCTAAAAATTTAGAATTTTTTCATATATGAATTAAAATATTATAAGATTTGTATAATTTTCTAATTTTCTATAATTGTATATATATATGTATATACAAGTATATATATATATATATATATTTATATATATATATTAGGTGTATCACGCGTAGACGAGATACAGATTACTAAAGCCATCGATTGGAAAAATAATGGATTTCTTTTTACTACATCTAATATATATACAGGATGATTCAAAATGAATATATTATCCTTGAAATGTCATTTCTGACTTAATTCTAAGACGATTTTTCCTTTGCCAAAGTTTTGTCAAAAGCGTAGTTATTAAATTATAATAAGAAATAATTTGCGAATGACAGGGCGTAGAGAAGGTAGCCAGGAGCGGCGTTTCTCACTGTTCGACACAGACCGTACGAGGGACCCTCGTTGCGATCAGACGATCGCTACACACGCATACATATGCGATCGCATTCTCTCTCTCTCTTTCTCTCACACACATACACACACACACAATTAATAAGTTAATGACTTCGACATGCTACAGCTTGAGAAACAAAAAAAATTCCATCGATCATTGATGGATCACGTACAGCTCCAAACTTTTGTCAGTTAAACTTCCATTCCTCTAACAAGTTTAGAAATCACTCGTTCTCATTGATGCACGCAGATCGAGTAATCATTAAAATACTTTGTTTCTTATAAAATTACGCATCACTTCGATACGTTTACGCTCAGCGTACAGCTATTTATTAACTTGAACAAAACGAAGTATTTCAATGATTACTCAAAAAATTTATTATTATACTGTATCTCTATCAGTTAAGTGTTCGTTTTACTACCGATGATCCATTTTAATTATTATCAATTAATCATTCGGTAATCGAAAATAACTCGAAGAAAGATAATCACACGCCGCGTTTATTCGACGATAGCATACACTCAATTTTAATAGAGAATCTGTTAGTTAATTACTATAAATTACTGTCGTGATTAATTATTCGTCGACTGAACATCATTCGAAGAAAGAAGCATACGATTGTTTACTAACACACGACGTGTTCACTCAAAGATAGAAAGAAGTCGACTGATTTTAATACTGAATCTTCAAATGATTATTATTTATTGTCGATTAATTATTCGTCGACTGAATACCACTCGAAGAAAGAAGCACACGATTGTTTACTAATATACGACGCGTTCACTCAACGATAGCAAGCAGTCGATCGATTTTATTGGTTATATTTGTACTAGCGCTGTCAAAACACGGACGTCTCAGTCAGAATCGAATCGATATCGGTTCGATATCGTTCGACGTCGAAAGCATCAAATCGATGTGCACCACGCTGGCAGGAACTCTTCCTTTTCCCTTGGCTGTCATTTGGCTGAAAATCCCTACGAGAACAAAGACGTTAGACAATTTGCGAAAAAAACTAATATTGTTCGCGCTCCGAGTTCTTTGTTATTCGTCATGTTAAAAGGTTAATTCTTCCACTTGTATACCGTCGATCTGTCAATATATATATATATTGTATATATATTAGGTGTATCACGCGTAGACGAGATACAGATTACTAAAGCCATCGATTGGAAAAATAATGGATTTCTTTTTACTACATCTAATATATATACAGGATGATTCAAAATGAATATATTATCCTTGAAATGTCATTTCTGACTTAATTCTAAGACGATTTTTCCTTTGCCAAAGTTTTGTCAAAAGCGTAGTTATTAAATTATAATAAGAAATAATTTGCGAATGACAGGGCGTAGAGAAGGTAGCCAGGAGCGGCGTTTCTCACTGTTCGACACAGACCGTACGAGGGACCCTCGTTGCGATCAGACGATCGCTACACACGCATACATATGCGATCGCATTCTCTCTCTCTCTTTCTCTCACACACATACACACACACACAATTAATAAGTTAATGACTTCGACATGCTACAGCTTGAGAAACAAAAAAAATTCCATCGATCATTGATGGATCACGTACAGCTCCAAACTTTTGTCAGTTAAACTTCCATTCCTCTAACAAGTTTAGAAATCACTCGTTCTCATTGATGCACGCAGATCGAGTAATCATTAAAATACTTTGTTTCTTATAAAATTACGCATCACTTCGATACGTTTACGCTCAGCGTACAGCTATTTATTAACTTGAACAAAACGAAGTATTTCAATGATTACTCAAAAAATTTATTATTATACTGTATCTCTATCAGTTAAGTGTTCGTTTTACTACCGATGATCCATTTTAATTATTATCAATTAATCATTCGGTAATCGAAAATAACTCGAAGAAAGATAATCACACGCCGCGTTTATTCGACGATAGCATACACTCAATTTTAATAGAGAATCTGTTAGTTAATTACTATAAATTACTGTCGTGATTAATTATTCGTCGACTGAACATCATTCGAAGAAAGAAGCATACGATTGTTTACTAACACACGACGTGTTCACTCAAAGATAGAAAGAAGTCGACTGATTTTAATACTGAATCTTCAAATGATTATTATTTATTGTCGATTAATTATTCGTCGACTGAATACCACTCGAAGAAAGAAGCACACGATTGTTTACTAATATACGACGCGTTCACTCAACGATAGCAAGCAGTCGATCGATTTTATTGGTTATATTTGTACTAGCGCTGTCAAAACACGGACGTCTCAGTCAGAATCGAATCGATATCGGTTCGATATCGTTCGACGTCGAAAGCATCAAATCGATATCAAATCGATTAATATCAAAAAATCAATATTAGAATATTTCATGTTATGTTGTATAATTGATTTTTCTGACATTGATTTTTCTCCCAAATGGAGTAATGCTTCTTAAGTAGTATTACATGAAATGTAATGCTGTACGATAGTGTTGCGTCCGCGGTGAATAATTATTAAATCTTTTACAAAATAAGTTATTATAATATTTCTTGTACAATCTCTTCATCTCTTGATCTTTTTTACATAAGAGAGATATTCCATGTAATGATATTCCAGAAAGTATTGGTCACCCTTAAAAGGGCGGATTGCTGTCTGTCGCTCTAAAAAGAACAGATTGATTGTGATGGATAAAGTAATTTTATAAGAGGTGCTCGAAATGTCCACCGTCCATTCTAACGCAGGCTCTCATATGTCTCAATAAATTTCTTTACATGTTTTGCATCACATCTTCTTCGATGCCCATTGCAACGGCATATCGCAATCTTGTATCAAGATGTGTCTTCTATGTCTTCGGGAAGCATTTTATAAATTAATTCCTTGCAATATCTCCAAAAAAAGAAATCCAGAGGATTAAGATCTGGAGATCTTGCGGACCAACGTATTAGGCCGTATCGACCCATTTATCGTCTAGGAAATTGCTGATCTAAATAATCCGCCACAATTAGCGTTGTGTGGCCCCGCACTGTCTTGCTGAAATACGATCTTGCTTCTCTTGAATAATGGGATTTCTTCTAAAAAAAAAATCTGGTAGATTATCCCTTAAAAATTCCAAATATGTTATTCAAAATATCTAGAAGAATAACTGGATCTAGTATCTGTGTTCTCATAATTTCTGCCCAGATATTCATCTTCCAACGAATTCGGAAGTTTCTGTTTCGCGTAGTGGGATTTTCATCGCTACATAAATGCATGTTATGCGAATTAAATATCCCTTCTTGCGTAAATAGCGATTCATTGCTGAATATTATTCGAGATGGAAATCTTGAATCTCGATCTACTCTTCTTAAAAAGTTTTCGCAGAACATTTTCCTTAGAAGATAATCTTCTGGTCGTAACTGTTGCACATATGTATAATGAAAAGCACGCTATTTTTTTTCTTGTAATATCCTCTAAACGGTCGAATACGATGATCCGTGTTCCCGAGCAATAACCCGAATACTCGTTTCAGGATTCGAAAGATTATTGATCGCTTCGTATTTATTCGATTTTTGCTGGAGGTCGATGCCCCCTCCGCGACCCCTGCCGCGAATCGCAATGCTACGCGGATCGCGAAACCGCACACGTGCTTTGATTCGCGGCAGGAGTCGCGGAGGGAGTATCGACTTCCAGCAAAGATCGTATAAATACGAAGCGATCAATAATCCCTCGATCGTTTGAAGCGAAAGATTCTCTAAAGCAAGAGATTCTCTAAAGCAAGAGAGACAGAAGCGAGAGATTTCCAGAAGCGAGAAAGATCTTTCATGTGTCATTCTCTACCAGTACGATAATATGGCCTACATAAATGAAGAATATTACGATATGCTGATGGTACTGGATGAGTGCTACGGACAGCATCATCCTGCTGCAAAGCGGTACGCGGCAACAATTTCCTAGACGATGAATGGGTCGATTACGGCCCAATACGTTGGCTTGCAAGATCTCCAGATCTTAATCCTCTGGATTTCTTTTTTTGGGGATTTGCAAGGAATTAATTTTTAAAACGCTTCCCGAAGACATGGAAGATTTTGATACAAGATTGCAGTATGCCGTTGTGGGCCATCGAAGAAGATGTGATGCAAAACGTGAAAAGAAATTCATTGAGACATATCAGAGCCTGCGTTAGAATGGACGGTGGACATTTCGAGCACCTCTTATAAAATTACTTTATCCATCACAATCAATCCGTTCTTTTTAGAGCGACAGACAGCAATCTGCCCTTTTAAGGGCGACCAATACTTTCTTACATGGAATATCTCTCTTATGTAAAAAAAACAAGAGATGGAGAGAACGTACAGGAAATATTAATAATATAATAACTTATTTTGTAAAAGATTTAATAATTATTCACCGCGGACGCAACACTATCGTACAGCATTACCTTTCATGTAATACTACTTAAGAAGCATTACTCCATTTGGGAGAAAAATCAATGTCAGAAAAATCAATTATACAACATAACATGAAATATTCTGATATTGATTTTTTGATATTAATCGATTTGATATCGATTTGATGCTTTCGACGTCGAACGATATCGAACCGATATCGATTCGATTCTGACTGAGACGTCCGTGTTTTGACAGCGCTAGTACAAATATAACCAATAAAATCGATCGACTGCTTGCTATCGTTGAGTGAACGCGTCGTATATTAGTAAACAATCGTGTGCTTCTTTCTTCGAGTGGTATTCAGTCGACGAATAATTAATCGACAATAAATAATAATCATTTGAAGATTCAGTATTAAAATCAGTCGACTTCTTTCTATCTTTGAGTGAACGCGTCGTGTGTTAGTAAACAATCGTGTGCTTCTTTCTTCGAATGATGTTCAGTCGACGAATAATTAATCACGACAGTGATTTATAATAATTAATTAACAGATTCTCTATTAAAATCGAGTGTATGCTATCGTCGAATAAACGTGGCGTGTAATTATCTTTCTTCGAGTGATTTTCGATTACCGAATGATTAATTGATAATAATTAAAATGGATCATCGGTAGTAAAACGAACACTTAACTGATAGAGATACAGTATAATAATAAATTTTTTGAGTAATCATTGAAATACTTCGTTTTGTTCAAGTTAATAAATAGCTGTACGCTGAGCGTAAACGTATCGAAGTGATGCGTAATTTTATAAGAAACAAAGTATTTTAATGGTTACTCGATCTGCGTGCATCAATGGGAACGAGTGATTTCTAAACTCGTTAGAGGAATGGAAATTTAATTGAGAAAAGTTTGGAGCTGTACGTGATACATCAATGATCGATAAAAGTTTTTCTTGTTTCTCAAGCTGCAGTACATCGAAATCATCAACTTATTAATTTTATGCGTGTATTTTATGTGTGTGTGTGTGTGTGTGTGTGTATGTGTGAGAGAGAGAGAATGCGATCGCATATGCATGCGTGTGTAGCGATCGGCTGATCGTAACGAGGATCCCCCGTACGGTCTGCGTCAGACAGTGAGAAACGCCGCTCCTGGCTACCTTCTCTACGCGTCATTGGCTAATTATTTGTTATTATAATTTAAAAACTACGCTTTTGACAAAACTTTGGCAAAGGAAAAATCGTTTTAGAATTAAGTCAGGAATATGGCATTTCAAAGATAATACATTAAAAAACGCTACGAATTAATTCCAACACCTAATAATTATATAAACAAACATTTTTTCCCAGGTAAATGAACAAATCAATACATGAATATAAATAAATAAATAAGTACAATTTGTACCAACAATACTTTTACCAATATAGCTCGGCGGAATTCTCACAACACTTATGGAAGTATTCCGTTTTTCTTACAAAATACAATGGAAATCTAAGGAATAATTTTAAGATTAAACAAATTTGCCAAGTGAAGTTCGATTTTAATTATTCTTGTTTCTCGTCCGAATGGATAAACTTTGTAGTAATGGTTGCATGTCCGTGTTACCAACACAGTTCACAACTCCCACTTGTAAAAATGGCGATCGCGTCTCTTCCCGTGACCTCTTTGCGCGCCGTCGTATTGTATTTAGAGAGGGAAGATAAATCGTCTATTGAAACTTCTTGAAGCGGGAGAAAGAAAAAGTCTGAGGTGCTTTGGGTGAGGATGATCCATCCGGACGAGATACAGGCATAATTAAGATTGAACTTTACTTGACAAGTTCATTTAATCTTAAAATTAAGCTCTAGTCTCGTCCGTATGGATAAACTATGTAGATGTTTAAAACACGATTCATCATTATAAGTCTAAAAACATATTTTATTTGACATAACACAAAGAATAATAGGTGACAGACTCTCCATCTAATTAGTTTAAGAATAGCTTAAGAATTCTCTCTAACTCTAAGATATGACATTATTGTCTGGGATTTTTTTTTTAGTACAAACATTACAAATGTGCTGTAATAAGATTACTAAAAACTAAAAAACTAAGAACGAGTATACGAAACGAAAAAAGAATTTCTTGAATATAGATGTGAATTAGTCCCTATAAACAAAAGGAAAAACGGATAGATTCTGATTTTTAAGTTCGTAAAACGACATTGTCAAATTCCTCTGGGTTTATTGTAGAACGGTTATAATACCTCGCAAAGGTTTGAGAGTTTCCAGACCAACTTGCCGCGCGCTTAATGAATTCTGTATTAACTCCTTAAGTAGAGTAACTAATGATGTAACGGCGTGACAAGTACTATGTGATGTTCCTGCAGGCCTTTGAAGATCTAATGACTTATTATTTGGACACCTACTGGTTTATGTAGGCGATAAATAGAGAATCACATATTTGGCTAGATTCTTAGTGGTATTCAAATATAACTCTGAGATGGACACGATATAAAGCTCCGGATAATCGATAAATCACGAGAAGATAAGTAACGACTGCGTACAGGGCGGATATTTTAATGTGATCTGGGATTTTAATAAAAAGTTTATCTTTAGAGAGTACACAATATGTTAAATCCTGATGGCTGCGAGCGTTTGAGCGCGTTGACCTGATCCTAAGACTAGCAAAATTAATTTCCTAGTTAAAATATCTAGTGGTAATAAATCGTGCGTAGAGTTTTGCCAGTTCCGCAATCACAGGTGGATCCCAAATGAATTCATATTGTGGTTTAAAAATGCTGACGCCCTTACAGAACCGTTTGATAAGGGGATGATTACTAATTGAGTTTTCAGAAATAAGCGAGATTGCAAAACGTATGGTGTCTAGAGGTGAGTAGGAGCCAATGTTTTGAAACTTCTGAATCAGAAAAAAGAGAACCCGGTCAATTCTAAGTGAGAAAGGAGGGATCTGTTGATCCTAACAAAACATCCACCAAGAACGCAGTGGACGACAGTATTGTTTTATCGTAGCTGGTGACAGTGATGGTCCAGTGCTGCTGAAGGAACTGCCTGCGATTGGAAAGGCTCCCTGATAATTTCTCTACCACTAGGGAAAAGTTTTTCCATTCTGGATATGGAATCCTGAGAGGAAACAATAACAAAGAATGAGATGATGGCAATAATGAGTGAGGGTTGAAAATTAGCAAGCGAAGATACAAGGGGAATCAGGATTGTGCGGGCCGCCAAGGCACAAGCATGACTGCTACGACGTACTTGTCTATAATTTTACGCAGAACTTTCGGATAAACTTTAAGATAAACGGGAGGAAAGCATAAAAACGAAGCTGTTGCCAAGGTAATATAAAGGCATCAATTGTCCGAAAATCTGGGTCGGGGAGCCAGGAAATATATGTTTTCTCATTCTGTCAGAGACACGTCGGAAAAGATTTTGTATAGGAATTTGGGCGAATTACATTCACTTGATTATCATTAGAAAATACATTGATCTACCATTCCAAATCGTCCCTCAAATATGGAGCAACATCCGCGCGTTATAATTGCCTGCATTGGTTTCGAGAGCTAGGAACTTTTCCCTTACGAATCTTTTTACATATAATTCTGTATTGAACCGCTGGACAAATCACAATCAGGGATCCTATCATGCCTGCAAATGTTCTAATCAAGCATTGTGACCTTTGCAACATATCCCGCATTAAGGCTAAGAGTTTACATCTTTTAGCGGGATGATCACCGATTGCTTGACTGAATTAAAAATGAAGCCCAGATATTTACATTTCAAAGGCACAATCTATGATTTAGAATAGTTAACTAGAAAACTAAGTTCTGCAAGCAAGCTTAATGGTGCAATCACATTCTCCTGGCATTCTTTCTTTGTTGTGCCTAGAATCAGATGATTATCTAAATAAATAACGGATTAGAAGTCCTTTTCTCTTAATATTTTAATAATCGGGCGCATGAGTTTGGTGAAGATGGCACTGTGGTCAAACCAAAGGGCAAGCACATCAATTCAAATAACGTTTTCCCATTGAAAGCGGAGAAACTTTCTGTGCAAAGAGTGCACAAGAACTAGAAAGTAAGAGTCTTTGAAATCCAATGAGATCATATAGCAATTTGGCGTCATAAGCCTTATCACAGAGTGCCAGTCTTCCATTTTTAAGAGGGAGGGGAGGAAGGATATAAATTTAAATTTTAAATTTATATTAAGTTTAATTTATTACAAAGCTATAAGAAAAAGACTACATGTCAACAGAGACTACATATTAACAGAGTAATAGACATAAAGTATGATACAGTAGACTACAGTTAACATAAACATAAATGCAATGGACAATAGTAGCAAATGGTTAGGCGTCAGCAAAATTGCTGTTACAAAGTCTATCAGTAACAAAACCAGAATAAGACAACAAAAGAGGTAAACTAATAGTTGAAAACATACACATACATATACACCTACATACATACACACACATACATACCCTCACACACATACATACACTCCCAAATATACCAATTACATCAGTCTCGTTTGAATACTGTGAGTGACGCAATGAAACGCGAGAACGAAAGGAGGATAGAAGAGTATTCGAGAGAAAGAGAGAAAATACAATACAAGACGGCACAGGTGGAGAATAAAACGTTGCCAAATTTTAAGCCATATCTCTGATACGGAGATATGTGGTCGTATTTACGAATACAATAGGAGAAGCGGAGACAAGAATTTTGGATACGCTGTACACGATTTAGCAGATGTTGGTTAAAAGCAGAAACGTAGACGACATCAGTATAATCAAATAGAGAAATAACAAATAATTAAGAAGTGAGAAATTTTTGAGAGCAAAAAAGGATGCGGCGAAGAGAATAAAGAAGACGTAAACGAACATAACCAGTCCGACACTTGACGGCCACGTGTGATTGGAATGACCATGAAGAGTCAACATGGACACCAAGAATCTTAATAGAGGAGGAGCGAGGAATTGGAAGAGAAATATCAAAGGACTGAATACGGGATAACAATAATGAGGAATCGACAATTAGTAAGAATGATTTAGAAGGATTTAGATACAGGGCATTATTAGTGGATCATTCGGTGATAGATTTTAAGTCTATTCAAAGCAGAACAAGTTGCTAAAAATTAAATATATAAATTCAAATTTTTGAGATTTAAAATAAATCGTAATCCTCTTGATATTTTTTGACTAAAAAAAAGAAAGATGAAAATTGATCTGCAAATTGGATTATACAACAAGAATTATAGCTCTCTCTCTCGACATAGGTGATTAACTTCTCCGTCACAATTTTCAGTACCTTCCGTAGAGAAAATCGGTTCTCTTAGGTAAGAGTGAGAGGGCGTTATTGCAAAATGGATTCTATAATCGCTCATTATTTCAAGTACTTTAGAATCGAATGATATTCTCCTCCACTGATCCGCAAAATGGACTAAGCGACCCGCTGATGTGACAGTTTCTAGTGGCGGGACCGGCCTCTGGATTCTGGATCGGGACAATATTCTTCTGCTGCGACTCAAGTAATGGGAACCCTTCCTCGATTGATGAATCGCAGGAGTCTTGTGACGAGGAGCCTCGGAATTTATTTGTTTTCTTTGAGGTTCCCAAAGGGGTTGATAGTTCAATTGAAACGTTGAGTTTCGCCGGTTTCGACTGTTGACCAGATAATTGCGGCATCTTCTTAGCTATTTTACTTTCTTAGTTACTTTTTTAATGGCCTTTTTACTTTTTAATGTGCCGCATTAATTTCCTCTGCAAAATTATTGCCGAAGAGACAATCGTTAATTGGTGCTACGTGATGCCGATTTTCCTAGAAAATTGAACGAAGGGCTAATAAACACTTGTCTCGCTTGAGAAAAGCGAAAATGTAGATCTGTCAATAGGCGAAAGCCCTCAACGATTTTAGTGAGTCTTGCCCACTGATGATAGATGCACGCACATTTCAATTCTGCATGCTCTGACATCCCCAAGCCATTTATTGATGCATCCAATTGGACCTGGGATTGCATCTGATGATTATCTCTGGTAATGACACTCATTGGGTAGATCTCCTTATCGACTTTCGGAGGATTAAGAAAAACTAGATCCTTTCTCGTAAGATAAGGAGGATATTCTTAAAAGTATCTTTGAGGTCTGAATGCGTACTTCTGTCTTGGCGATATTGAGAATGATCGGTGGCCAAGACATCACTGCAGGTGTTTGTATTTGCTCGCCGAACAGCTCTAGAGTAAAATCATCCTGTCCCGTTATTTCACCGTCCTATCATTCTCCTAAAGATTTAACACCACTGGAGAATCAATAGAGATGTTGTCAGTCTGGATAATATGTGGAAGTGGACAGGCACCTGCCAGGAAAAAAGAAGTGTGATAGTAGGCACGAGCAGTCTGTTATGTCTATTGTTCTGATTTTCCTTGAGAAAAGAACAGATCCTGACAAATGGGAGATACCAGGTTCGCCGTCACGATCGAAAAGGACCGTCTGTTTGCCTAATATGCGTAACGGATGCCTCGCCGGGCTCATCCGAGAATGCCGCAGCTTCTTCGAATGGAAGTAGACTTGCAGATCTGCTAAGATCCGCCGGCGCCTCCCAGGCGTCAAGCCTCACATCGTTTAAGAAAATCTAAAAAGTCACAAAGCTTCTTCTAATCCTACCGGATATGATGGGATAGAGACGAGTCTCTCAAAACTCTGTGCGGCGATCTCTCTCCCTTAAGAAGATTATGTAACGATTGCGAATCAGTACGAGATTTCTCGTGCGATTCCCTTCGATTGTGTTTTCACTTTCTCGAAAGGCTTGGTAAGTAACGCCTATCATGTTTTGGCATGTTAAATCTTTAGAAATTGACAGGAAAAAGTTATTGAAGAAAAAACTGTTACTCATATACGAACAGAAAACACAATGAGAGGAGATGTGATGGCACACAAGGAAGTCACGGAAAGAGATGCACGCGCCATTTTTAGTTACAAGCAAGAGCTGTGAACTCTGTTGATAATACGAACATGGAAGCACATAGTTTATCCATCCGGACGAGACTAGGGCATAATTGAATAATTCCAATAGGAATTCCATTTCGAATTATTTCGTAATACATACGAAATCACGTTTAACACTTGCTTGACAATTGATGTTGCTTCATACTTCGAAACGAAGAGAGAAAAGGACATGTAGTGAGATCTGATAAAGATGCATAGAGAAATCAGTCGCAGTAACATCATTTATTTCTTTACAGTTGGCAGGTCTGGGTCAATAAACGCTATTTCGACTTGTAAAAGGGGCATAATTTGCTCAAACTGAACACATTATGTCAATCTCTTCCATCATGTCATGAAGGGATACATAAATTACAAATATTGGTAAGATTAAGTAAAAAAAGATAATCTATAATTATAATCTCTGTCATTTTTTATGCTTTATACTAATTATAGAGTACCAAAATAACAGATAAAGCATTTGATGAAGGCTGGTATCAATTAGGACCATCATTGAAACGTATATTTATATTATTGATAATATCTAATAACTTAGAATGTAAAATTGCGGCGATTGGAAAATTTAATTTGTCTCTACCTTCATTTATGACGGTAAGATTTATTGTATGCACTGAGGAAACAGATATTAAATTTTAATAATAAATATTTATTTGAATATTATCGTAGAGGAATATTTACGGTAAATAAATATTTAGATAAAAAATGATAATTGAATTAAATTAATGATTCTTGTATCTAATAAATATATGTTTATATTTAGTAAATATTTCGCTAGGATTATTCAGAGAAAAATTTATAAAAATTTAGTAAATTTTTTCTCGGTATATCTATGTTCCTTATACTCATTGCAATAATTAGCATAGCTTCAACTTTCTTATGTCATACTTTTTAATGATATTTTAGATTATAAATCAATCATATTCAATCGCCCTTCTGTTTTTAAAAGCGAGATGAAAAATGTATCACGCACATTTAAATTTAGTAGTATAGAATAGAAAATTATTATTTTGAGACAGGAAAAATTAAAATACTTTAAGAAAAAAAAATAAATTTATGTTTTACAATAATATTATGTTTATTAATAATCCAATGATTACAGTTAAAATAATATAATGGGCTACATGTGGATAACGTTATGATATTGCTTACTAGAAATAACTGTTATTTTCGATCCTTTTTTTTTATTCTTTAACCTAATAAAAAAATAATTTATTGTATTTATAATAATTGTAACACTGATTTTAGTGAAAAAAAATCAGCACTCATATTTCAATAATTATGTTACGTCCAAGCTCCGCACACAAGGAGTTGAGGGGGGAACGCAACAGGAATCGAATTTTTAGACCGATTTGATCGTGTCCAGGCTCCGGACCGCAAGGAAGGAAGGACCGATGCAAATTGGGAGGCACTTCGCTTCCTCCTACGACTCTTAAGGAGCCGAGCGTCGACCGGTTAGAACATCGACCGTCAGAACACGATTATCGAACGCGGCGTCGATCTCTTGCCAGACGAGAGATCTTTCGTCATCATTCGCGTACTCGCCACTCGCGTACCCGTCACCATCGTGTACGAAACGTCGCTCCAATTGTATCTACCCGCGAGTCACGCGATCCAATTGTCCTCGCGGATTGTTTATGTTTAACGGCGAGGCACGAACGCTTGGCACGACAAAGTTCTTCGAGCCGCTCGATGCACTCGTCGTATCGTTGCAGAAACACTCCACCAGAGTAGCGACCTGGCCGCATTGCTCCAGCAGTTAGCGTTCCACTCGCTCGTGATTTTCGATGTTTTTTTCACAGTCTTTAGATCATGTCACACTCTTACATGAAGCACTTGCACGTGACTCGTTCACACATGTTACAGCACGCTTTACATCTAAAATGTCATAGTGTTTTACTAACTCGGTATTGTGTTTCCAGGCGAGCATACACTTTTCACACTTACGCATGCACATAAAATCATCGCAGTCGTCATAAAACAGTTTTTAAGTAGGATTCTCCTCGCAATCATAATATGGCATCATTAACTGGTCAATTATCAGCAGACTTCGACGCACTTCTCACTATCCGTGAAATTCTTAATGCACCTGCAGCTATATCGAACCTTCTTCTCACTTTTTATTGACCGATAACACTGTTCCTTTATTAAACCGCCATCTTTGTACTAAAATCTCTCTTCGAAGTCAATGTTCCGTCATTCTGCTCCTACTCGCCAATATTCCATTTCGTCATCATTATCGTCATTGATAACGACTCCCTGTTTCTTATTGCGTATACCTATTTCTCGATTGCGTAAGAACTCTACTAGCGATATCCTTATCTCTAATATTCGCGAACTGTTCCGGATCTATATTTCTAATATATTCGACTACGTTGGCTATGTTCTCAACGTTCACACGATGGTTAGCCATTTTTCCATTATTCTTATTGAGATCGATACGTTCGTCTTTCAGGACACCAACTATGGAACTAAGCGCTTATAACCCATTATATATTTCATTTGACTTCTTTGTCTTTTTGCCTATTGGGCCACACTTTCTTTAAAAGATAAGGCACCATCGCGAGCGATTCTAGTTCATATTTTCCACACCTCATTGGTATATTTATATAAATAGTATCAATACTTCTCTTAACGTGTCGCGATATATCACTTCTCAGAAAAAAAGTTATCGACAATTCTTCAAAGAAATTTAAGGGCAGTGTAATTTTATACTTTTTACTGGAGTACCACTTTACTGTAGAAGAGTTATGTTTTGTTTAGCAGCTGAAATCGGTGCTTCTTTTAACGCATCGCGACACCAATCTGATAGTGTATATAAACTGTATATAAAGCTTTTTTCATTCAATCGTAAATTAATTTGATTACGAGCGATGAGACATGGATCGAGTAAAAGAATATATACATCGAAAATCGAGCGCAAAGGGTCCCTTGTCACCAGGTTCGTCAAGTTCACCACCATCGAGGGAAAAAGCGAGATATTGAGAATGTTCTGGAGAAAAAGCATCAAAGCCAACGTGTTCCTCATCATCATCATCATTGCCATCAAAATATAAGCCATAAGGTATCGCATTTAGAGTGACTAGTGTTAATGCATTTTATTTTCTGCTGAAAAAAGCGAATAGTAATAAAAAAAGTTTTTTGTTCCCTTTTTCCCAGAAAGCGCTGCTAGTAATATCCAAGCCACCGATCATATTTGAACACTGCCGATTGCGAAAAAAATTTTATAAAAATGAGAAAAAAATCAATGTAATAAAGATGTGAACAAAAAAATTTTGTTTGGATCACTACATATGTACTTTCTTTATTCCCCATCCTATTCTTTGTCTCGCTAGTAAAAAACAATGTATTGTAAAAACTACATAATAAAAGAAATGATATCGTATTTTTACTCTATTGATTCATTTCTTCCGTCCTTTTTTCGATATCATGTTACACATTCCGACATCTTTATTATCGGCGCACTCTATCTTTTTCTAATATGCGAACCCTTGTTACCTACGCATTTTGAGGAGGGCGGCGGGCGGTGGAGGGGACGGCGAGCGGCGAGCGGCGAGCGACGGGTGACGAAAAAAATACGGAACGCATAGCGAAATCCCATCATGCGTATCATTTATATAATTCATCGACCGGAGTATTATGTTTATGCGATACCAGTGATCGGGGACCTTCCCCGCTGCCTTCTCCTCTGCACCTACGAGTACCCTTCGCGCCCCGCGCTCCCTTGGACTTGGCTTAGAATCGCTATAATATATCTACTAACATGTGATATAAGTTTGACAGTTCTTTGTCATGACATTCATAGAATAGACGCAAATGTGTATTTTCAGTCGTCGTGTGAAAATTAAAAAAAAAATATCCTTGTAAATCATTATTTAAAAGGTTAAAAACTTGAAATTGATTTAAGACAATTAAAGGATGTATAATTCATAAGGGTGTATAAAAAATAACAAGCGTTTTTTAATCACTTTTGCAATTTATTGTAAAATTTGTCCAAAGTTCGAAAGGATCCGTGTCCAAATCGGACAGTACAAAAGATAACTTATAAGTCTGATTGTAGTACTACTGATCGGCTGATCAGATCTGGTCCAAGGAATTAAATCACTACAATATCATGAGTCATCAGACTCAGATTAATTGAGTTTTATTGATTTCAATTCTAATAAAAAATATAAACTGTCAGTAATTTCCTTTTCTGAATGAAATTTTTATCTTTGATTATCAAATTGCTCGTTTTTATTTAATACTAACAAAAATACATTAAAATATTTTAAAATTCGGTAAACTTTTACATTAAGGGATAAATAATCTTCGATGACTTTGACCTTGACCTTGACATATGTTATAAAGGTAAAGGTACTGATCAACTTTTCCTTATAAATTAATCGGCGGTCTCTTATAGTTTTCGAGATAGTTACATAAAATTCATTTTCAAAATTTCATTATTTTCTATGACACTTTGTATATGATGAATAGTGTATGTACATACACATTATATATAGAATCAGAGTTATTTCAAGGTAGTATATACATTTTGATACTACTATTGACTTTGTTTATCAGGTATTAGAAGCGACTCTTCCATCTCTCCCCCTGCTTAGGTATCCCCTATTGAAAAAATTTATCAAAGCGTTTTTTACGTTTTCAATACAGATGAGGGATACGTCAAAAGTCTCAAGCAAAAATGAAGGGAATTAAATAATTTTGCAAATGGCATCTTCGGTTTTACGATCGGACTTTATTTACGCCTTATAGAAAGCAAAAACTGCAAATAGGTCCAATTTATCCCAATCTCCTCTATGTATCGTTTCTATTTCTTCCTATTGTTAGTCATCGTGATATCTACAAATATTTGCCCAAAATTTGAAATTAATATATCTTTTAATTGATATTCATGATAATTGACTTTTTGAGAAAAAATTTGTTTATAATTTCCATTTATAACTATTTTTCGGCAATTCACAATTTTATACTTCAATATTACTGTAAGAAAAAATAAGAAAGTATATATAATATCATATTATAATTTTATATTTTATAAATGGAAAATGAAATTATTAGTAAAAATATATATATAAGAAATGCTTTAGAACATAGTCCATACATGTTCCAAGTATCCGACCTCTGCGTATATCTTTCTAGGGCATTCTCTCTCTCTCTCTCTCTCTTTCTCTCTCTCTCTCTCCCCTTCGTAAAAAGAGGCATTTTATACTTAGGTGGTAGGGATAACATGGTGTGTGCAGTTAGACGGTGTCTCTCTCTAAATCTCTGCCGTCACTATCTATGGATGTCGCGTAAGTGACAACAGCTACCAACTGTGAAACGCGAAACATATCCCGTGTCGAGAAGTTGGCATACTCAATCCTTTCTTGTCCGACATACTTTATAATGCATCTTCTTTTTCTAACCTTCTACTTTATAATGCAGTTTCTTTTTCTAACCTTCATAATTTCTGTCTTAAATCAAATATTGAAAAAAAATTAAATGAACAATGACAGTGCCAATAATCAATATGGAATAAGTAAAAGGATGTCACCAATACAATAAATCTCATATTAATTATTATGACGATTATTAATATAATTTGTTTGAGATCGGTAATTCAAAAAAAAAGTAAGAATTCCTTCGGTCGACCGACAGTAATTGTTATTGAACGCACGCACAAGGCGAGCTCGTGATTTCATCTCGAGCCTGACTTTAAGCCTCATCAAAGTCAGAGATTCATTGTTCTGTAGTCTTTTCAAAACAATTCGGTACACGCAAACAGGCACCGGCAACGGACCATCGAAAGTTCTAGAACAATTCAATTCGCGCACGCGAGCGCCGCGCTCCGACGAATACGTCACGCGCTGTCACCAATCCCGCGTACGGATTTTCTGTCGCGCATGACTGTTGAACGTCGCTAGATAAGAATCGAATGCGCCAATCAATTTTGTACAACCAATGCCACGTGATAATTACGATTGTGGCAAAATTTAATTGGATTTCTCCCAAGAAGAAAGCCCGGACCGGAAGTAATAAATGCTTCGATCTCGCCGGTTCTCAGAGCAGATTGCGCAGATTGCTTAGATAGTTTACACCGCTTATACCGTCTACACCGCTTAGAGTTCTTAGACTTCTTAGAGTTCTTACTTCTAAAAGTTCTTCGAGTTCTTAGAATCATAGTCTCGCTACTATACCGCTTCGTGAAATCGCCGTGCTAACCGCTTAGTGAAATCGCGATAAAACGAATCTTTCCGAGAAAATCGCCGAGATTTTCCATCACCGCGATTCCGAATACAATTTTGGAAACGGTGGCTGCATTTGATATTTTGTTAATCTAATATTTAATTAATTATATTTTTTGACTCTGTAACTGATTATATTAAAGAAAATTCCTTTGTTAAATTAAATGAAACGGAGTTCTCTTCACTGTCGTGCATCACATTACCTTGTGCCGTTCTCTCACTCGAATCTTTCCGCGCGGTGCGCTCTCGCACATAATTAAAATTATAATATTGTATATATGGATAAATAAGATAGCATGCAGTGCCATGCAGGCATTTTAAATACCACGGTAACTGTCTTATAGACGATATGGAAATCGAATGCATTAATATCAAACTATTGGCGTGGAGTTCGATGGCAGTGAAAGTGGACTCACCTACGATATTCTAAGTCCAATTGAAGACCGGCAGCGAAGACTTCCAAGACTTGCTTGAGGAACTAACCCGGAGGAACACGAAAGGGGCACATGCTGCGCTGTCGTCCCGATCACGTCGTTGTCGGAGAAGTCGTGGCCACTGAAAACTGAGGATAGCAACGCGGAATTATAACAGACGTCAACGGAGACGAAACGGTCGCGATCTCTCTACGAGACTGGGGCCGTAACGTGGAGCGCCGACTATTCGAGGTCCACATTCTGGAGGACAGATTCTGCCAACTAAAATGTCAAGGGATTCCCTGTGGATTGACTCACACCTCTCCCTTTTTCGGCTTGGCCCTTCTTGGCCAAGGAAGGCAAGGGACTTGATCAAGGGATTCCTCATAAATCAACAAGAGGGGCGGATGTCCATTTTGGGGACCATAAAAAACGAATCCGCGCTAATTAAACTAGAAATACGTAGCGGAGCTGATGCTCGCGAGTACCATCAAATCGATTTAAAGGAAACATTGATTACATTAGATTATGCCCAACATAATAAGTGAGAGCGGGCACGTACCCTTCTATATAATAATAAGAATATATATATATATAAATATATATATATATGTATATATATAATAATAATATACACATGAATATCTATTTTGTCCCCTTCAAAGTAATCCCTATCAGATATTATACACTTGTGCTAACGTTTTTTCTAATCCTCGAAGCACTTCAAAAAATCATTTTTTGTGATCTTGTTCAGCTCCTCCTTCGATGCCGTCTTTATCTCCTCAATCGTAGCATAGCGTCGTCCTTTCATGAACCTCTTCAGTTTCGGGAACAAGAAAAAGTCACAGGGGGCCAGATCTGGGAAATACGGTGGCTGCGGCATCATTAGTGTGTTGTTTTTGGCCAAAAATTCGCGCACAAGCAACGATTTGTGAACAGGGGCGTTATCATGGTGCAAAACCCAATTTCGCGGCGACCCGTCTTATGCCCAAATCATTGGTAAAAATCGAATGGCATGAGCCAATCGATATGTTTAGGTCCTCAGCAACTTCTCTAACGGTGATTCGACGATTAGCCAATACTATTTTCTTCACTTCATCAATGTTTTTGTCTGTTGACGTGCTCGGGCGTCCGGCACGCTTCGTCGTTCAGATCTTCTCGGCCCTCTGAGAACATTTTGTACCACCGATAAACGTTGCTTCGGTCCAAGGTAGTTTCACCATATGCCACAGTCAACATTCGGAATGCTTCCGCGCTTAACTTAATTTTGTTTTTCACACAAAATTTGATACAGATTCTTTGATCCATTTTTTGGAATAGGCAAAAATCGAAGACGAACCAAAACACGTGCAAGCAAAGCAGCTGTCAAAAATTAATTGAACATTCAAAATGGACGAACTTGTCGGCATAAGTA
>NW_011627077.1:13381-25734 GCF_000204515.1 Acromyrmex echinatior | reverse complement strand
GAAGTACTTTCATTAATGTATTTTTTAATGCTCATATGAAATAAATAACATTCTTTCATTTAAAAAACGCTTGTTTGATATATGTGATTATATTATTTTTGTTTTTACTCTCTAATAAAAACATGACAATCGCTAAAATTTAAAATAGCAAGCAAATAAAAATATTATAATAAGTTTATAAGGAATAAAAAATATAATATAAGATTATGTACTTGTCACACTTCTTGTTTTCAAAATTAAAAAATTTATTTAAAGTTTTTCTTACTACGTAGGCTATAAGTTTAGAAGATATGAAAAATATAGTAAACTTCTTAACTTTTAAGAACTACTGTACCTGTCACACTTTTTGTTTAAAAAATTTTTTTTTTAAATTTATTTGAAGTTTCTCTAGTTACTACGTACCTATTAGGTGTATGACTTTGCTTCCGCCATTTTCCTATAGATGGCTTTAGTGGTAAGTGGCATAAGTGGTAATCGAAATAAATACATCACAGACGTCATATAATAAACTTGGGCATCTGTCAACATAACGCCATAGAAACATTAGTCGATTTGTATCTGCATCATAAAGTTATTCTCGATTGAAAATGTCAGTTTACGAGCCAAATTCTCGTCATTTGCAGGAGTCATTTTTAATTTTCTGCTTCAATATGAAGAAATCTGCGGCTAAGGCTCGAATGCTCTCAAATACTTATGGTGAGGCCGCTATTAGTGAAAGTGTCCTGAGTGGTTTCAACGCTTCAAGAACGGTGATTTTGACGACGAAGACCGGCATAGCAGTGGAAGAGAGAAAGTTTTCGAAGATGCAGAATTGGAGGCATTACTTGATCAAGACTCGTGTCAAAATCAAGAAGAATTGGCACGATCATTGGGAGTGACTCAACAAGCCATTTCAAAACGTCTCAAAGTCATGGGAATGATTCAGAAGCAAGGAAATGGGGTGCTGTACAAGTTGAAACCGAGAGATGTTGAACGGTGTTTATTTTGCTTGTGAACAGCTGCTTGAAAGGCAAAGACGGAAAGGATTTCTGCATCGCATTGTGACTGGGGACGAAAAATGAGTTCATTACGATAATCTCAAGCGTAGAAAATCATGGGGAGTTCCCGGCCATGCTTTCACGTCGATGGCCAAACCGAATATTCACAGCTCCAAGGTCATGTTCTGTATTTGGTGGGACCAGCTCGGCGTAGTGTATTATGAGCTGTTAAAACCGACTGAAACAATCACAGGCGATCGGTATCGAACGCAATTGATGCATTTGAGTCGAGCATTGAAAGAACAAACGGCCGCAATACAACGAGAGACACGATAAAGTGATTTTGCAGCATGACAATGCTCGACCCCATGTTGCGAAAGTGGTCAAGACATACTTGGAAACGTTGAAATGGGAAGTCCTACCCCATCCGCCGTATTCTCCAGACGTTGCTCCCTCTGACTATCACTTGTTTCGATCAATGGCACATGGCCTGGCTGACCAACACTTCCGGTCTTATGAAGAAGTAAAAAATTAGATCGATTCGTGGATCGCCTCAAAAGATGACCAGTTCTTTCGACGCGGAATTCGTACGCTGCCCGAAAGATGGGAGAAAGTAGTGGCCAGCGATGGACAATATTTTGAATCATAAATGTATAACCAGTTTTTTACAATAAAGCCTCAAATTTCGGAAAAAAACGGCGGAAACAAAGTTGTACATCTAATATATAGTTTCTTAATTATTCTATCAATATGTAATTATGTAGTATCGAAATGAAAATTTAAATTAAATAAAGTATTTTTCAACTTTTTAACTTAATGACTAAATTCTTTTAAATCAAATTACTTTAGCTTTATAATTTTTTTAAATTATCATTTTACCAGTCTCCATAAATTACTGACTAATTTACCGTAAATTACCGAGTAAATTATCGTAAAAAATCATTTTCATCTCTAGTTTAACTCATATTAGTTAAAAATGTTTGAATATTTATTTCATCACTTTCTTATCTTTAATAAATATTTTTCTTATTATAATAATGCAGGTCAATAACAACACTGTCTTAATGACGATAAAACTTTAATATTATATGATAAATGAAAAGCAGAATTCGAATGTATTTTGTCAAAATGTCATTTTTTTAATTAAACAGGACATAGTGTTCAAAAATGTATAGAAAACTGTAATAGTTACTCTGAAATGTTTAAAAAGCATTTTTTCGTTTATATGCTGAAAAACATAGACATTTCGAAGAGCGAATTATGTTTTTTAACTTATAGAAACGAACAAAATGCATTTGTGTAAAGTTTTTAACAATTGTTTAGTAATTTTATTCAATATTTCACATCTTATTAGTTGGCATATTATTATTTTTCGTGGTGCATATTTTTCTTGTATGCGGAGTTTCTTTCTTTCTCATTTTTTTAAAATTATAAAAGACAAAATTTGAAATCCTGCTCCTCAAATATAAATATAATGATTATTTGTTCAAATCGAAATTGTTAAATAAATAAATTCAAATTTTGTATAAATAATTTGTTTATCTTTTATGATCACTTTCACACACATACACACACACACGCGCGCGCGCGCGCGCGCGCACGCACGCACGCACGCACTCACACACATATATACTTTTTTAATAAAATACATGCATATATGAGATTGTATTTAATAAATTTTGATTTTTGTCGATTTAAATAATTTTGTTAAAATGCTTTATATTCTTTTAACAATGTTATAGCAAATACATGAATTTAATTAAAAATACAAATACATATATGAATACAAAGGTTCGAGGTAAGTCAAATAGGTATATATATATATATAGCGGAATTAATGATTAAAATTTCTTAAAGAAACTGAAAAACAAATTGTTAAATTTTTAACATATAATTAATTATTTAATATAAAAATAATTCTTTAAAATACCATTATTCTTGGATTTGAATCATCTCGAGTGATTAGTACCCGAAACATTTTTGTACCTATACATATAAAAAATTATAATAATGCTTTTATTTTATTATTAAATATAAATATCTCTTTGTAACTCCTATTTCACAAGAAAATTGTGTTATCCATTTATTTTTTATAAAAGATGATTTTTAGCAATGTGTTATATTTGAGATCATAAAAATCATTATGCGTCGTTGCATGTATGATGGAAAGCTAAAATTCTTAATTCGCAAAAGAAATAGTCGTTAAATTTTGTGTATAAAATGAATCTTCAAAATTTTCTTCTAGCACGATTACGACCTTTATTGGTTTTATTATTTTGTTATTTTAAGTAGTAAAAACTTATTTTATGACACACACGCCGCTGACAACAATAATGGCTGATCGAATTTTCTAAAAAATGCAATCGCGCGCGCGCTTGCATCTCACTCGCATTCGCGGTGCACTGTTATACATATTAAAATATATTTTCTTACACGCGAATTTTAATATTATATTAAAGATGCGATAAAAATGGTAACTGTAATTAATATCCTGCCCTGTAATTACTACTATAATAAGCGGTCTAGAAAATTTCGAATTCACATCCTCCTGTAAATAGACTATTTTAATTTTACAGAGTAGTTTATCTTTTCTTTGCGGATAGATCTTATGAATTTTACGTGGCATCAGTATTAAGTTCGCTTTTCATTATAAAGATTATTTTTCTTTGGATGCTAACCAGCGTAAGGTAAAGGTAAATTTGTTAAATTTTATTATATAAATTTTAATAAATTTTATAATCGCAAATTATCAATTAAAAATAAATACAATTTATTTATTGTTAATATTTCATTCCGTTTATCGATATTACAGTAATAATTGTTTTGATAAAATTTGTTAGCATACATATATTTTCAACGCTTTCATATAATCTCGCATTTTTAATTTTTTGATTATGCTACTATGTAATAATATCATTTTTATTGTATTTTAAAACGGCATTTATAATTGTATCTTGTTAAATATATTAGAATTAGTCGTTAATTGGATAAATTTTTCTTATTAAGTACCCACAGAATATCTTATTGATCAAATATGTCTTTTTGTTAATTATTGGGACATTTCGTTTCATGTATGTACGAGTATTATTTTTCGATGTTGTTCATCGAAATGTAAACAAGGATAAATGATGGATAATTTGAGCACCCATAATCTATGAAGTACTTACAAAGAATTGTAATATGTAGGCAACACAGAGAAATTCAAATTAATGTTATTGCTATAACTTTCAAATTTCTATGCATTTTTCTCAAAATTATATTGATGGCGGAAAGAGGAAACGTTTTTTTCAGTCACGATACATACCATTTTGTTCCAATTCACTACAGGAAACAACACGACGACATAAAACAATACAGCATATTTTCCCGATTTGTGTCGACTGACACAATAATTGCACTACTAGAGTTACGCTGAGATTAAAATAACTAATTGAAATATTTAAATGTTTCAGAAAAACCTATCCAACCAAACTGAAAAATATTAAACAAATCCTTATAATGTAATAAATAATATAATACTTATAATATAGTTCTACTTCTAGTTGTAAAATCTCGAATCTTGTCATAACAATCGGAAATTCTTTCTGATTGTTATGCCGAGATTTTGATTTAAATAAAATGTATTTAATTATATACGCGCGAGCGTCTTGTTCATATCAAACCATAATTAAACAAAATTTTTC
The DNA here is from genome assembly GCF_000204515.1 of Acromyrmex echinatior. Next base: position 21,074 of record NW_011627077.1, on the reverse strand, counting down.
ATGCATTACTGAAAGAATAGAAGGTCTGTTACCTGCGTCCTAAGAATTATTGTAGTGGACAAAACTGTAGAATACATCTGAAAGAAAATACACTATCATTATACTTAATGAAAATAGGTTTGTTAATCCTTTCGCTCAGAAAGCTGTCCACCGAAATATCACCATTGATCGGGACCCCACGCCAAAAGTATATACGTGGATAGTCTTGAAAGTTTAAAATTACGTTTTACGCTTGAACAATGCCTTGACACGTTTTTTAAAAAAAAGAACTATTCCCAAAACAAAATGATTATAATTTCTTCGTAAACCGTTTTTTTAGTCACCCCCTTCATGTCAGTGACATTATAGACATCAATATACCACTACTAATTATGTTTAAATATATATTATTTGAAAAAATTGGTTACGTTTGGCTGTATATTGCTGTACAAGATGATTTGGCGTAACTCTTATTATAAGGGACATTATAAAATAATTTGTTCGCGAATAGCCAGCATTCGTCTATACGGATCGCTTCGTGGATGCCAAACATAGTGGATGCCGACGTTAGAAGCGAAAAGATTAAATTCAGAAGAATTAATTGTCAAGAAAATCTAGAATATGTTTTATTTTATATGTACGTATGTATTCTATTATATATGTATGTATAAAGTGGAGCAGTAATTCTATTCTTAGAATATTTTCGCTGTTTTTAGAGATATGAACTGATATATTTATTGAAGTTGTGTAGCATCGAGAGGGTATAATATATTACTAACGATTTATCTATGGATGCAGGCGCTTCGAAGATTTCAAGATCACTTCCATTTTTTATAATGGAATACAATGCAACTTTAATAAATATATTATTACATATTTAAAAATAGCGGAAATATTCTGAGAGGATAGAGTTACTGTCCCTCTCTATACACATACATAGATAAATAAATAAATAAATAAATAAATATATATATATATATATATATGTATATTTGTATATACGTTTATTACATAGTTTTATATTTTTATTTAAAATAGGACATATACCCAGCAGATAGAACTATATCCAAAGCAGAAATGTCCCAAACCAAATTTTACCTTTGTCTGTTTTATTTGCAATATAAACTGCAAAACCTAATTGAAATAAATAATTTAATAAGCGTTAAATATATACTATTCTTGACAGTTCGGACACGCATAAATTTTATCAAATAGATGAATAAATTTTAAACATTATTTGAAAACATCAATTATAATTTGTCGCAAATATATCAAACAACAACAATATTCCTTACATTTACTAACATATTGTTATTTTTAACTTCAATATGTGTCAAAATCAATTTATTTATTAGTTTTAAAGTAAAATGTTCATATTAATGTATGTACTTTGTAAATAATAAATTAAATTTGAGTCAAAATTTATTATAAAATTTAATACATTTTTAAGAGTTAAGTTATTTAACTATAATTTAACAACCCACCTCGCGGGATGTGACCTTGTCGTGATGCGGGGACTTACCTTGGGCTGTCCCCGAGCTTAGGCACTTGGCGGAGGGGGGATCTCGATCTGGAGTGCTGATCTGTGCGAGCTCCCCTCGATTATCGGGACAGTGGGCAGAGATTCCGTGCATGGTATTCTATAGAGAGAGGGACTTTGTCTCTGTGGACTGGGGAGGAAGGACAGTGGTGATTAGCTGCTACTTCTCCTCCCCCCCCAATCTTGTGAACATTAAATATGACGAGGGTCTTCGAGCACTGGAGGCCGACTACCAGGATAAGCCGGTGTTAGGGGACTTCAATGTCCGAACACCATAACTCGGTGAAAAAAATTATACAGAGATCTATAAAAAAATAAATTAAAGGTAAAAATTCACTCTTTCGAAAACTGTAAACTCCATTTGTGCGCAATTTTTAATTAGCGCCATGGAATTTCGCAAAGTTCATAAAAAATTTTGAGAGTTTATGCATCTATATTTATGTTTATGTAACTTTATGAAATATTAGTAGTACCATTTTTTGAAGTATCGATCTGAAAAGTAGAGATTTCAAGCTTTAAAATACTTTTTTAAAAAATCTCGATACAACGATTTTTCACTGAATTGTTGCTATTCGAAAATATTAAAAATTTGTGAAAAAACTTAGTGACCAGGTTTTTTTACGCGTGAGTGTATACAGTCGATAGTAAAATTGATAGTATAATAATAAAAGTATGATAGTATAATAATAAAATCGTATTAATGGTATGAAATAACTTTCCAAAATTCGCTTTTCTTGAATATAAAATAAAAAATAATTGTTAAAACTTTTTCTAGCTTATCCTTTGTGGCGTTAGAATGTGTGTACAAGTACTTTAAAATATATAAAAGAATAACACAATTATTATGTAATGTCCCAATTTTGTACATAATCATTCGATGAAATTTATGTAGGTGTCCGAATTTTGAGTGCTAGTAAAATTACACATAAAATAGTACTTAAATACAACTTTGTTGTAATTATTTACCTGTTTACGTAAGTCCTCATCGAGATTATAATTGGACAATTTGTAAAGAATTGCTACTGTCTCATTTATCTGAAATTATATTAAAGTAAAATGAAAACTTGTAGTAAAATTGTAAACTTTGTATTTATTTCGCCATTTTAACAAAATTTTGACATGTGTAATTTCATTATTGCTTATGTTATTATTCTAATTATAAATAATTATTAATGCTTTTAATCTGACTATACCTTATAGTAAACAGTTTGACATATGTAGTTTAATGTAAGAAATAAAATGCTACTCAAAACAAAATGAAAATACTCAGTTAAATTCAAGATAATATTATCAAATGTCCATATAATATGAAACCGTTCAATCAATTGATACATTGATAGACAGGACATTACAGCTTCATTAAAGTACCATATCATTTGTATTAACATTTGTACTTTGAATACTATGTTTAATTTGCGTGATATATGGCATAATTGTAAATGGACGTGCCTGTAAATAAATTGTTATAATTAATCAAACCGTGGAACATATACGAGAGACATATACGAGAAGTACTAAGCAAAATATATTTTTAATGTAGAATTCGATATAAGTTATAGTGTTATAGCTTGCACTTCACAATGTGTGATTATTTCACGTAACTGAAATTAATTATTCTTTTATACATATGTATATACATATATAAGGTATCTCGTTTTAACTGCTGCATCAAATTATTTAGAAACAATATGGAAAAATGTTTTTAGATAAAAGTAAAATAATTTCGAGAGAGATATATTTTTTTAAATATTTTTGAACATATTTTAGTTACATTGTTTTTTTTAGGTGAAGAGGCAACTAAAAGATGTTATATATAGTGTACAATTTAAAGATATTAAGTATTAGACGCACAGTCCCTACAAAGAAAATTAAATTTAAAAGTATGTTTAATATTTCTATTTCAAATAAAATATATACATATGAAAGTTATATGAATAAGATTATGTTTTTTTTTAGCACATTTTTGTAGTTTATTTTAACCATTGTTAGTTTTATTGTTAAAAATTAAAATATTTTAATGATAAAGGAATTTACATTTTATAAGTACTTTAAATATTCATATAAAATAATTTATGCAAAGTTTCATTGCGATTTACTGATAGTTACTTACTGATAGTTATTTACTAATAAGTTACTGAATAAATGTAACTTAGTTACAAAGATGTTGTATTATATTCAAACGTGATTTTTTTTTTTGGTGGAAGAATGCATCACACAAGAAGGTATTAACACCACTAATTCTAATATTTCCTCACCAATTTATTACACTGTATAAATATCATTCATAAATAATAACTATTGTAATTTACTAGAATATATAATCAACGAAATAATTACCAATGTAATCTATATGTTCAAATAATCTGTTCGCAAAAATGTACACATTAGTGGAATTATTCATAATTAATACAAAATACATTTTATTAAAATAAACAAGAAGAACAAAGGGCTACGAGCCTAAAACAATAAACATAAAATAAAAAATTTTCCTATTAAATAGTTAAAAAAAGAAATAAAAAATGTCATGAAATCAAAAAACATAAAAACTTTAATCTGACAGTCAGCAAATGAACAAACACAAACGTTTCGATCCCTGTTGAATCATTCTCAATGTGACGCAAAGATGACAATAGAAATGTTACGTAGATATAACATATAAAAATTAAATAATAAATTCGCTCTCGGACGCAATATCAAATATAAAACTCGCTCCAAAATGAAAAGAAAACTATACAAAAGATTGTAGTTGACAACAATGTGCTCCTTCGGATTGTGCATGTAGAATAAGAACGAACATGTTTCTGGTAGCAAGTACAAAATGTAATAATAAATTATGACCGGAATAAAAATAAAAATAATAAGAAAAGTACAAATCGAGTCACAAATAATAAAAAGAAAAGTACAAAACAAGTTGCAAGTAATAAAATTAAATTAAAAGAAAGAAACAAAAAATTATTTTCGATATTATCAGACATGTACGTAAGAGTTATTAATGTCGATAGAAAAAGTGTAAATTGCCGTCATTCATTATATATTGAGTTTAGTACAGATAAATTCAGAATAAATACCTTATTATGTGTGCCAAAATTATGTGTTATCGATTAGACAATGCGATGGGAGTCGAAATTGATCATCTCTCTAGGAAGCTAAGAGATAAAGTAAAGTACACATATAAAGACAGGAAGATTGAAATGGTAAACTAAAAAGGAAGAGGAACATAAGAAGGAGAAAATAAAGTAGAAGGGAAAGAAAGTGGGGGGAGAAGAGATGGATAGGAAAAGAAAGTAATTAAGAAAGAGAAAGAGATTGAATGATCTGTGAGTAGGTATCAGGTAAAGATTTGATATCATTCTGTCTATTAAGACCCTGTTTCTGTCTTTTAATTTGAATCATTTCAGACACCAATCTCTTATTATAAGAGGATTCGCAGTCTAAAATTTTCACATCATTCCATTTAAAATTATCATCAAAATTAATTCGATCAGTTATGACAGTAGGAGAACCTGTATTCTTTCTAATGTCAGAGATATGTTCACGTAATCTCGTGCTCAATTTTCATTACATTTTATTAATTATTGAAAAATAAAATTAATTTTCAATTTCTTTAACGAATCATTGTAATGTATTCATAACATCAAAGTTAATTAATAATTAATATAATACATTTCAAATAAATTAATATAAAATAATCAACTATTCAATATACAAGGAGCGTCCCAAAATTTTCCGAACTTTTGAAATAAAACAACAACGGTTTACTTTTTTTTTCAAATTCAAATTGTTTATTCAAAGTAGTCCCCGTCGGACTCAATACAACGTTTGGCACAATCTAAAAGCATTTCAAATGAGTGTTTTATGTCGTTCAAAGGCACGTCCTTCAGAATAGTGGTACAAGCCCTTTGGATGTCTTCTACGTCCACATACCGCTTTCCTTTCATGGACAAATGCATTTTGCCGAATAGGTAGAAGTCACAAGGTGCCATATCAGGCGAATACGGGGAATGGTTGATTGTTAAAATGTGATTTTTAGTCAAAAAATCAGTGACAAGTGTCGAACGGTGAGATGGCGCATTATCGTGTAACAAGCGCCAACTTCCTCCTTCGCGATATTCTGGCCGAATACGACGAATGCGGTGCACCAAACGCTTCAAAACGCTTACATAGAATACAGCATTAACTGTTTGGCCTGCTGGAACGAATTCTTTGTGCACAATACCCTTGGAATCATAAAAACAAATGAGCATTGTCTTCACTTTTGACTTCTCTAAACGCGATTTTTTGGGTTTTGGGTCGTTTCGCGCCTTCCATTCCGCGCTTTGACGCTTGGTTTCTGGATCGTATTGAAAACACCACGTCTCGTCACCAGTAACAATGCTATAAAGGAAGTTTTGGTCCTTTTTTGCTTCCTTAATAATGTCCTTTGAATGTTGAATTCGATGCATTTTTTGGTCGTCAGTCAACTTGTGTGGAACAAATCGTGCACAGACTTTTTGTAGGCCCAAATGTTCGGTCAAAATGCGATAAATCGTTGATTTGGGGATGTTCAATTCCATTTCCATGTATCTCACTGAAGATTTTGGCTCATGCTTGATGAAATTACGCACAACTTCGATGGAATTTTCGTTAATTGTCGATTTTGGGCGACCTGTATGTGCGTCGTCATTTATGTCCTCACGACCGTTCTTGAATCGCGTATACCACTCATAAACACTGGCACGGGCTACACAATTATCACCATAAACTTGTTTCATCAAATTATGGGTTTCGGTAAATGTTTTACCAAGTTTAAAACAAAACTTAATATTGGCTCTTTGTTCGAAGTTCATTCTCGTACCGATGTATACAACATACTGACACTTGAGACGCCATAACTTCGTTTCCACTGAACCAAATGTCATGAAATTTTTACTGGAAGTCAGCTAGGGATGTACCTTTCAAACGCGCAATCGAACACACGGATGGCGCCACCCGACCTATCCCTATTGAAAAAGTTCGGAAAATTTTGGGACGCACCTTGTATAATATATTATAGGATCATAAATGTGACAACACAAACTATAGAAATCAAAGCCTTTAAACGGTCCAGCTGGATTTTAATGCTTGTATGATTCTTGGATGAATTTATATACTACGTATGCAGTTCCCAAAAATGCGCGTCAAAATGATTTTTCGGTTTCGAAATGGTAACTCTACTAAGCTATTGCAGTAATATCTCCAGTTAAATTGACTAGCAATTTAACAAATTATTTATGTTTATTCGCATCTTTGAAATGATCTTAATAATGTTGAATGACATAAATCGTTTCGAAGATGCGAATAAGCATAAAAAATTTGTTAAATTGCTAATCAATTTAACTCGTGATATTACTACGATAGCTTAGTAGAGTTAGCGTGTCAAGACCGAAAAATCATTTTGACGCACATTTCTGGGAACTACATAGTATATAAAATCACACAAGAATCATACAAGCATTAAGGGGATGCTGGAGCGAAGGCCGAACTTGATCAAGGTCGATATTACAGGTTTTCATTTCCAATGTATAAGCTGCTTACGCCCTCTGAAGTTAATATGATCATGCAGGAAATTCGATTGATTAATTATCGATATTTTTATTCCGTTTCCTACATTACCATCTTAACAGGGACGTGTATTAGGATCGGTCCCACAATGTAAGATTTATTTTGGAAAATTTTCCAATTTTAGAATTGAAAAAAAAATAAACATAATTGAAGTTAATCTTATATTTGTAGAATCGGACCTTAGAAATTTAGTTACATTATATACATATTTAGTTGTATTATATTCACATGCAATGTAGGCCGTGTTCTAATATATATCACCAGTACTAAAAGTCTGTAATATATATAAAATACAGATTTTTAATTAATAGATATATCGATACGAAATCGTAATAGCACTTTTTTCTTACATCCAATGCCATTTTAGGTTACGATAATATATTATCATAAATGAATATCATAATATATATATATATATATAGATATTCATGCAGATATTCTCTATGTCCATTTTTGCAATATTAAAATTTTATATTATAATGTGTATAATGATATATAAAATGTAATTCTAACGTTGTATATAAAAAGACATTCATGAATACGAATTACAATTACATTTTATGTGTATTATAATATATGTGTATATACACAATA
>NW_011627076.1:527690-631778 GCF_000204515.1 Acromyrmex echinatior | reverse complement strand
TATATATATATATATCAGAGTGAAGGAATTGTCATCGGCGACAAATGGAAAGTAATCAGTCCCGCTGCGTGATCAGTTAGAAACACCAGTGATGAAGAACTGTCGGGGTTGCTGACACAAACCGACTACGATATATGGGATATATCCAGTGGACGTTGTTTCCCCGCGATAACTCTGAGTACGATGCGTAAATAATCGCACTTGTCAATGCGGCCTAAGTTTAGTGCACTCATAAAGCCGGCCGGCCGGCCGGGGCGGATTCCGAGTGCACACAAATCGATCACGGATAGAGGGAAATGAAGGGAAATGTTTCACGCGCGTATTTCGGGACGGTTTATAGATCTCCGCGCTGTTTGGGAACACTTGCGATTTATGGCGCGAGCGTTAAACTGACAGGTACGGCGAAGGTGCAATCCCGCGATGCAAACTTGTTGGCGTTATTGGAATCGTAAAGCGTTTCTTTCGCACTCCAGAAATTTATTTAAGCTTCCGTTAATAATCAAAGATTCTTCAAGAAGAAAGAGAGAGAGAGAGAAATCGCCATTTATCACACGATCTGAGATGATATCTCCTGAAGCGTAGAAATGTATACGAAGAACTTGATCAATAAATAATCATACAATCATTCTGAAATGAGAAGAATAATAGTGTATGTTTCCAGATAAAAATACAAGTATTAATATGAAAGTATATATAATAAGATAGGAAAACAGACGATTGGAGATGTCAATTATTGTGACAGGGAATACAAGAGAATTTAAATTTAAGAAATGCGGATTCAAACGTTGGCGTTGCTTTACTCGAAGTATTGATGCATCAAACTCGAGAACAATTGGCTCTTTTACTCAATGCCATTCGCGTAGTTCCTATCCACGGCGTGACAAAGGCACCGTTCTAGCGCAGACACACAACGTCTTTGTCCCTTCAAACTAATCCCGTGCCATCGTGCATTTAAAAGGTCCCCTTAGTCACGATCGGCTGACCACGACCCGCCCGCACACGCGTGAGAACCTCCGCAATGACCGACGAAAAGGTCATCCGTGTACACTTCATACGCGTGATCGGCGTGCACGTGCACGCTAGTAAGAAAAGCCGCCCTCACGTCATGCATGATAACCGAGCAATTTACGTATTCGAAGATAGTCTCGCGATTGCAGCCTGTTCTACAATGTGCTTTTTGTTTCCTGTTTCTTGCCTTTTGTTATTTCTTTTTACATCTTGTCTTTTTGCTTCTTATCCGGTTTTTTGTTTTATTTCGGCCGAGATAAAAGTTAACGAGCTTCGAAAGAAACGAGAAATACGTAGGAAAAAATACAATTGTTGATGAAACGGTTGCAAAGGAGAAAAAAGCAAAAGACAGTAAAAAACAAGAGATAGGAAACAAAGGGCTACTATTGTAGAATAGGCTTGAAGGAAGCCTGCAACGTTTACAGCAGCAACAATAATCCGGCAATTAACTCATAACGTCGCACTACTGATTTAATTAAAAGGAGATTCATAAATGGTACGCGTTTCTCATTAAGATGAACACGATTTACGCAAAGTGCGATAGTAAGTATCGCGCAATATAGTTATAAAAGAAACGTAAGTATAAGTTTCTGACGAAATTAACCGCCTTCTGTATTCATCTTCAATAAATTTTTGTATTTACTTAATCCTCCAATCGCAATCTGGATCTTTTTTTGTGCAAATTTTTTTACTGCTTTCAATTTTTTTACTGTATTAGAATTTCGAAAAATATGGAAATGTTTAACACTGTTAAAAATTTCATAAAATTGAATATACTTTTAAGTTACACAATTTGAATTTAATTTCATGACATTAGATTAAATTTAATGTATTTATAACTGAAAAGTAATGAAATTTTAATGCATTTATCATGAAAATTTATGAAATTTAACGTATACGTTTAAGTAACTGTAATTAAATTTTCAGTTAAATCATTCATTACTTTTAATTTCATTCATAATCACGAGCTTCATTTACATGTAAAGGAAGTTCGTGATTACATTTCTTTCAACAGTGAAAGTTACGTTTCACTCTTTATTATGAAATAGTTTTTCAAATGTTACAACTTTTATTTAATAAAAATTGAAATATAAGCAAAAATGAAAGAGACGAAAAATGTATAACTTAGCAATAAAGAATATATTCCTTTCTTTTCGAAAAAATTTAGGAATAAAAATCACTTGTGCAAAAAATAAAAAATCCAGATTGCAGGCGAAGGATTATTATAATGTTTATATGATTTATTTGAAAGGATTGTTACTGGAAGGAAAAGAATTGTTACTGGTCATATTATCTCCGAATGCGGGGGACAATCATTGATAATGACTTGAACCGAAACGTCCGATTCTTTTTATTTATATGTAATGTCATGAATAATACATTGATTAATTATTACGCACAAATTATTTTTCTGATATATTATTAAGATAGAGCGTTGATTATTGCTCTCAATTTCCCGTTAGTCATTATATTTTTTATCGCCTTTCTTATCTCGAGAGCTCAATTTATTTTATTTTTATAATTTTGCGGAGGACAATTATTTTAAAGAAATATAAGAAACGTCACACGAAGGCTCCTTCACTTCTTGCAGGAGAGAAAAGCCAACGATCGCTTCGGGCTGGCGAATCTAAACTGTCCGACAATTTTCGAGATGGAACACAATGGTTCATCTCTCTCTCTTGAACATTACTTTCATTTCGCTAACAATAAGACTACGCATGCTTTCTTTTTAATTAAGAGCAAGCTGCTCTCCGTTCGCATGATTAAATTCAATTGTTCATTACAATATTTTTGTAACATACTTTCCAGAGTACTTTGGAGAGATCGGATAAAACGCTGCGATACACGTACTAAGCAAATTTACTTGCGCCATAACGCGTCAAATATGGGTATTCAAGGTGGAAACTTTCTCTCTCCTTAAGAGTCATCATCTAGCATATGGCATCCGCGTAATACCGGCAATTTACGCATTCCTAAAACGTGATATTACGAGAAACTAAGGTTTTATATTTTCGTCATATAGTCTTTATATAGTCTTTAATTTTTATGATAACAATATGACAATTAAAAAATTCTGACAAAATGTATCTTTATTCTTTTTTATTTTTTTTCTTATTTTTCTGATATTATAGAAAAATAAAAAAATGTCTAAAAGAAAATATCTATTTTTATTAGAATTTTAAAATTATCACATAATTATTTTGATTGAAAGTTAAATTAAATTCTATAACGTAGAAAAGTAAGAAAAATATATAAAGTTTTTTAAATGTAAAACCGCAACAGTCTGAATTCCTAGGAAAAAGACAAGAAAGGTGTTTCACACATTTCCAAGCTACTTTGGAGGAATGAGCTCAAAGCGAAATATGACAGAAAGACGTAGAGGAATTTCGCGAGAGCCACTTTGAATAAATCATGCTTGCTCGTGAATGTACCAGTAAAAGCTTTTCCCGACCAACTACCATGAGCATCTGGTTCTCTTTATTTTTCATTGTCGACAGCATCGATATTTTCATTGGCAATTTATGAATTGTGGATCCACAAAATCAAATCGGGCGGAGAGAAGATTCATCTGCTGCGCTTCGATTAAAGTTCAAGGCTGTTTATCGACAACGAGGGTAGCAGATCCACGTGTATTTTATTTTTTTTTCTATCCCGCGAGAGAGAAAATAACGACTACGAGAGCGAGGTCAAAAACCCTGAAGAGAACTCTCCTCATTTACCGCGGAGCTTTCGAATTCTATTTCCAGCGGTGTACAAAGAGCTTATAATTAGAATGGTCTAAGAGAAAGAAAATCCGGAATACCCCGGAACAAGTTGATCCTAATTTTGGATCGCGATATACAAAAAGTTCAGAGTTTATTAACCAAACAGCCTGTCTAAAGAGGAGAGCAGAATGATGGCTTTATCGATCGTCACTCTTTGTGCGAGATCCACGAAAAGAGCGAGGTAAACGACTTCGGAACTGCCAATTGCGCGCCGTATTCTATTGTGAGCGCCGGCTCAACAATCTCGGTTTTACGATTTCCGATTTAGCAGCGAGGTCCAACGCCTCGCCGAAGAAGTCATCCTGGCACCCGGAGAGGTGTAGTGCGAGCGCATTGCGGAATCGGGCTGGACGAGATGAGGGGCGACGGCGGTGACCGAGGTTTGTGCACCGGGATTAATAGATCCGTCGTAAATAATTCGGGATTTGTGTGCACGGTCTATGTAAACTACCAGTATCCGCCTTTACTGCAGCCCCAGAGAGTCACGCTTGTTCTCGTAATTCACTCCAGAGTTGAACCGGAAGGTCGTTTAAGTTGTTCTTAGGGCGTAAAACCGCAAGGGACGCCGTTCTGTTGTTGCGCTGGTGAGCATTCACGTTCCATTAGGCATGTTCCACAACCTTATTTTAAGGAGGTTGTAAGGGCATAAAACACATATATTAATATTTACGCTTTAAACAAACTACATACATGTGTGGAAATTGTGGAAATTGTTCATAACATTGTTTTTATTGAGCAACACATTTTTATAGATTATTTATTTTATTTAATATTAGTTTTATTGTAATAAACACAAATTTTTTTAAATAATAATAAAAATCTAAAGTTTTTTATATAAATATTTTAAGTACTAAAAATGATTTGTGCAAAGTTTCATTGAGATTCACCAATTAGTTTTTATAACAAATAAATATTTTGTTTATTTACTGAACAATTAATATCTGCGTCTCAATGTAATATCTCGTCTCAATAACTTTACATAAATATTTTTTAATTCATAAAGTACTTATATAAAAAAATTGAGATTTTTATCATTATTTTATAATACATTTTTATATATTTCTATTAGAGTACAAATTTAAAAAATATTATATACTTTTTATTGAAATAACTTTTGATCAGATGATCAACTGTCTCTAATTTTTTTGTATTACTTTTAAATGCAATTTGGAATAATTTGTAATTTTTAACATATTGCATTTGCCTTACAATCTCCTTAAGAAGCCATAAACCGTAAGAACTTGACCAATCACAGACGAATATAAGAAAAATAATCGACTGGTCAATTTCTTACAGCTTTATGACTTACATCCTTTTCACGCTTTGTACGTAATCTTGCTTTAGGCTAAAAGTCCATAACCTTGTTTTAAGAGACTAAAGTTATAAAGCCATAAAAAATTGAACAATCACAATTGATTATTTTTTTCATATTCAATTATGATTAATCAATTTCCTACGGCTTTATGGCTTCTTAAAGCAAGGTTGTGGACTCAGCCTTATATCTAGACATTCTAGACGCTGCCTACTTTATCTGGACGCTCTCACGCGCTTTTCCAGTCACTTTCATCATAGCATTGTTGCGAAAGACAGCCGTCACAAATTACCCGACAGTTCCGTCAATTATCATTAGCATTGTATTCAAGCGTACGCACTTAATTGCACATTGTAGGCTTGAGGCCATTGTGTGTCGGGCCAACACGAAGCGCGAGATCGCAATTTGTATCGTTCGTTGTAAATCTCCCGCGGATGATTTATAAGTCGCCGCATTTTGACAATGATTTAACGGGTGATCAAAAGTTCTCGTCGCGATCGCGCCGTCCGCTGGCATTTTCACGAAAACTTCTCTGAAAAATCCTTCGTTTTGCATCTCGCATCTTCGCGGCCAACAAATTCGCCGTCTCGAAAATACAACCGATGAATCTCCAAAGTAAGGCCAATGAAATAAGTATGCGATATATCTAAGGCTATCATTTGTCGACACATTTTTCAAGCATGTCATTTAATTGTAAAACAGAGAGATTTTCGGATTTTCTTATTCTGTAGTCAATTAACAGGCTTGAAAAAATTGTCGTACAGTAAATGTTATAAAGTAAATGTACCAGTTGGTGGATAACAAAATTAGGAATACAAAATTTGAAATATTAAACTTTTAATAATACAGAGAAAAACGGAGAGAATTATTTCTTAAAATTTACTCTGAAAATATAGCAGTCGTAGTACAATATTTTAAAAATTTTTACCATACACTTCAGTAAAATTAATCATATTTATTTTATAATTTATTGTAGTTTTAATGAATGACAGAAATTTACGTAAAATTTTTCAAAATACAATGTGAAGTTGAATCATATTTTCAGAGTAAACTGTAAGAAAAAATTCTCTCCGTGCATGTATAACTCTAAATAAATTCGCTGTTTATAAAAATTTATAACAACATGAATTTATTTAGAGTCATACCATTAAAAGCTTAATTTTAAAATCTTTATTATTTTGTCCAATAATTGGGTTCATTAACTGGTACATTCACCTTATCAGCCTGAAGCTTGATTTCTTGTTACTTCTAAGGAAAGCCGAATGTGCTCTTTGTTTCCTGTTTCTTGCTATTAATTTTTTAATTTCTTGTTTTTTTTTTACTTTTTAAACTGTTTCTTCGTTTCCGTCGCTCGAGATAAAAGTTGACGAACTTAGAAAGAGACAAGAAACACAGAAAAAAGAAATGTGACCGTTGATGAAACGGTTGCAAAGAGGGAAAAAGCAAGAAGCAAAAAGAAACAGAAAATAAAGAGCACATTGTAGATCAGGCTTAAGAGTACGTTTCGCTTGATGTTCGCAATGCTCGCAAATGTTATTTCATCCTAGTTTAACATTTGATAAATAACAAAAGACAAGATGATACTCCGATTCTCATTGCGAACGCCAAGTAGAACGTATCCTAAGCGCGCATCCCGGCGGAATCTCAAGAACGAGAGTCTCGAGTCTCGAGCTGTCTGATATTTCGAGAACATGCCATGTTTCCGAAATATCGCGGAAAATGCGCGGAAAACGCGATTAAACGCGACTTCGCGTGTGGCCGCGCGGTCCGTTTGATCATCGCCAAAGAAACGGAGCCAGGTGTCGATACGCCAAAACGCAAACACATTGTTGCTCCTGAAGAGAGCCGAATGAATCGACGGTTCGAAGAATTCGCGAATATTATTACATCGAGGAAATTTATAGAACCCACTCGAGGTCGTGAGAGTCCAAAGTTTCGCGAATTTAGAACTAAATTACTTTTGACGCCAAAGTAGCGCACTTTATTCGACTTGAACTTCGCATTTCGCACGTAATATTTCGACAAAGTTGGACGACTCGGGAAAACGTCAGCTGAACGCGACATTTTCAATTATCGATTGAACTTGCGAACGAACGGCCGATGCGTTCCGTTCGACTTGGAACACAGAGAAACGTGAGAAAAACGCGGTTCGATCAATGACATAAATTCGGGAACAGACGCGCGCAACTGCGGATATCAAATCATCGCGAATTGCGTAATAATCTTTTTTTATTGCGATCTTTATTCCGCCATCTGGCACGTGGCCAACTGCTGCAGCCGCGACACAAAAAAAGGCAGTGTATTATTTTTATAGAGGTAATGAAAAATACCCGTTTGAACGTGCGACGCAGCCCTCCCGTATCTTACACATGCTACTTTTGTTTAGCGTCACATTAGCCCCTATTTATATCGGGCGTATTTTTACGGTGTCCCGACCGGATGCATCTATCGGTTCCGAGATTTCAATGCCAACATACCAGGCGCGGCTGCTGTAATATGTGTCGCACGTCGTTGTCAGTGCAAAAGTGGCGCTAACAAGGTCAGAAATTCGACTACTTATTTATCTTACGCTCATTATATTGTATATATTACTCTCTGAAACTTTTAGAATTAGTTGTCGCTCGAAAAAGTGACATCTCACTCTTAATGATTGAAAATTGAGCCAGTCTTGAAAAAGAGTGGCTTTTATTCTTTATTTTGTATCCATTGTATTGTATATGTTACTCTTTGAAATTTTTAGATTGAGCTGTCATTCTGAGAAATGAAATCTCACTCTTAATGATTGAAAATTGAACCCACTCTTTTCCAAGATTGACTCAATTTTCATTCTTTAGAGTAAGATTTCACTTCGAAGAACATTTTATTGATGTCATTCATCTTATTAATGTCGGATAATAGATTAATGCAATAAAAACTTTTAAAATTTGTTAAACTAGAAGGAATTAAGAATTAAGTGCTCCTAATTTTTTTTCGATTCTAATATAATAAATTATAATAATTAAATAAGCAAGTAAGAATTTAATCCTTTCAGACTCTGTATATATAATAATGTACATCAAATTTGGAAACATTTTCCATTGAAATTATTTAATTCTATCGATATCATCGAAGATTAGATGTATATAATAGTGTGTACATTAAAAAAAATTAGTGTTTCATCCAGACAAGATTTTTTGTCTTAAAGACCATTTCTTGTCTTATCTTGATTTTCAAGATAAGAAATTTCGTTTTACTTGTCTTGACCATTTCTTGACATTGTATTTCTTATCTTGAATTCAAGAATCTGGAATTTCTTGAATTTTTAAGCAGGTTCCTTGTGGTTCGTTGACTACGTTGCATCGTAAGAGATAATAAGAAAACATAGGTATAAATTGAATGTCGAGTCGTTTCGTAGTTTACTATGTTTAAATTCATGGTTTAAAAGTGTGCCTATACTGTCATCGACAAATCTATTAATAAAAATTAAAAATATTTCTCAAATTATCATTTTTAATATTATGAGGTTACTGCCAAATGTAACTATTTCAGATTATTTCTGAGATTATTAGATATAATTATTATAACTTACTATATATTTTAATCATTCATGATTTAATTAATAATATTAGTAGAAATACATAAATGTTTATACATAATATAATATACTTTTGCAAGTAATTTCGCAGTATTGATTTTATATATATTCCTTTACATAAATGTAAAGGTTAATATCTGGTACAACAAGGACATATCGATGAGTATAATTTAATTTGGTTAAATCAGGAACTTCACTTTTTCATTAATCGATTTACATTCTCATATGCTATTTTACTTATTTAGTGAAAATGTATGAATATACATTTCTATATTATATTATATGACCTGTTATAAATACCAATAAATACAAAAATGTTGAAACCTAACATATTCAAAATCTTTCAAATCAGAAATAAAATAATAAAATATATTAAAATAATAAAAATAGAAACTGTCACAGAAATTCAAGTAATTTCAAGAAATTTCTTGATTTATTGTCAAGAAAACTTGGTCTTGATAACAATTTCTTGTCTTGTCTTGAAATCAATTTCCAATTTCTTGTTTTGGTCTTGTCTTGATTCAAGACAAAACCAAGACAAGATTTCTTGAATTTCTTGACCTTGATGAAACACTAAAAAAAAAATAACACAAATTTCGAAAAAATTAATTGTTTAATATGAATTACTTATTAAAGTGCTTTCGTATTGAATTGAAAAAAAAATTTTTTTAATTTTTTTAAACTAGTTTTTTTATTTTAATGGTTCCATTAAAATCAAGTTTGAAGGGATTAAGATCTAATGATTTAGTGTCGTTGAATCCATTAACATGTTAAAATAAATTTATTTTACAGACAAAATTCGTGACTTTTTTTGAAAACACGGCCTGTATCTTAAAGTGCAGCGTTTTCTGCGCGTTTACAGAACGGTTGCCAGGACGCAAGGCCGCCATTGCTTTGCGGACCTGATTCACAGATAAACAGCCGGAAAATCGTAAACCACTCCCGATGAGTAATCGCATGCGGCGGTAGCTGCTTTGTACTCGACCTACGCGCGCCAAGAAAAAGGACACTTTCTTGGCTTTTCCTTCCCGGTCTAATCCTCTGACGCGAATCCACGAGTTCTTCGCGTCGCAACATTCTATATCTAACCCTTCCATGTTTATGATCTGCTTGACAGGCGTGGAGATACACAATCAGTATGATGTATGAAGGAGCAAAAATGCGCGACGGATTCTGGCAGGATAGCTAGATTTAATTCCAGATCGTTTTTGTATTCAATTGCGACGCAATTAGTAATGATATCCAAGAACCTAAATTTTGACTCTGAATTTGAATCTGAATTTAAAGATTTAAATTGCATTTTAAATTAGTTTGATTTAAGATTTGAAAATTTAGAATCTCTGAGGATTCTAAGAAACTTAAAGATTTGAAGATCGTGAATTGACAAACGTAAAATTTCCAAAAACATAGATTAATAAATAAATTTAAAAATTACAAATAAATAAATAAATTAATTAAAAAATAAATTTAAAAATCTGGAAGAATAAAGAAGATATTTTAAAGAATAAAGAATCCAAATATTTAAAAGTCAAACGAATGTGTAGGGCATCAAATTCATTAAATATACGAAATTTAATTAATCCTTTTGAATCCTACCTCTATCCTGGTAGTTTTTGTTGTGGTTTTTCTGGTAGAGGTCCTCAATGCGCTGAGATTCTCGTAGGGAGAATCCCAGTCCTGAAAGATCTCTGTAGTCGCCATGCTTTTCGTCGTTATATTTCCCTTCGTACAATTAAATTTATAACGTTTACACTCTATTTAAATTCTTCACACCGTAGGCACTTTTTAAAAAACCCTTTCGACAATGTCTCTTCGTTACGTCAGAAAAGATTCTGCAAGTTTACATACATGTTCATAGCCTCTTAGTTATTAATTATCAAGAAATGATACACAAAAATTACGATTTAAAATTAAATTCCTCAAATCACATATTCGAACTATTTAATTCGAAATGTTGGCATAAAATTTTAATTTTCTTGTAATTAATTTTCAAATACTAATCGACAATATTAGAAACAAATGTCTCATATTTACGTAAAAAAATTATATTACAATATTTTCCAAAATTTTCGATAAAAATTATGACAATTGATATCAATGGGAAACCAAATGATCTTTAAACAAAAACAGGAAAACTTGCAGTGAGATTATTTAATCGAGCCGAAGATCGATTCGAGCCATCTCGCTCTTTCGATATCCGCGCGCCCGCCTCATGGGCGAATGGATGCTGCGAGACTACGCGGGCGAGAGTGATCTTCGACGATACCGGTACTCAGGGCGTCGGACTGAGAGTCACCTTGTACACTTGTGGAACAACTGCGAAATATGCGCGCGATTCGAGGTGGACCACGCACGACTGAAGTTGAGAAACAAGTCCCCGCTGTACCGCGGAGCGGATCGCATCGCGCCCCATCCGCGGACCGCTTCCAGAAATACGGAGAAACACATATAATTAGGCCGCCACCCGCCGCGACGACAACACGCGGTTAAAAAGCGCATAGCGCGAGATGCCGCGTCGCGACGTCAAAGCAATCCTTCTGCAGTCGAGTCTCTCGGAGGCAGATTCTTTCCCCCGCGATTTTCCTTCGAGTCTGAAAGATCTTAATACCCCTCGTGACATCAATGAGATTAAGAAAAATTATAATTTCGAATTAATTGGTTGAATTATTGAATCTTCGAATTTTTAGCAGGTATCAGTCATTAAAGTTAAATAATTGTAATTTTAGGAAAATAAATAAGAATTTGAAGCTAATTTTTGGCACAATTTTTCGTAAAATTAATTCCCGCGTATTAATTGAAGGACAAAGATTTACAAATAACTTTTCGTATGATTTTTTGGGATTAATAAATAATTAATAATCTTCAATAAATTCAGGAGGAACTTTATATTGCGCAAAGCAACTGTGCATCATAAACTAATTTTAAAGTGTAACAGTTTTCAACACGTCTCGTGTCTGTACTACATAAACAACTATTTGTTTCTCGTTTCCTCTAAACTCTACATAAACTCCGTGCATTAGAAACGAAACATTAATGACGTAGTAGACTCGCGTGGAATTGAATATACATAGAAACTGTCGTTAGCCGTCTATTCTCCTATGAAACTATAATTAGATGCAGAATGGATTGAAATAGATAATATATATGAATACGTGAACTAAATGTATTTAGCATCACAGATATATCTTAACACACAAAGTTGCAAAAAAAAAACTGCAAGTAATAGATTTGATATTTATATTTGCATTGTTACTAAAATATAATATAATACACAATAAAAGTCGGTACGTGGTAAAATTTTTAAACACAACGAATTTCTCAACGGCATACAACCACAACGCAGGATGTTGGCAGCTAATATTTTATATTTTAATCACATAACAATTAAATAAATAGACGTCTTGAGAAATTCATAATATCATACGATCAATAGATCGATACAAAATAAAATTAGAAAATATGAGATACGTTAATTGTTATTTAATCCCAATTTGTAAAAATAATAATTAATGTTACGTATAATTAACATTATTATTAATATAATTAAACATTATTATAATGTTACAACTTATAAACTAATAATTGTGATCAAAAGTCTAAATATGAATTGCACGTCTGAAATAGATGCAATTTTATATATCAAGATATTTGCTGTTTCCGTACGAGACACTAAAAAATCTTGGAATAATATAGAAAAATCTTTAAGTAATAAATTTCTGAAGAATTAGATAAAGAATTATCTAATTAATAAAATCTGCAATTAATAAAAAAAAATGTTGATGATTGTTCTAATCACACTCATATATGATAAAAAATAAAATTATAATAATTCGATAAAGTTCAATTAACAATTACAATCAATAGAAAAGATAAGGATGTTTTGTTCTAACTGCTAAATTATTTATAATACAGCAATATCTGTTCTCTATGTTATAGGTAGATGGCGGTACCATTTGAAAGCTTTCGCACGAAGCTTAAAAGCTATCCGTGCGAAAACTCTTCCGGAAGAACCGTCAGATGGTGCGAAAGCTTGCCAAACTCGTATCGCTTTGAACAAAGAAGACACTGTGCCCGATTTTACCTTCGGTCGTCGAGCTGCCAAAGAAGCTTTCGACCTGGGAAAACTTTCCGGAATTCAAAGAAAGAAAACGGCTGATTACTTAATAATACAATTAATGCTAATAAAAACAAGCATGTTATAAAATTAACAAAAAAAAAAAAAATAACTCGCTAAGACGAATCACGTAACCGATAGAGTACAATTATATTTTTAAATAGATAAATTAGATATTTAGAGAGAGAAAGAAAGAATCGAGATATATAAATATTTACATAATACAAACTTAAAATCTGTATATAGATCTAATATAATTTGAATTCTCAGTAAAATGTATTGTATTTCTATATTCCTATGCTTTTTGTCATATTTTATATTTTGCAAGAGAGATGTATAATTAAATCAACAGAAACATCATTTGGACACTGGTATATTGTGCAAATTTCTCTCGTATTTAGAGACCATTGCCAGACATGCATAACATGAAAGTTAAATTGATCGGTTCTATTTCGGAAAATAATTTATGCGACGGGGATTAAACGTTCCTCTTTGATGCCGTAGGGATATCACCTGCGCGATTAAAGAGCTAATTTCGCACGTCAATTGCCCGATGATCATCCGTGCGAATTTTCGGTTTCAATATGCGTTGAAACATCGGACAACAATCGAAACAAGCGAAAACAAGCAATTTCGCCTTTAACAGGGTTTCCTTTTTTGTGTTGGAAGAATCGAATTATTCTCCGCCCTGCACTGTTATGCGAATATAAAACGAACATGAACTGATTTAGAAATGTAGAGCAAATTTTCACGTTTGTAAAATAATATTCATCTAATTAACACCTATTCTTAATTTCTATTCTTAAATCTCAGGTCGTCAGAAGCAACTTCCTCTTCGAGAAATTAGACTTTATCTAAATTATTTTCAGATAAAAATTATTTACAGCAATAAATTCTTAATAGTATATGTGTTTTAAAGATACTCGTTAGCATCAGTAAAAATTAATTTAACTGACTATTAATTTAATTTGTGATATTACATAATCCAGCTTCAATTTAGAACTGTGTTTTAAAATCGACAAATAATCGACGTGCAATTTACTTGAACTGAAAATAATAAAATTGATAGAAAAATTAAAATACGAGACATTACAATTGCAATGCAGATAATAAAATTGGTAGAAAGGTTAAAACACGAGCAATCACTTTTTACCAATTTCATTATATGCATTACAATTTTGAGCTAGGAAATTTTAATACTGGAAATTGTAAAATTTACATAAAAATATTATTAGACACCAAAACCCATCTTGATCGAATATGACCCTCTTCGCTTTATTATGTTAAGTATTTCTCGCGGTCGATTTCCATTTAATAAAAAACAAAAATTATATTTGATTAAATCTACTTTTATGTATCCTGCTAAACATATTAACACATCAAGCTTTCGAACGTTCCTTTTGCGAGAATCACGAAGTATAATTAAAATTGACTGTCAATCTGCGCACAATTGCCGCTGGAATAGACATTTACATTTCCACGGGAAGATGAAAACGAACAGAAATTATCGAAACTACATGCATTACATTACGAAAGCGACATTGCAATTGTATATGAAGAGCCGCAAACCGAAAGTGCGAAATTAACGCCGAAAATCACTCGGAGGATATTCTCGTTGTGACACGTGCGATTGATCGACTCATCTGTTAACGTTAAAAATAGATGTGCGATCTGAAATCATGCTTCCGCGTGGTGAATCTAATTTTAGAGAAGTTTTCTTTTCACAAAGAATATACGGTTGCGATTAAACGTATCCATGAAAATTCGTGCGCGCCGAATAACGAAGGGAATCGCTATATCGAAGAGGGTAGTGTGCTTTTGAAACGATTGCGGCACACATAATTCTCGTTGACTGAGTCTAGCTTTTCGGGCAACGGGAGAACAATCCAGAGAATGCGACACTAATTACAGAATATAATTAATCATTCCAGGATAAACGCAAATAACAAACGATTCGAGCATACCGTTTGGTACTGCTGATGCGGTTGCCGCTCCGCCAAACAGACGATAAAATTATCAGCGCAGAATAATACTTCCTCATGCAAGACAATTTGCACTGCTAATTGCGTTAGCCTTTGTTCACGATATCAAATCAATTTGCAATTTGCGCGAACTTGCTTCGTATTGAAATTCTCATTATCTACACCAAAGAACAGTTTTGTTAAAGTATACAGAGAGAGAGAAAGAATAGTTTTATTGAAGCATTAAAAAATTTAGCTAAATACACTGTTAATAAAATGTTAATTTGAATTTAGAGACGTATAGTGAAAATTTTGTGAGACATGCAAAAATGTTAAAATTAACATTTTTATATACAAAAATGTTAACTTTGCACGTCTCAGAAAGTTTGCTATACGTCTCTATAAGTTAAAATTAACATTTTATTTTTAACAGTATACAGATCAGAAAATAAATTTTGTTAGATCATCAAAATAATTTTGTACGGCTCAAGGTGGTTGCTACAATGCCAAACATTTACAACATTGCTGATTATGTTTTAGTGTAGTTTCCATACAATTAATATATATATAATTTTGATAGTTTGATAAAATTATTTTTAGATTTGTATTTACCTAAATTTTTAGATAATTCAGCACAATTTTTTTTTTCGTGTATCTTAAAATTTAACTAAATACAAATCTGAAAATAATTTTGTTAGACCATCAAAATAATTATGTAGGATGCACACAAGGTGGTTGCTAGAATATTCAAATTTTTTTGCAGCATTGTTTTTATGCTTAAACGTCCTACATAATTATTTAAATAATTTAACAAAAGATATTTAAGATAATTTTTAGATACTTTAGCAAAATCATTCTTTCTGCTTATTTAACATCAATTCCGAATCTTTTCACAATACACAAATAGTTATGTTAACGATAGAATTTCTGTTTACAGCATTATTATTTTAGATTGTGACGTCAGCGAAAAACAAAAAAATAAAAACAAAAAAATAAAAATTCTAGCAAAATATCAATATAGAAATATATTTCAATAAAACAACACTTACAATCTTTATTATATTTTTTCGCTTTTGACATCATAATCTGAGATAATAATAGAGTGATGATAAACAAGTCTTAAAAACAAAACTATATTTAAAAACAAAATAAATATATTATACACTTAAATATAGAGAAACGTCAGAACGTTAATTTGAAATCAGTCAAAAACATCATATATTAAAATTGAGACGTTGGAGTCGAAAGAGATTTTTTAAATAAAATTTCGCTATTATGATAAATATTTTTTAGCGTTCTGTGTAGACTATTCTTATTTTGAAACAGTCGGACGGAACTCATCGCAAAGATACTGTTCTGTATCTCGAAATCAAGAGAGGAAATTTTCCATCAACGCAGTTGCTTCAAGTGGCGTTATTTTTAAGTGTGCTCCTCCCTTCCATTGCCGGGCCTTACGTCAGTGACAACATACGATGAATCCGAGTGTTTTCTCTTCCGTTATAGCGAGGAAAACCCTGGATTTTCTTTGGAGAACGCGGACCTTCCTCAATCGGCTCTCGATTCTGCCTTACCTGACTGTGTTTCCCGCGAGATGTCATCGAGAAACCATTGACAGTCCTTAGATACGCGCGAAAAGTACATTTCTTCGAAAAATATACCTTAATTAAAAATGTATTAAAAGTAAGTAATGGGCTAACTTCATATTAACAAGATAAATATATTTATTATTAAATAAGTATATATTTATATTGTTTGGTCATATTACTTTGTTTATCTTCTGTAAATCTTCCTCATAGATCTTTCACGTCTAAACGAGTAAAGGATGTTATTAGGACGTTATTTGGAAAATTTACAAACTGAAAAATATATTCTTTTAAATACGTGAAATAATAAAAATACAATAATCTTGGATCTTCTGAAATTGCTCTTGTCTTGTTGAAATCTGTATTTCTTGTATCTCAAGACCTTAGTCCGAATTAAACTATATTATATTATATAAACTATATTATTTGCATAAACAATTATTTAGTGAGATGTGCAATATTTTTTGAAACGAATTAACGTAATGTCAATAAGTCCTCAGGTATTTTGATTGATTTCTTGTCCGTAGGCGCGACAAGTTTGTTGACCTCAGCGGGCAAGAATTATTAATTTTGACATATTGATTTTTCTTTCAATTTTCTCGTCTGTGGCAGTTCTGTCAGAGTAGTTTTATTTCAAATGAAGTACATGAACGATGCAGCCATGATAATAAAAAATGGCTCATGGCTAATTACGGCGTTCAATTAAGCTGTCTCCAGTTTTAATTATCAGTCATAAATTCGATTTTTTTTCATATGAATTATTTAGCCAACATCACGTCTGTGCTATATAGTTATTCTCCACGCATTGCACGGGAAAATATTGTACGGAAATAATAATTTATTTCAAGAATTTCAAAAGTTCATAGGTACATATTCGTAAATCTATCACAAGTTCAACACAAACATTAAATTTATTTAAGATATATTCTGAATTCTAGTTTATAGTACAGTTAATATATTTCAATCAAATATTAATTAATTTTGAAACAAATTCGATTTGCTTATTATATAAAGTCGCTTTTTCGATCAATTTTGTAATATTCTTAAGAAAATAAATTCTTGTTTTAAGTACATAATAATGAATTTTTTTCAACTAAAGTAAATATATTTTAAGTTTATTATCAAGAAAATATTTTTTGTTAAAGATGTTACTTAAAAGGAAAGAAATAAATTAAGTAATCACTTTTCTTAACAATGGAATAATATTTTTCTGTGTATGTGAATTTAACACAAAGTTTCTTTGCAACGCTTTCCATGGCACTTTAAAAATCTCAAATCTTTTTGTGGCACTTTAAAAATCTCAAACCTATTTATTACATTTATTATATTGTAATTCTTGCACCATTATAAAGAAATATCAGAAATATCAGAAATATCAGAAATTATTACATTAATTGCAGCAAAAAATTAGAATATTATTTGGAAAAAATGATTTTTCTCAAGTAAAAATTCAGTTATAGATATAAATTTGAAAATAATTTTGTTAAACTATTAAAATAATTATGTAAGACGCTCGAGCATAATGAGCAATGTTGCAAAAAATTTTCACATTCTAGCAATTAGCTTTAACGTCCTATTATTTCTATAATTATTTTAATGGTCTAAGTGATCTAACAAAATTATTTTCAAAACTGTATCTAGCAAAATTTTTAGATGCTTTAGCAAAACCTATCTTTCCATAAGTAATAGTAGCTCTTTATTTAGGCTAAGAAACGCTCATTCCTTTCGAAGTCGCTTCGAAAAAATCATCGGCATGGCTCGATCGGCTCGATGAACGTTACTCGCGTACGAACGTTACTCCTCTGGGCACGCCGAGTTCGGCATTTTAAGGGTAAAGGTTCACGAATGGTTGAAGCTCGTCCAAGGCTCGCTCGAAATCACGCCGTCGAATGGCATGACAAAGCCACGGCGGGATAATCGCACGACAGGCGTGAAAACGAGCAGCAAAGGGTCAGCATCGCGAGGTGATATCCGTGGATAGGCGAGACGGGCGAGAACTCGATCTATTTCGAGATCGGGACGACCGACCCAACCGGCGGTGCCTGTGCCTTTGCTAATTGAAACGCCGTAGGCATCGACCAGAAAGTGAGACGGAAGCCGGAACGCGCACTCATTCGTTACACGACATGAAATTGCTTCTGGACGAAACCTGACGTGCGCGTAATTCCACATGATCTGACTCTCGATCGGTGATGCGGATGGCCGCGAATTGGCCGACAGAAAGTCGTTGAAACGCGCGGAGTCTATCGCCATCGATTTATCTCGCTGCCAGAAAATATTCGGCAAGCCTGTCTCGCCGAAAAGCAGGTTTGTCGGTGCCAACTGCCAAATGTCTGTTCACAGAATTGAAAGGGACATATTACCGTCGAATGATGGTACGCTAATATAACAATCGATGAAGTAAGTTGAATGACATTCATAGAACGTCGTGGATTTTACAGACTGAGTAACGATGAAGTAAGTTGAACGACATTCGTAGAACTTTCGTGGATTTTACAAATCAATAGCGAAAAAGTGAAATGATACATTGAAAAAAAATTACAAAAGTAATAGGATACATTGAAAATAAATTTTAATAATATTTCTTTGAATAATACTAATTCTAAGTACATTTACTTACGGTAAATATTTACTTAATAAAAAATGATAGTTAAATCAAATTAATGGTCTTTATATTAAATAAATATATGTTTATATTCAATAAATTTACTTATAGAACTATTCGAATAAATATTTATTAAAATTTAGTTTTTTTTTAGTGTAGATATTTGATTTTATACTGAACTTGATATCTACAGGAGGTCTGGTACTTTAATGTATCAAGATGATACTATGATTTTTGGAGTCAGAAATTCACTTAAAAAAGAAGAAAAAGAAGAAAAAGCTAGATAAGGAATTTAACTCAAAATAAATAAAAATACAGCGCAATTACATCAATGATTGTTCAGATGTTCAATTATTGATGTTATGTATAATATAATCCAATAAAGAAGAGAAATATTCTTCATTATTGTATTTGTTCTTGTTAATGGCGCTCATTTCCTTTGCTCGATTGTTTTTAAATTAGAGAGTCTACTTCAAAACTTCCCCGGTGAAAATTTTTCTCAGAATTTTTTATGTAATTTTTCAGAATTTCTGTATAATTTTATAACTTTATAATTTTATACTTTCTCACATTTTTTTATATGAATTAGAACATTTCTTAGAAAATCGACATCTTTTTTTAGAATTTTTCATATATATTAATTATGAAATATCGTAAGATTTGTAAGATTTTTTGTAAGTATAATTTCTGATGAAATGTTATAAAATCTAAAAAATTGAAAAATATTTTTTAAAAATTATGGGATGAGAAATTTCAGAATATTTCAGAATTCACTTGTATGAAAAATTCTGAGAGAACGTAAACTTTTCGAATATTTTTGAGTATTTCTGAAAAATCGTTCCAATTCGTATAAAAATTATGAGAAAACTTTTCACCAGGGTTGTATATTGCGGTTTGAAAAGAAAAGACCTCAAGGAAAATTAAGATTAATTTTCAGAAAAGTGCCAAGAGTGATTCGCGAATTGGAAGTGAAAATTTCAAAATTTCATTATTGCTATCATAATCCTCACGTGAATAATGTTTGACTAATTGGTAGATGAAGTTAGATTCTGCATACGAAAGATGTAATCAGTTACGAAGAGACATTATGCTTTACACGAAGTATTCATGAAAGCTAGACGCATGAGCGGAACGAGTTAACTTGATTCTTGGCGTTACGTTCTTGGTGTCACGTTATGTCGCAGCGTAGCAACTCTGTTCGTACACGAATCCGTTTAGCGCGTGTTGCATCGTTACGCTCTTTGCCAAGTGGCGTATTTCATTCAGAATTACTCTTCTCTTTACGACAGGTGGGTTCAACGAATCCGCCTTTTTTCACAAATGCTCTAAAAGTATTTTTTAATAAATTTGAGAATTTAAGATCTCTATTAGAACTCGAGTTAAAAATCGCGACATTTCAGCGAAGGAAACTTTAATCATGATAAATTAAGAAAAAGTTGCAGAAGACAATTCGCGCGATGAGAAAAACGTCTGATTAGATTAATTATAATTCTGACTGAAAATGGACAATACAGAATTTTTTGATTAAAATTACTAGAATTTTATTTAAGAAAAAACTGGAATTCTGATTGATAAAAAGTCTGAGGTTCAAATAAAAAACGAGGCTAAGTTTTAGCTGTTTCTCTTTTGCTACTTCAGCTGTTTTTTTTATATCTGATAGAAAATTATGTGTCATACGCATAGAATTTATAGCACAAATCTAAATTTTATCTTTGTCATTTATATAATTAAATGCAATATATATCCAATATCGCAGTACTTGCTAGAAATTTATCTATTTTAGCTATTTTTCGTACTTATTGTTAGATAATTTTCGTTATAATTG
This sequence comes from Acromyrmex echinatior, assembly GCF_000204515.1. Next base: position 611,031 of record NW_011627076.1, on the reverse strand, counting down.
CGACATCACTTTTTTGAGTGTATAAATTATACACGGAAAAAATGGTTTTACTGAAATATCTAAAAATTTAGCTAGATTTGAAAATAATTTTGTTTGAACCATTCAAAGTCTTGATTTCTTTCATATCTCTGGTGTTTCCCATGATAAGCTTGTAAGTCTAGGAATTACAATATTTAATTTTGGCCGGAAAACCGCCAAAACTTAACATCCCCCTTTCGCGATCGTCGCCAATCCACGCTGCTACTTTTCGAGCGTCGAGTGTGCTTTAAAAATATATATCAGCCGTAAAGTATAAAATTAATTTATAACGTCTGCACATGTGTGCAACGTGCTCGTTCGCGATGTAATTCTGACGTCGTTCGCCAAATGTGCCGCAGTCCTACGTCACCGCCATGGATTATTTATAGATACCGACGAGGAGATTGCAGGTTCGACGAATCACTTCATTTCGACCTGTTGCACCCGGAACGGAGTCGCATTCATATCCATCGATATACCGTTGTCGCGTAAGCGACAAACTCGCCAAAATTTAAGGGGACCAAAAGTTGTCTGTTTTATTCGATTCAGAAGGACCTATGACTTATGTGTCATTGACACATCTAACAAATTTTCTAACTAATCATTCATATTAGAACTTTCGTATCTAATCCTATTAATTCTATACTAGGAAAAAAATTTAGTACCTTTAGTAAAACTGTTAAGATATTTTTAACAGCAATCAGATGTTTTGTTTATGTAACAAAAAAGTCAGTTGCATTTACAAAATAATTTCTCTGCTTTGTAAATAATAAAAAAATTTATTTATACTAACTAAAAAATTTAGTTTACGTAACATTACAGTTTTCTTCAGTACATTTTATCAAAAATTTTTGTTCGGTATATTTCTATTATTACAATAATCAAATTTCTGTTATTACAATAAAATTTTAGTTCATACAACATAACATTTTTTCAGAACTCAACATTGATTGTTCGTGTAATTCGTACACTGAGAAAAAGATTACACTAAATCTTAAATACATTTCCTTGAATAGTACTAACGATAAGTAAATAAATATTTGCTCAATAAAAAAATGATAGTTAAATCAAATTACACTAATAATACATGTTTTGCACGTTTGATTGAATATACTGCAGTCTTTTATACAATTTGAACCTTTCTATTATCCTATCCAAATTACTCCGTTTTGCCCTATTTGAAAAATAAAACAGATGACTTTAGAATCCCTTTAAGTGTAATAACCGTCGAAAAACCGATGCACTAAATGCCGAACGACGACAGCTCGATGCGTCGACCGAGTGAAATATTTTCGGAAGCACTCACCGCCAGTTGCAAACGCGAGAAAACGAGGTGTCAGCTGCATAGTGCATCGGGCAAACTCGATAAATAGATCCTGGCGTCACGATATGAAAACGTTCGGCAGCGGCGCTTTTAGTATCCTCGATTCAAAAGAGATACATGTCGCAGTTGTCCTTCGTGTCCAGTTGTTCCATCCATTGTTATTATAACTCGTTCGTAATAATTTCGCAAAAGATGATTGCGTCTCGATCGCGCGACAAAGAACGCGGACGACGCGCCTTTGCACTTCCTCCCGCACCCGGATAGCGTGGATGCCTAGGATTTTATCGGTGTCGTTAATTGCAGACTGTAATGCCGTCACCTCGCGGCCTCGCAGGCGCAAGGTCGGATGACCCAAGGCGAGGAGGAATTTTTGTCGAGTCCTCGCTGAACGTGCCAAGAGTGCTCGAACTCTCGCGGCGCGTTTTCTCTCATCCCTTCTTCATTCTTATCTCCGTCGGGTAATATCCTGATAATCTCGCGGGTCCTCTCGTAAACGTTTTCCCTGAACGCTTGAATTACACATTCTTACGGTATTAATCATTATCGTGACACGAATAATTAGAAAGGATCGAATATCATTTATCAAGTACATATAGAAATTTTGCTAAGGTAACTTAAAAAGTTTAGCCGCATTAAAAAAAATTTACTAAATATATATATTTCTTTGAATAGTACTATGTAAACATTTACTTATAGTAAATAAATATTTACTCAATAAAAAATGATTAAATCAAATTAATAGTTCTTGTATCAAATAAGTATTCATATTTAATAAGTATTTACTTAAGATTATTTAAATAAATATTTAATAAAATTTAGTACTTTCTTCAGTGTAGATATAGATCTAAAAATAATTTTGTTAGACCATCAAAATAATTATATAAAAAACTTAAGCGTTGATGACAATGCTACAAAAAGTTTTAATATTCTAATTATCTGTTTAAGCGTTCTAATCAAATATATATTAGGTGTTGGAATTAATTCGTAGCGTTTTTTAATGAAAGAATGTTATTTATTTCACATGAGCATTAAAAAATACATTAATGAAAGTACTTCCCATCACTTGTAAAAATATATATAAAGAACAGTTTTGTTGTTTAAAAATTTAGCTACATACAGATCTGAAAATAATTTTGTATGGATCATCAAAATAATAATTAAATGATAATTAAATATCACAAACTATAACTTGTGGTTTTTTTATGCTCTTCTTTTCATACGTTTTGAATTATAAACCACGTTCGTTTTTATGATTTATTGTTTTCATTATTATATCTAAAAATCGTAATTTTTTGGTAAGCAGTCCCTGCCGATTCTTGATGACTCCAGCAATTTGGCGCAGCTGCATTTGATGTTGCGGATATAAACGATGTGCGAATCATATTCATCGCATCTTCCATAAAATGCTCCCCTTTCCATTTACACGTGTAGGCTGTAAGTTTGCACTACATTGCAGCACTGGTGTGATCGCAGACACGATTAACAATAGGTCTGTTCCACATTGCTCGCACTTTTTGCACTCATTGTCAGCATCTCTGCTTTCTCTTTTCAATACTCGAATATACATTTATCTCATGCTAAGTGCAAACATTTTTGAGGATTTCAAACAACGCAAACAGACCTAATAGCAGTCAGCCTCACAGGCCGTAGTCGGCCACGTATTCGTAATGAAGGAGAATAGCAGGGCTGCATGTAACTGTGAATGCGGGATTCAACTCGTGAATGGTGCTCAACAGGTATCCGTAGTAATTTCCAACTAGAGTGGAGTCACAATGGGATGGGACGCCGGTGAAGTCGTTTTCATTATCGGGCAAGTCGATAGACGACGAAGATATTGCAGTGCGCCAAATACAGGAACCTTCAGGCAAATCGAGATAAATCACGTTAAATGCCAATGCCGAACCACAAACAACTTGCTGCTCGCATTCTTGGCCGTCCAACCAATTCTTGCGAATTTCTCATGCAATTGACCCTCTTTCCAGTTTAGCGATTTTCATTGATTTCAAGATGCTGGTATATTTATCGTTACATGAGCGAACAATATAATTTTGATTGTTAAGAAATATGATATCAGAATTAAAGATTAATTCTTTCATACAATTTTACATGGAATGAATGATTTTGCTGAAGTATCTTTAGATAAAAATTGATTTTTAAATAAAAATTTAATTAGATGTAGATTTGAAAATAATTTTGCTGGACGAAAAATATAATTATGTAGAACACTTAAATGTTGACGACAAAATACAGCAAAATTTTTAGCAGTCTAGCATCCGTTTTTTTCATGTATTTATTGTACTTTACTATACTCATAAAAAAGTTCACTTTTAGTTGTAAGCTCTTATTAATGTCGCGTCAGATGTGTTTTCAAAAAAAAAATTGCGTCAAAGTCTAGATATTCTTAGAAGTGCGTGGATATTTTTATTCTTTTCCGCGGCTTTCCCGTGAAACACGGTAGACAGAAAGCTCATTCAGATCGGGCGGAGCTGCAATTCAAAAATAATTCAGCAGCTGCCAGTACTGGTATCGTTGTCGGATGAGTAACTTAGAATTACGATGATTAATTGAACGTTAGAAACAGGGTGAGTAATTTACTGGACAAATTCGCGAACTACAAGAACACGTCGCCGAGTTATACGGTATACGCAGCTCGTTTCCTCCCTCTCCCTGTCTCTCTCATTTTATCTCTTCAACTTTTCTCCGTTCTGTTTCTTCCTATCTAGCTTTCGAGCTGTCTCTGTTTTTCAGTGGATGTACAAGATGTAGATCGATTTAGCAACAAGTTCGACATGCATAAAAATGTCATTCTATAGAAGTCTTGTGCTCAATTTTAATGATAGATTATTATTTGGTCACTTGGAGATTTTTTTCTTTCAAGAAATCTGACGAGAAAATAAGAAGACTTTTAATGCAATCCATGTAACATGGATATCCAAGGGACATCCTGAAGAACATCCTGAGAATGTCCAAATGTTCTGAGAACGTTCGCAGAAACATCTTTGGAACAAAATGCGCTATATAGGAAGTAACACTAAAATCCAGAACTTAGACTACTCGAATGCTTTAAATAATCGGATAACAGTCTTCAATCAGAAGAATTCATACATTAAATTAACAGTCATATTAGCTCAATATATGTAAATACCGATCAAATTTGTGTCGCATCGTGTAACACGCTAGGCAATACTTAGCTCAATTAAAAATTTTTTAATTGTTATTGTATAATAAAAACCAAAGATTAATTCTTTCATACAATTTTACACGAAACAAACAATTTTGCTGAAATATCTCTAGTTAATATTTTTAGATAACAATTATATATAGGTTTGTGTGTGAAAATAATTTTGTTAGACCATTAAAGTAATTATGTAGAGCACTTAAACGTTGATGACAATATCGCGATGACAATTTGCGCGCGTAAATTCAGCGTAAGTTAAACAAAAATGACTTACTTAAGCTCCGAGTGTTAATCACAGAAACAAACGTCCTCAAACTTCGGCGCCGCGCGCGCGATGTTTAAATTGATTTCCGTTCCGTTTATGAGCCCGAATGATTTGTTAACGTTTCTCGCTAGCGTTATGCGCGACAGCTGTCACGAAGAAACTCGTCTGCTCTTATTCGTTCGAAGGCTTTATGCTTGCCTTCAACGTACCGGTTAAAACGTCTCTGAACGTCTCTACGCTTCTATAATACATTTTGTCGGAGCGATTCGCGTTGAGAGCAAAACGCCGTTGCTGGTGTCGTTAAACGTCAAATAAATGCGTATAAATAAATACATTCAATTAAATTCGAGTCCTGGAATTCGAAATCCTTATCCATTTAGCAAACGTCCATTCGCGTTCTACGTTTGCCACGACAATATCTTCGTACGTCATTTTCTTCGTCGCATTTATCTACCTATCATTTTATATTATATATGTTTACTTCGCCCAAGTGTTCCCGTTCTTATTCGACGTCGGAAACCGGTAATATTTCATAACTTGAAAACACTCGTTGAGATTTCCTCGTATTTATAAAGCAAGAGACACGACTCGGCGCCAGAATCCACAACTTAAAAGTAGCGCATCGATTTCTAGCCATTTGTTCGATAAATCGTTGCTCCCGCTGCTTCTGCAAGCTTTACAGGATAGAACGATCGAAGAGTTACGCAGATGTACTTTTAAAATAGCACCGAGGTCAAAACGAGACTTCGGCGATCTTCCGTTCCACGGACAGTCATCGAAAAATCATAAATCACTCGCGAGAAATTATTGCTCGCCTTGGTCGAGTTACTGAGTCTAGAGATACACACAAAGTCCCAAGATTTTTCACGTTCCAGACGTTTAAAGTAAAAAGTTAATATGAAAAGATAGTTGCAATAATTATTTGTGTTCAAAATAAAAAAAATGTCCTAAAGTATTGTCTCTTTCTAGATTAACTTTAATTTCAGTTCAACTTACTCTTCATTTTTCTCTAATGTTTGTAATTAGAAAAAAAAAAGTTAGTTGAACCGAGATTAAAATTAAATCATCGACTTTGGTAGAAACAAATATTAAATATATTTTTGCTTCCTCCAATTCCTGCAATTTATAGGTCTTTTTTGTCCAGCCTAAATTTTTTTACTGTTTTAGGCTCTCAAAAATTGTGGAAAAATTCAGGATTATTTTTTAACATCTCTATTACATTACCAAATAATTTTCTTAACTATTTTAGAAGAAGAAACTGGATTCCGTCTTCCTTTATTTCGGAGAAATTTGAGAGTATTTAACTTGAAAAAAAGATTCAGATTGCAGGATTAAAAAGAAAGAAACCTATAAATGTACGACGTATTTTTCTGCAAATAATTTCTCGTTCACGCAGCTCTTCCATGATAATTTCATATATATTGTACATAGTTTTATATTATTTTCAAATTTGATAACATGAAGCCGTAAAGCATACAAACGCAGTTGGCAGAACACACACTAATTCAAAATTAGCTGCACGGATTGAATTTCTTCGGTCGTGTAGCAACAGGGTGTTCGGAAAGCGAGTGTCTTCATCAAGAGGCCGCGGAGGAAACAGATCGTCGCTTTCACGAAAGCAGATCGCCGGTGAAATTTATGCCGTCACGTGTCGTCCTCGACAAAGTGGACTGCAATTTAGCCGCTCCGCTTTAACGAAGCGCCGTTTCTCGTTTAAATGTAGAATCGTAGTAGCAGCTTTGTGTAACGCTAATCGCGTTACAAGCGAAAAACAATCATCGAGTTTGCGATGCGATCGTATCCGTACAATAAGACCGGTAGAATCTCTTACGTCTTTGCTCTTTTGTCGCGCAATCTCTTTCAGTTAAAAACAGCTTCACGGCTAATTTTTCGTGATTATCGTTCGTAATGTTTTCCCTTTTATTTACCTTGGACAATCCTAGTCCGTTTAATGCAACAGCATTCACACTTAACGAGTCTTTTCGTTAATTCGACGGAACATTCTGTTGAAGTGACATTCGAGTTCAAGCCAAAAATTTTGCAATTCTCATTGGTATGCGAAGTTGTCGGTCACATCTGCATTTTGACACTTTTTAATAGTCATCATAATCGGATATATGCATAAAGAATGGTTTGTTAAAGTATCTAAAAATTTAGCATACAGATCTGAAAATATTTTGGTTAGACTATCAAAACAATTATGTAGAAAATTCAAGGGTGACGAATGACGCTGCAAGAACTTTCAACATTCTATCAATCAACTTGAATGTCTCATATAATTATTTTGATAGTCCAACAAATTATCAAATCTGTATCTACCTAAATTTTTAGATACTTCAGCGAAATCGTTATTTCCATGTAGCTATAAATCTGAAAATAATTGTGTGTAGGACGCTCAGATTGATTGCTAGAATGTCAAAACTTTTTGCAGAATCGTTTATCATTACTTTCTACATAATTATTTTGACAATCCAACAAAATTATTTTTAGATCTGTATCTAAATAAATTTCTTAATAGAATTTCTAATAAATTACTTCAAGAAATTTCCTAGGTCTTTTTTTTCTATCAATGTATCTAATATCCATTTCTACCAATGTAGAAACTTTAATCTCTGTTTAATTTATTGTTTATCTTTTTCTAATTCTTAGAACTATAAAAGTAATAATAATTACAAAAAGGACTCTCAAATTTTAAACGACATACAAATAAATAAAAGTAGGCTAATGAGAGTCAGCGCAGATAAAATATTCTTAGTACTAAAAAAATAAAGAGTAAATTGAACAGAGATTAAAGTTAATTTACATTTGTAGAAATAAACACAAGTCACTTTTTGCAAAGTTTATTTTACGCAAAGAGTTCTTAATTAGATAATTACAGAGACTTTTGTGTTCACGTCTTTGAAATAACATGAAAAAGATTAATGCCGTTCTCACGTTCTTCTGCGGATCTCTCAAAAAATCTCGTAATCTCTCTCGGCAAATTTCTTTTTCTAATTGAAACAAGAATTTTTTGCAACGCTAATTTGACAGAAAAGTTACGAGATCGCGTGACACATCTGAAACAGGAAGATGTAAATCGCGAATGCGTTCGTTCATTAGAAGCTCCTATCGCGAACGACGGTCGTCTGCCGCTCATTTACCGCAGGCTTACGTTGCCGGCCGTCGTTTCTGCGCTCGAAGCGAGTTCGTTGCCAGTTCTAAAATCGTCGTCCTGACAATGACGTAGGATCGCGGTCGTTTGTCTCACGTGGGACGATAATCGCGACGGTGGATCCTCTCTTTCGTCGCTTCGACCAACGGAAAATACATTACACCGCGGGATTGAAAATCGACCGCAGCGAAACGATTTTGTGAATTTCACGTAATCTGCGTCTGAGCTAAATAACAAGATATATGTATATCGATGAAACACAACACGGAGGCTGCTGGAACAATAAATAAACAGTAGTTGGCCCACTGTTTAGGTAAATCGTATTATGTATACAGTGATGCTTACGCATTTGCCCCATGAATTTTGCGTTGCAACGCGAGAATTGCAGTCGCATTGCTCTCTCTCTCTCTCTCTCTCTCTCTCTCTATATATATATATATATGTATATATATATATATATGTATACATATATATATATATATATATATGTATACATATATACATATCTAAGAACTTAAAGTATATATAAATCATAAACACCGATGGAATAGTTTACTAACTCGCTACTTCTAGGACAACTAATCCATCGTACGGAATAACTAGACGATACCAATAATATCCAAAGTGTACGACGCGCTAAAATAAATTGTTAAAACACTAGACAGTAGTGGAGCAAGAAATTTAAAATCTTTTTCCTCTTCTATATATACAATAATCTACTTAATCTACAGAGAAAAATTTATTTTTGTCAGTTCATCGAATTCAATTTAAAAGACTTTTTCTAATCAGATATTCAACTGACATAAATAGATCATCTGGAAGTTATATGATCTCTAAATTGTTGTTTTAAATCGTTTAAAGAGAATATCAGCAATATCGTGCAAAATAATTGTATAAAAATATCGAGCATCTCAATCGAGATAAAAAATGAGTTGATTTATTAAAACATTGAGCATTTTAATCGAAATGAAAATTACAAAAGCGAATTTACTAGAGTACTTATTTATAATTTCATTGATCAATATCAACACTTAGTAAATTTGCTCACTTTTGTGATTTTCACCTCGTTTCAAGATAGAGAGAGAAAAAAATCGACCCCCTGGAGGCTGTTTAAGATCTTTCAATACAATTGAGATTTTAATCCTCCGCCGCCAACTGGGATTTTTAAATTAAAGGCACCATCGATTATTTCAAATGAGAATTTTGATAGATAAATTTAAATCTATAAAAAAATACATAAAATACAATTCGATTTTATAGTGTAAAAACTAATTATTAAAGCTTTGGCAAGTACTAAAATTTTTGTAAATTTTTATATAATCCAGAACATTCGGAATAATAAAAAATGTACTCTTTTTTGAAGATCCTTGTTACTGACGGAAGAGTATTAAAATTCATGTTGCGGAGGATTAACATTTGTCTTAATTTTTCTGCCGATGCATAATTTTTCACTTTTTCGCAAGATCTTCGATAAAAATATATAATCGAAAACTTAGATAAAATCTATGCAAAACTATTCTTTATTGTTCGATGAGTGTGGATTTAAAGTGTCATAAAGAAATTCGCACAAATATACAAATTTGTATTGTTATTAATTTAAAATTGGGTACCCATACATTGACAGAAGGTCAATAAAATACACACTATATCAAATTAGAGCTTCAAATTATTACGCGAAAAACCGTCACTTCTCTTTCACTTTCTATTAATTATTTTATCTAGTTGCGTTAGCAACTTTTATTTCTAAACGCGCTCATCGTTCCCGAGATCCCTCGTGTACGATCGTCCGACACAAGACGCCCACGTTACAACGTTGGCGGAAGCTCGATGATTACAGCAATCCTCATGTATACACATCATCAAACAACTTACCTCCTGGATCTTATAGCTGGTGCGAATGGTTTTACGCCTGGTAGTGGTAATCTCATAAGTTTCCTCAACGGTGGGCGCCCCATCGTCGTCGTTGACGTTACTGGTGATGACGCCGCCGCCGTCGTTGGCCCTCATTAGAGCGTCCGTTTCGTCCATCGCGACGTTCTCCGTGTCCACTTCCATCGAGGAACAAGAAACGTGCTTTTAACCAAACCGATCTAAGAAAGCCCCGTGGAGATTTCGCTGTGAACGGGAACTACGAGAAGCGCGACGAACACGAGCCGTCCTGCCTGTCGCGCGGTCCACCAGATCGGTCCGATTTCGGCTAGCGCTCGGCGATAAAGTTTTATAGAGCCGCGAGACTATTCCGGGAGTCCAAGTTCCGCGCGGAACGGCGAGGCTGGCAGTACTAAAGCACCGCGCCGTGGAAACCCGCGCGGCGGACGAGATCCCGCGCGTGTCTTTCGATGGCGAAAATAGAATCCTGTGGTTTCCCGCAGGAACCCAGCAGCTCGCGCGCGTCGTACTGGCACTATATTACAACATTTGTGGGCATTTCAAATAGCTGAGACTTATATCGAAAGAATTTTAAAAAACATCGAAGATCCTCGCATCCTCGAGGATAGATAGGATTTTTTAGGACTATGGATTTTATCGCTTTTGAGGACGAAAATATAGGAGTTACATAGAGAGACTCGAGAAGTTTATCTCTTTCACGCCTGTCTATTTTACAGCTTTTAAAAAATTAAATATTTAAATTTTGAATATACAACGCGATACTACTAATGTCATATTAAATTCACAATACAATTATTGTTATAAGGCACATGCACTTCGAACATTGTATCCGCGAAGGTGTAATAAAATTTTATTCGATAAAATATAAATCTATAAAAATGTATCTTAACGCTGCAATATGGAATGGCAGTATCGTAATATAACAATGTCATATTGAATCTTTGAAAATCGATAAAATACCTAATACTAAATTATACAGTCAATAAATTTGACTTTCCTAAGCTCTTATATAGTTATTTTCAATGGCACTGTTTCTCTTGAGACTAAATTAATTATGCATCTTGATGTTTACAATTGATATATGTATACGCACATAAACGTTCGCGAACGCATATGTTTATAAAAGATGTTTTGAATTTTATCACCGTATGATAAGAGCAGAATATTTGAGGATAAAATCTGAGCCATCTGATGGTTTAGAAACACCGATATTCATAATTATGCCTCTGATTAAACTCGCCGGTGTCACATCGAATGCTGGATTCCAACATGTTATACCCTCTGCTGCGATTCTCTTGTCGTTCATGTGAGTCATCTCTTGTTCAGATCGCTCCTCAATGACTATCTGATCACCATTAGACACATTTAAGTCTATAGACGTCAGTGGTGCAGCTACATAAAAAGGAACATCGTGATATTTGGCGAGAATTGCAATCTGTAATCAATAGAAATAGTTATACAAGTATGTATCGTACACATAAATATGGATACATAGTCTGGAAATGTTCGGAATGACTTCCAATCGGAATCTATTCAGAATAATTCCATAACGCCCTGATATCTTTGAAGGTAAACCAGTTATTTTTGGAACAATTATTATCTTTTATCGTTTGTGATTCTATCTGTAATATTCTGTAATATTTCGAATTAAGATAGTCGGGACTGATAAGTTACCTGATAAGTTCCAATTTTATTTGCGGTGTCACCATTTGCGGCGACCCTGTCTGCACCTACAACAACAGCGGTAATCTGTTTCGTTTTCATTAGCGCTGCGACCATGTCGTCGCAAATTAGAGTTGCTGGTATCTTGTCGTGTACCAATTCATAAGCGGTTAAACGTGCGCCTTGATTATATGGTCTGGTCTCGGTGCAATAAACGTGCTCTGAAACAAATAGATAACGATCGAGAAATGTGTCTTACTCGCCCGGCCAAGATAAGGCTTTCAAAAACAGATTATATTTACCGAGCCTTCCCATCTCGTGAAGAGATCTGATGACGCCTAAAGCTGTGCCATATCCCGCGGTAGCGAGACTTCCGGTATTGCAATGGGTGAGCACCCTGACAGAACTTCCCTCAGGCACATTACGTAGAATTTCGTCTGCTCCAAATTTCCCGATTGCTTTATTGTCCTTTATATCGTCCATTAGCATCTTATCTATTCGGTCAATAAATCTGTAACATAAGTCAAATAATGTAAATCAGATTGCTCATATCTTTCTCCAAAGATATAAAGTCATAAGTACTCGTCTTTCATCTGGGATAGCGTGAACTCGTCAGAGGAACTCAAATAATCTGCTATTTCTGTGAAGAAGTTAGCTGCCACTTTCATGTTGACTGCAGTGGGACGTGCCGTTACCAGGTAATTCATGTTATCTTTGATAGCCCGAGAAAGAACCTTCTTGTCATCATAGTTTGGATGTTGAAGAATCTCTACTGCCACACTGAGGCTGCCCACGATAGCTATGGCTGGTGCGCCTCGTACCTGTAGTTATCGAATTACATTTACTGTAAAATATAACCAATTATATGACCTATACTTAAAAATTTCATGTACATTCATAGCTGTATAACATTTCATTTGATACTACTAACAAAAAAAAGAAGAAAAACGGAAAGAAAATGCAAAGTTAATGTAGAATAAATATCCAGAAAATATGTAATTTGAGATCTTTTTTTTTTAGATATAGGACTTAATATTATTACAGGTACATTTTATACATAATGTATTGTTTTATTTAGATTAATCACAGCTCGTATTTAATTCAGTGAGCCTAATTGGAGAGTTAAAGAATTTAATAAATAAAGCAAGATATAAGAACTTCCATGTATAAAAGAAAAATCAAAATAGAGCTGTAAGAACCAAATATAATTAATGATAAGCAAAATTATTCATACATTGTATTTTAAATATCAGAAATATTATGCAAACAGATTGGTTTTGAGTCATCCTCAGCCTAGGAATTAAACAAAAATAATAAATGTTTCATATAAATAATAAATGTTTAATTATCTCTCTCACTCGAACAAACCACAACTAAATAATTTATTTCATTTTTTTTTCTTTTTGTATTGACAATATTATTGATTTACAAAGCGAAAGTTCAGTGTCGGCTAAAAATATAGAAAGACCACGTTTCATGGTTGATGTCACGATTTTGCAAATTCTGTGTGTCAGCTTTATAGAATAAAGTCTTTTTTTAGTTCAAAGCACTACGTTCAAATTTATTTTCTAACAATAAGCTTTTATACCTGCATCTTGTTAATGACATTCCATCCATCCTTGACACCTTTGACCTGGATATAACTGGTCGTTGCCGGCAGCAGCGTTTGATCCAGGATCTCCAGCTTGCCATCTGTTTTGCTCCATTTTATCGCTTGCAACGTCATCGTGAGCTGATGATAGCGATCTATCGCAACCGGTCACGGGGGCAATTCACAATGACTCTGGATTTATTGAATGAACGAGTGACAATTGAGAGCCGAGCCGGCGAACAATTATATTACGCCCAGCGAGTTCTTGCCTCTTGTCCTTCTTCTTTAGGTTAAGGTTGAAAACATTCGGAATCCAACGAGCAGGCGCCATCTGACGAACGAGATTACGTCACGTGTGCTCCATTCCATCCCATCCATCTCCTTCTTCCGTCCATCTCCTTCTTCCACCCATTTCCATCGCCATCTTCACCCCTTCACAGCCGAAAGCGTGTAACGTTATCACCAAACGTGTTACATAATTCTGATAGCAGTGACAAGCGGTTGTCATCAACTCATCTATTTTGAAACTCCGGCACAGCTCAAGATAGCTATGAAATAATCGAACGCGTACTCGAGATCAGAATTGCCTCTCGTTTCTGTCCGCGAACCGTCCAGCGCTGATAGAAACGCAAATAAATCCTGATATACGGAAAAATTATTTTGGTATTTGTGTCCATAGAATTAATTTATTATCTTTAAAATTATACGGTGACAGATCTCTATAAATCAATTACGTACAGTAAAAGAAGCAGCTTAACAATTACTATAACTTTAATATGATTGACTCTTATTGTTGTCAATTTCTCACTAAATGCATAAATCAATCATATTAAAGAATTTTATGATAGTTGCAAGACTATTTTTTTGCTGAATTCAGCCATTACCTCCAATTATTTAGTTAAATTTGGTTTTGTTATGCAAATTCTTTTAATTATTCATATAAATAAAGTTATTAATGACGACAAAATCTTTTTTTTTTAAGTCTATAATTGACTACTTTGTCAATAAATGTAAAACATAATATATATCCGGATTACATAATAAAAATTTATTTTAATAATTGTTTTGATAGTCATGCATATCATTTTCTCTCCATACAGTTATATTACAAGTGTCATTATTGAATTTTCATTAAATTATTATATTATTAATTGAAGTTATTATTATGTCATTTTGAAGTTTCATCAAATTATTTTGTTATATTATTAATATTACATCGTTAAAGCATTATTAAATATTATTAAATAACATATACATATCTTTCATTTTAAATTAATTTCAACATAATTAAATTAATATACGTATATTTAAAAAAATATCTCGAAATATTTTGGAAGAATTCTTACAAGTTAAAATGTGTCAACAATTGCTCTGGCATCGTGAATTGAAATTTTTTTTTAAATTAAAGCATCACTTAAAAATTATTACGGCAAGGAAGATTTTGCTGAAGCATCCAAAAATTTAGCTTTGATATAGATTTGAAAATAATTTTATTGAATCATCCAAATAATCATATAGGATGTTGATTGTAGAACTTTTTGTAACATTCCTACGTAATTATATGATTCAACAAAATTGTTTTCAGATCTAATTAAATTTTTAATACTTCAGCAAAATCGTTCTTTCTCCATGTATCAAGAATTTATTACAAAATCATCATCAAAAGTATATCGAATAATATTATAATTTTTTTTCTAAGATGAACTTCTATTTAATGTCTTGCAGATTTTGTTTTGTCTCTTGCAGATTTTATTTTGTGTTTTACTTAGGTCGCGTTCGAAAATTACTCGAATTTATACATTTAACCATTTTATTCTCGTTTAATATTCGGTGAACAAGGAACTCTAAAAAACTCTACTTTAATATAGGTAGAGTTTTTGAACGCAACTTTGAAGGATTCCAGCGAGGCACAGCGTGAAAATATCGCGCGCTCGGGGAAGAGAATGTACTTTTTTCACCCTCGCGTGCGCGAAATCGCCCTGACATATTTCTACCTAGGTATCGCGGCAGCGGAATTTTTTTAAAGTGCAAATGTCACGTCGACGGTCTCGCGTTTTTCATATCTGAAAGAATCGTGCGTCGGACTCAGTCCAGACTCGATTCCAAGCTGAAAGATCGTGAACTCGCCTTTGAGCGATTGCACCGAAACGTCAATCTCGTCTGCCAAAACAGTGACCGTTTTAAAGCGATCCCGACAAATTTAAATCGCGGTCTCTTTGAGCCGCGTTGGAAAAATAGTTGGATTCAGTAACTAACAGGAATACATTCTGCGATATTGATTTTGTAATCCTTGAGATGAAGTCATTCGAAAACGTCACAACTCCTTTCCATCGCTTCTGATCTTCATAATTTTGTAGAAAAAAAAATAATCTCTCAAGATTGTGACACTCAAAAAACTTAAGGAGTATAAACTCAAGTAGAATACAAATAATAAAATCAAAATGATATTAAGTAATAATAATTTTTATGTGATTTTTTAACTAAAAGATTACTTGAAAAACATTGTCATGTCAAGAATTCACAAAGTCATCGTCAAAAATATATCAAATATTTGATATTATTTTAATCTCATTGTAATTTTTTTTTTATCTCTAGGGAAGACGTACAATGAGAGTATTAAATTTTAATAATTATTTGAATAATACTAATATAATTCAATAAACATTTATTTATGAAAATAAATATTTGTTGAATGAAATATAATAGGTAGATCAAATTAATGATTCTTGCATCAAATAAATATGTTTACATTTAGTAAATATTTAACCGGCACTGTTCAAACAAATTTATTTATTAAAATTAAATATATTTTTGTCAGTATAATATGAATAAAAAATATCAACATTTTGGATTCGCTGCTACTTACAATATTGCCTCATGTTTTTTCCTATGATTGATCGATTCGTTTACTGTCGCTGTAAGTTCTTTTAGGATACCATGAGCTTTACGACTTTTATCAATTTATCCGTCTTTTTTAACACTTGCGCAAAATTTTCCCCGCATGTTTTCTTCAAAGCAAATTGATTTTTCTCGATACCTTTTATCTTCGCCATTCGTCGCCTGTTTCGTCCGCGTTTGCAATTTTTTTGCATATGTGTTATCTGCCAGCTTCTTCGAACGATCTGTGTGGCAACACAAACAGCTGGACGTAAAAAGCGTTTAGAGTGTCTTGCGTGATAATTACGTTCCACGTATAGCCGGTAAAAGTTACGTAATCGCCAAATGGAGAAACAGTCGCGCGTTGATACGATCTTAAAGTTAAGTAAAGCAGCATATCGAGATAACGAGACAAATTCACGAGTCGCGCGTCTCATTTATAAATTTAATTCGCGTTTAACTTGCGTGTGAACCGAATCTCTCCAAATTTTCGCTAAGTTAACGCGACGAATTTACTTGGCGTCTCGAATTACCGTAAGTTAACGTGACACGAGCGAGACAAATGACATTAATTAGCGCGGATCGCATTAGAAGGAGCATGTGACAAATATCAAAATCCAGGGACTAGAAGTGCAAATGTAAAGACAGATAGATAGCTCTTTCTCTCTCTCTAGAGAGAAAGAAAAAATGAGAGAGAGACAGGAAACAAATACTCCCGAGGATTACACAAATTCATATTCACTTTAATTAAATATATCTATGTACATTATAGGTACATCATTAGTACATTTACCATAAGATAACTGTACAACGGTAGCACTTTCAATACTGTTCACAAAAATACATCGCATATAAACGAGCAATGAGTTTATACGCAAGGTCGGCTTGCGACAAAAGACAAGAGCGTCAATTAATTAAATATTACCTTTCGCGCTTCGCGTTCGCGACTCGCGGCGTTATCTTTTTTTATGTACAAAAGGTTCGTGCTCGAGTCGCACGACGGGCCAATATATATATATATATATATATATATAATTTTTTTTCATTAACTTCGCTTAAAAAGAAACATTATCGACGCTGCGCCGTTGGCGAATACGGAGAGGCCCGAGGGGCCACTTCATTTAAGTACCATCAAAGAGACACGAGACTGACAGATTGATATCGATATTTATACAGTTACATCGAGTGTGTGCAAATAACTGGCATTCGGTTCTAACCGTCGCGACGAGAGTGCGCTTTAGCCATTTGGGTTCCAAAAATTTACTAAGCACGAGTCGCGTCTCACGAATTTCACGCGCGACACGATTTTGTATAGCTGCAAGAGGTATGGAAAGATTTCAAAATTTTTGAAGGAACTCGCTGAAAGGTCTCGCGAAAGAGTTACGGAATCACATTTCTAAAGCGGTCCTCAAACGATCAGTATTAATTATTATAAAATTATTTTATACACAATATTATTGATGCCCCCTTTAAACAATTAAAAACAAATAATCTAGAGGCTCCAGACAACCAATAGTCCGTATCTAAAAATTAATCTAGAAATTAAGATTGAGATTGAGACTTTCATCAATTAAAGCCAAGTTCACCTAAATTTTTCTTTCTTCTGATTAGATTCAAATTCCAGTCCAATTTCAATCTTAATCTTTACTCCTTAAATTTCTTGGAGTAAAATCTTATCTTTCTAAAGGATAAAAGTTGAGCTAGTCTCGAAAAAGAATAGCTCAATTTTCAACCTTTAAGAATGAAATTTCACTTTTTAGAGATTTACTCTAAAAGATTTAGAGAGTAATATCTGATATAGACACGTTAATATTGTGCAATAATATTGATCGTCTAGGGATTGCTTTAAATATATAAAATAATTTCCTTCTACTCGAATACTTTTCCGTTGCTGATTATCAAACCCACAGCCGTGCCGACAATCGTGCGTATCGGGTAAAATTCTAAATCCTCTCGAGCTTAGCATACTTTAGAACTTAATCCTGGTGATCGTTGGAGCACAATACCTGCGCGCGCTCCTCGTATCTCGTACACGTTATCACATTTCAATTCGACCATCCTCGCATACAATCCGCACGCGGTTCAGTTATCGTAGACGTTGACTATTTACAGGAGTATTCTTCGCAAAAAAACGCAACTTAAGGAACATTTGGTATCAAGGGCGATAATTCGGTTGGGTCGTCGTCGGTGGTCGGACGTAGGAGATCGCTTCGCCGTCTAGGAACTGTAACATTTTATTACAAGTAGTCGTTGAGAAAACGAGCAGCGAATGGCCACTCTCGATCGTTACACTCCTTGATCGCGAGTGTAACCGGACTCGCGAAAATCTCTTTGTGCAACGCAGAGCGAGACCGATTCATCGCGACGATCGCGAATTGTACGCCGTGACCGTCGTCGTCGTGACGAATCGGCGAGAAAATTATACAGTCTAACGATATAAGGGAATCCAAGCAGAGGTACAGATAAACACTAAGTTACACCGACGATTGTGCGCCGATTAGTTAATTCTAAACAATGATTATTCCTTCTACAATCGTGCCTGTAGCAGAAAGAAGAGGACGATTGAATTGATCAGAAATTGACATTAGTCAACCGGGCTGAAAACTTACCTAGCATTCAAAGATACGGATAGCGATCATGTAACTTTTTTCTTAAAATACACAGGAAGGATGATTTTTACTTAAGTATCTATAAAAATTTAGCTAGATTACAGATTTGAAAATAATTTTGTTAGATCATCAAAATAATTATGTACTCTTTAAATTCTTTAGAGTGAAAATCGAGCCACTCTTTTTTAAGACTGGAATTGTACTCTTCAGAATGAAATTCAACTCTAAAAGTTTTATAGAGTAGGAATCTCAAATATGTGATAAGAAATGCTGCAAAAAAGTTTTGGTATTCCATTAACCAGTGAGCGTTTTAATTATTTTAATGGTGCAAACAAAATTATTTTCAGATCTACATATATCTAGGTAAATTTTTAAATACTTCACCAAAACGTCAAATTTTTCACATATTTTTGTTCTAGAGAAAGTTACACACACGATCGTTAAAAATCGAAGATCTCTGTTCAGAGCTTCTTTACGCAAAAAAATTCGTATGTCTTCATATTGTTCGATTTCGCAATCCACTGTTTAAAGTTGCGAGACTCGATCCGCAGGTTCCTCTAGTTGCGCGGTATCTCGAAATCACGAAATCGGAGATCTCTCTTTCTCTTCTCTCTTGAATGCTCGGAGTCTTCGTAAATCGTTGTCTTACTCAAGGAATTGTACGGAACTAAGGAACGCGCGCATAAAGACGGAAGACAGAAAGCAACCGCTGTCACATTCGACGTCACAATCGACTGTTGCTGCTGCATCGCATCGGAAGAAAAACGAGAAGCTGCGTCGGAGAAGTTGCATCCGACTGCAACTATCACTGCATATTCGACGAGGCCAATATTTACCTCGCAGCACCTCATGCAGCGGATCGATCGATCGCTCGACTCGAAAAATCTGGCGGCAGGCTGAGCAAATTAAACTCGATTTCCGCTACACCGAACCACCGACGTAAAAATGCGTGCACCGGACATTTCACAAAGAGCGCGTACCAATCACAATAAATGATTTTTTTATACAAAAAAGGTCGAAAGTTTTGGAGATCATTTTAATTCAAGAATGTAAAAACACACATAAAACTCTTGATCGAAAATAAAATCGCATAAAAGGATGAAATAAAGGATAAAAATAAATAAAATTCGATTAAAAAAAATAAATTTAGAAATTTAGACTATTATATGTATATAAAGTAAAATTCAAAACGTTAATAGAAGATTATAAAACTATACAGAAATGTTAATAAGATGTATACGGGTTTGACGCAGTTAGTGGTGTGCAAATACTTGAATGTAAAACTGTTTTTAATGAAAATTCATACAGTAGTCAATGATATGATAATTAACAAACATTTCGGTTCGACTTCGATACATTCTAACATAAAATTGCAAAAATTGAAAAGCGGTCATCTTATGTTCGTTTTTTATGAATTATTACAATTCACAGTAGTTAATGTAATGTAATAACTAACAAACATATGAAAAATCGCTTTTCAGTTTTGCAATTCTATGCTGAGGACGACTCAAAACGGAGCCAAAATATTCATTAGTTACATCATTAGTTATGATTATAAATTTTAATTAAAGACAATTTTATAGTAGAATTTGCGCATCCCCAACTATCCAAGGAACACACCAAATCGAGAGAAAGTAAAAATGACTTTCTGACGTCACAAAAGTTAAAATGATTTTTGCCTACAACATTTGTTTATTAACGTTAAAAATTAAAATAAAATCATTTTGATTTTTTATTGACTTTTGTACGTTCCTTTGCATCAAACTCAAATAGCTCTTCTATTAACGTTTTTAATTTTAATAAAAAAAAAGTTTTCGAAATCTACTTTTCGAAGATGCAGTCAGATTTGTATATGGGAGTATTCTAAGCAAAAATTCGTGCCATCGCACGAATGGTACGCACTTCTTGGGACTGTATATCCTGTGCACGTTCATATACAGCTATCTATGTACATGTATTATGTAATATATGTATGCGATGTATATGTATACTCCTAGCTCCATTTTGGTCGTGTGGAGGATTCCGATGGGATCGACGTGCATGACGGATCTGTACCAATCGAGGAAACGTCGCAATTCCATTCGGACGTCTCACCGAGATGACACCACTCCAGTCTCGCGGCCGCGGTTCTCCTATATTACAATGGTACGAGAGCGTGCGCGCGCGCGTGCATCCCTTTCCATTCGCGTCTCCCATCGACGCGAAGCGGGTGATCTCGAGTAACTTAGATCGGACCCGATATTAATTAGATCGGACACGGAACTTTTTAAATCGAGAACGCCCGCGATTAAACAAGTATGCGTCGCGACTTTCCCTCTTCTTCTCGATTTAACCCGTTCAAAACCCGATTCAACTTTCAGATAACCGTACGAGATTAATGCGACGACGACGACGACGGTGCTCGAATCGATCCTTAAATCGTTTCCCTGGAAACGGAAACCACGTGGTCCATCGTTCGTTTTTATCACAATCATTTATGTCTGTTGCCTCCCCGAAACACGCCACTCCGAACATGAGTCTAAAGATAAAAAAATAACAAGGATATAAAATAAAGAATCAAGTAGTTCAGCAGAAAAAGCAACTTTGCAACTGTTATGAAATTTTTTAATACTATTTGTTTTTGTCTTTGGTTCCTTATGGAATAAATTATAAACGAATCATATTAAAGAATTTTACAACAGTTGCGAAGTTGCTTTTTCTGTTGAATGTAGAGAGTACTCTTTAAAAAAAAAAAACATCAAGTGCGATTAAAAGAAAAATGTTGTTGCTAAAAGTACGATCGTCAGAAGCGCGCTCGAGGAAGTATAACGTGCGAGTTTCGTACGACTAGCCAAAGTTTAATCGAGCGGACTCGGTCCGTCCCGGTATACACGCTTTTATGTACTCCGCCGAAAATACTGAAGCAAGTTTCTAACGTACACACGCGATATCGCATTATTCTAAGAGAAAAAGAAAGAAGACGGAGAAAGATAGCCCCGCGATCGCTACCTTCCCGTCTGTTCTCGATATTTACATGAAATTTTATACAATAAAATCCGAGACTGGAGCGATTTATCTCGCAGGATCAGACTCGTGTTTCGATTGTAGACATAATAAGTATAGATTGCGTATTTCCTGATCTTAGTATCTGTTAGAAAGAATTAAACATGTCACACGGAGAAGAATTGTTGAGTAATTTTTACCTTACAAGACTAATAAAAATATTCTGACTATTTTTGGCGAAATTATGACAAACTTTACTTGCTTGAAAGTAAAAGTATCGGAGGTGTAAAGTAAAAAGTACATTTATTAGTGAATTTATTAAAATAATTTACAGTAAGGTAAATCATACTATTTTCAAGACCAAGCACGAATTTTCAAAATTTATGTGTAAAAAGTATCTTACATATGGCTATACGACGATCGCTGATTTAACAGAAAAGTAAAGTAAATTTTACATAAGTAGGCGTCTATATATGGATACCTGCCAATTCCATAAAATTTACTAGAATTCTGTCGCGTATTACTTAACATTTTTCTCCGTGCAGCGTTCCTCTTCAACTCTAACAGCGCATCTTTCTTCAACTTGATATTTTAGAGAGAGAAGATATGATTTAAGTTACCTCATTTTTTCTAAACGATATTAAATCTTCAATAACAATTCCATCATAGAACTGCAGAGTCTATTCTTATTACGTCGAAATGGAAATGGACGTAATACAGATACCGCGCGACCCATCTCGCGAATATTAATTACACGCAACATGTAAATTAACACGGACGGACTGGAAACAAAACGAGCATTTAACTGCACGATTAATCAAGATGAAAGAGTTATTTTTTTAAATCAACATCGAATAAAATATTTTATATATCTGTATAAGATATTTAATTCTTTACACGGATAATCGCTGTCACAGGTGGTATAACTCTGCATCGATTAATCAGAATAAATATATCGCTTTCATTTCCTACGAAATATTGGATCAGTCCGTCCCTGTAAATTATTGGCCTTTTAGGGTATATCGCCCCTAATATAATATATATTTGCGCGCGCGCGCGCGCGCGCGCGCGTGTGTGTGTGTGTGTGTGTGTGTGTGTGTGTGTGTGTGTGTGTGTATCACATAACTCGCATTGTGACTTGGCTATGAGTAAAACTTAGGAACCACACGGTCAAAAACTCTCATCTCATCGTGAGGTTTGCTTAGGTACTTGACGAGCCTCGACAGCGATTACAACCGTCCATTACATGAAGAGTATTGGTCCAAAGAGAAATGTTTGGGTATATCTGAAGTGATCCGACGTCTCTCGGGACGTCGTTTCATTGCGGATAATGATCTAAGACAGAGGTTTCCATCAAACAGCGCAACGTCGCTCCCAAAAGGATCGCGTGAATCGGAGGGTATTATTTATAATCTCTTTATTAACATATCTTTTATATTATCGCGTACTCTGTTTCACGTGCAAAGTGCTTGAACGATTTCAAAAGATTTAAAATATTCAAGTTTCATCAATGGTGCAATGATAAGTTGGTTCGATAATTGTAGATCTCGAAGATTTGAAGCTTCAAGAATTCGTAGATTCACAGGAATTATCTGTATTCTTAATTTCTCCGGTTTTTGGGACGTCGTGTCACGAAGTTTGAAAACCTCCGATTAATTTTCTTCCCTCTATCGGAGCGCCGCTCCGATTACGGCGATTATCGAACCGCCTGATAGAAGCTCAAGGCGTCCGGCGTTGTCTTGATCGAAGATCGCTCTTGTCAATGTGCCAGCACGCAGTGCGTTTCGGCGCTCGTACGTAGCCGCGCAATAAATAAAATATGTGAGTTCGGACAACTCGATACTTACGGCTGCTCCGGAAACTGAAGGCCCGATCCGACGGCGACGCCATCCGGCGCTCCGCATTTCCGTTCACGGAACGCTCCGCAATTTTTCGCGGGAAGGGCGGCCGACACTCATATCTTATACATGACGGTTAACCGCACCGCCGAATTATAAGGTCTGTTTTTTATAGCTGAACTGATGTACACTTTTGCAACTTACAACAAAATACTTATACTCTTTAAAATTTTTAAAGTGAATCTCACTCTTATGATACTTACATTCTGTTCTTATTTCAAAATCAATCTTAAGTAATGTATTAAGATGCTAATACTGATCTGTGATTGGCTTGTGATACCTTAAGACTATACTTAAGATAGTTTTAAACACGAGCACCGATTGTGAATATCGATCTTAAAGATTGAAAATTAAGCTCTTTATCAAAATTCACTCAATTTTCACTCTTTAGATCTTAGAATGAGAGTTGAACCGATTTTGATAAAGGGCGGCTGAATTCTCCCTCTAAAGAATTTCACTGCAAAGAATTTGTGTATTTAAGAGAATGTATGTTTGATATTTAGCTAAAGTGAGGAAAAAAGTTCCAGTACAGGTTTGGTGCAGGAATAAAAAACAGACCCACGGAACATAGCTCTGCGCACGCACATAATATTGTGGCGAACATACAAGAACGTCCGTCGCGCGTTTCGCTCGCTGCCGTCCTCGGTCCTCGCAACGAGCTCAAATTGCATTTATTGAGAAATTAATTAAATTCATCTTCCCGAGCTCTCGTATTCCAAGATACTTGAATCCTTAATTTTCCGTACACTAGAAGTACCAATATTTCTTACTCATTAAAAAGAGATCAGCAAATAAATTACTATAAAAATAAAAAGTCGAAAAACCAAATAATTCGTCAGTATAAAAGATATAGTTATTGAAAAGTAAACAAATTTTATATAGAATCCTATTTTTTATAGAAAAAAACATTAATCTAGAAAATAGAATGATCAATAATGACTTCCCGGTACTCCTAGTGTTAATCTTTCCGTTTTATAATTTATCGTTTACTTTCACAGCAGGAACTCAAGTCGGAGAATAGAAAGCAAAATATATATAAATTAAAAATCTATCCAAAAATTTCTTTCAAAATAAATTAGTGCTAATATGAAATTTTTTGCAATTTAAAAAAAGTTCAAAATTAATAAGAGATTGATCAAAAGAATTAGTAATAAAAAAATATAATAAAATAATTAAAAATAAAATCCAATTCTCGTTTACCAAGGATTGGCAGCGTAGTCTACATCTTATCTCTTACTTTCTTTTTCTCACTCTCGTTCACTCACACGAAACTTGCGTTTGTAACGCGAATTAATCATGAAAAATGATCGTTAATAATAATTGCGCGTAGCGAAATAATATTACGATTAACAAGACCTTCTTCGTAACAATTATAATGATCGCTATCGCAATAATTCGTAGTACCCTTTGAAAAATTTCATTTTTCGGTGTTCGAAAATCACAGCGCGCGTTTCAGCCTTCCATTGCATATTAATTAGACCGTTTTATCTTACTTAGAAAGCGTAGGCCTTCGTGTGCCACCACGCATTCCCTTTGTGCATTTCTGTTTTCCCCTCCCCGCTCTTCTGCCTCTTCTCGTTTTTCGAATCATCGACAAACGTAGAGACGATTCGATCGAAATCAATTAAGGGAACAGAACATTGATCAACAACGATGTGACAATGCGTGCAATATGTTGCGGTAACGTCTCTCCGGAAGCGGATCATCAGAAACGCCATTCTACGAGAGATTATAGTGATCGCGATAAATAAGTTGCAAAAATACACAGTTTATCATTCAGACGATTACGAATTGAATTGCCAATTTCTCGATTTTACCGTAACTACGTGATCTGGAAAAGAAATGACCGGCATAAGTAAAAAATGAATGCTCGAATGAAGAAGTAAAGAGAAAGAAGTCATCTTCTCTCAAATAAATGTACACCGAACGTAAAAAATGTATCTAGTCTTCGTATAAAGTTTAGGAAATGATATCAGAAAGGAGACGTTTGCATACGTGATACTGTTACAATATTTAGAGTCTCATCCTCGTTTCTTACGATCCGATAAAGCCGCCGCGACTCGCGAGAGAGAGAGAGAGAGAGAGAGAGAGAGAGAGAGAACCGAACCAAGACGCAGCTCACCGTTTTCGCGAAAACTATTCGAAGCATTACTATCGATCGATTGTCCTCGCAAAATTCTGACTTCGTGCCAGTCATACCGCCCGACTGTCAGCGTGTGAGCACGTCATCGATAGATCTCCTTGCCCTATTTATTTCTCCGTCCACCCGTCCGCTCTCACGAAATGCGACGAAAGTTTCGAGGGCGCGGTATAATCGATAATCGTCCTTTTCCTCCCATCCTTCCCACCCACTATGCACTTTCCTGCCTAGAGCGGCCGGACGGCTCATCCAAAGACGTGGCGAACGGATTAACCGACAAATAATTATCGCTAATGAGGCCATTGGTCGAACGGATTCGCCCCGCGAATCATTTACACCGTCGCGCCGATCGCTGGTCCAGCCTTCCGCTAAAATTCGAGGGTAGCACTTTTTCCGACTAGCACTTCCTCCCCCTGGGAAGAACGATGCTAGAATCTGATTGAATGGACTGTCATTCCAAAACTCTTTTCACAATTCTTGGATTCTCGACCATTCGGGGATTCCAGTATCTATACGAATCTTCGGAACTTCCTTAATCCTATCAGGATCAATGGCGCGCGAAGTACTTGCCACCCTGATCTCCTCTCGAGGGCGCCTCACCATTTGGGTCCCCGGTATCCCGGCGACTCGAAGGACGGGGGTCAGGGCAGCCCGAAGCCGAAGAAGGGCGCAACCGGACGCTCGTAGAGCAGACGCGACGGCGGAAGTGGCGGTGGCCGCTTCCTCCGCGGGGCAATCACCGTCCTCTACAAGGACCCCTTCCCGGCGAACAGCATCTCCCTGTGCTTGGTGCGTATGTGCGAGCGCAGAGTGTCGATCCTGCTGTAGGTGGCCGGACAATAAGGGCACAGCGAGCGCTGCGCGGTGTGTATGTGGAAGTGGTGCCAACGATTGGTCACCTGCTTCCCGCAGGCGCGGCATCTCCATAACGCCGGGCTGTTAAGCGACACGGCGAACATCTCGTGATAAGAGAGGCCGACCGGCACGCTCGGCATCGAACCTGCAAAACCCAACAGCATCTACATGCCCTTCGTGCACAACCAGCGCCAGTCGTGTTTACCCGCAAAGCGCTTAGATCCTGAAGATTCTGCGAGCCTAGGAATTCTTGACGGTCAGAATCCAAGGCAATCCGGTGCTCGCTGAATCTCTAAGATCCAAGACTTTAAGATCCAAAAATTTAAAAAGTCTGGGATCTTCAAGACTTAACGACGAAGTCTTGGTTCCTGAACTCCTCGATTTGTAGAATCCTTTTGATTCTTCGATATCGAATTTTAGCATTAAATCCAAAAATGTTTTATCTGCGAGACTTCGAATCTCTTGGATCCTTCGGTGCGGTAGGTGGTTGTGTGGGTTTTGTTTGGTGCAATGTTCAGGTGTCAGTGTCCTTGAGAAGTCTAATGTATTTACTGATTACGGCCGGTGACGTTCTCTTGTGTAAATCCCAATATTATCAACACACACAAGTCTTAGAGAAATAAAGATAATTGCGTAAAGAACAATGGAAAATATAAATATTGTAAGACTAAGATAATTTGCTTAAAGAGCGATTCAAATTTTGGTTTTCAATTGTGAATTATTTTTTTTTTTTTTTTTTTTTGAGAAACTAAACGTTCAGATAAATCTTTAACTCTCAAGCGAGTAACAGTCGTTCGAATCCACTTTTGAAGAAATTCTTTGAGCGTGCGGATAACGTGGAAGAGACGTCACAAGTATAGGCAGTGAGTCGAAACGATCGAGTGTGTCCGATCATGTGTGAACACATCCACACGCACGATCACCATTCACCTTCTCTTTTATAGTCTCCACAAGCACAGATATTCCACAAGCGTCACAGAATTATATACTCACGTTCTTGATGCCGCCATGGAAATACGAAGAATATGCCGTGGAGTGAAAATAGCGCGCCTCTCCGCGTCCAGAGACTCCTGAGTATTTCAGGATTCCTGGATCCTAGACTTCTAAAATATATGCATTCTCGTATTCGCGAATCATATACGCTAAAGCTCGTGGAATCGCTCGATTCATCGGATCTTCCTGGGAACTTTTCGGTTCCCGGATGCTCTCGGGATCCTCCGAAATAAACTCACGTTTCAGCGATATCGGCGGCAAGCATGGAGAGAAAAATACTTAACCGAACATTACCGATGTTATTGTAAAATTATCTGGGACGGAGCTCGTCGCCTTCAATAATCCGTGCTAGAAGACGTAGTAACTACATATGCTTGTGTTAAGTTCTTATCGTCATCGGCGTATTGGTGTAGAAAGAAGTTACATGCCGTTTCATACACAGAGTGATCAAAAAATCGCGACAAATATACAATAACGACGTTTAAGAGATAGAATTTATTATGCTATGCAAATAACTTTTCGTACTAATTATATTATAATTACGTTATTTTATATTATGCGAATAATGTTTGTAAATACTAATTCTTTCAATATTAATAATTTTTAGATATTATACTTTGTATTATACTTCATCCAGAGTTGTGCGACTTTTTGTTCGGTAATGCAATTGTCGCGAAATATTAACGACAATTGAAACAATAATCCGTTAAATAATAAAACGAAATAAAACGAATAATAAATCAAAAAACTCATTTTTTTCGCGAGCCAAAAAAATTGGCAAATATTTTAAAACATCATCTGCGTAGATCCATGCGATTAGAGAAGCGTCAGTTCTTCACCAGGATGCATTTAAATTAACTACGAGTATCGACATTATGTGATGCGTACTCCTGTGCTTCCTGCGCTTCGACATGATCTGGATATTTAATTAAGACGTTGCGGTGTCATCAAATACCAGATCACCCCCCAAAGGTACGCCGCGTATCGATTATCGGTTTACCTGCAAACAAAGCATCCAATAATCCGCACTGCGCACGAAATCTGCAGAATAATCACGTCACAGAATGGGATTAACGTGCGTATCACTCAAAGTCTTGGAAATTACTGTGAGATACCAGCTCCTTTTTATTTTGTACATACAATATATGTATATATATATATATATATATATATATATTACATCTTTCAATAACCATAGTCTCATAAAATGTTTACATTTCTTAAAAACCTCTCATCGATATCTTCTTACCTTTATAATTGGCCATTAGTACAGCTAAATCGTATGTCCTAAAGCTGAATCGCGTCGCGAACGATTAACCGTAACAATCTTTGAAAAGCAAGAGAGAGATTTTACGGCTTCTTAAATAAAGATATTTCATCAAAACTCTTGCTCTTCAAACGTCAAACAAACGACACCGTCACGCTCCTCCCACTAAGGAATGATGCGAATCCTTTTCTTTCATGGAAAAGGACTCGGAATGAAAGATTACATAATCGCCTAATCGAGGGGGATTAGAAGGTACAAATAGTGAAAAAGTGACGTTAGATTATTTTTTGGTACTTATGCACTACGTAATGTGCGTAACACGCTTCCTTTGGCAGTTACTTTTGGCATTTTGAAGAACACGTATTTTGAGTTGCATTGTCGAGATACGTTTCTATGGGACTTCGAAGCTGTGGATCTGTGGATCTATGTGCGTCCAATTTATTCGCGCATCTGCAGAATCTTGCAATGTATTGATCCATAAATGTACAGTATTTAATAAAATAAATGCACTCAGTAATGTTTTTTGTCGGCTTAAGATTTGAATGACTGTTGTATCTCCTTACAGATTCTGGACATTAAGGGGATCCTAAAGTCGTCTGTATAACCGACTAAATCACATAATTTTTGTATAACAAATACTTTTTTTTTCTCTTTCACAGATTCGAAAATTCTTTTCCAGAATTAAAGTATACGCATTAATACGTGTTTGTGAGGTGGAGTTTATTAGGCCGAGAACGATCAAAAATTTCGAAATTGATTTTTTACCACTTCTTAATGTAACATGGCGTCTCAAAGCTGTCAAGTTGTGACAACATTTGCTTGATACGAAAGTTTTGCAATTTGTACTTACGAAATAGTAATCCACAAACACGTAGTTTGCACGAACAAATAACGTTCTTAAAATTAGATTTAGACGCTTTATCGCGACGAATTTGTTATATGAAAATTGATACAAACGTGCGACTACGTGTATCATAGGTTGCATGAGATATTAATGTGGTAGTAAAGACATGTCGATGCGCTGAAAACAACAATCTCTGGTGACTTCGTCAGAGTTCGAGCTTCGCTTTAGGATCCCCTTAAAGCATCTTAATATCGAGTGCATTCTCTTTTTAATTGCTCTGCAGAAACTATTTTCGTTGAAGAAAAATTGTAATTAATGTTCGATAAAACATCATCGCCTGTATACACTAAACGTGGTAATTACCTCTGTATATTAGCTCTTTACATATTAATTTGTCGATACATACACAGAGAGTTGCGTATCAATTGCAAATTTATCTATAATTGTGCAAATAAAATTTGCCTCGTAATTAATTAATACTGAAAACACTTATTCTTAATTAAGTCTAATGGAAATATTTCCGCAACTAGTTTTATTTCTCAAAAACCAGTTAAATATTAATTTAACAACATTTATAGATAAATACTCGGTCTTCGTCTTCATTCGTTCGTCTTTTATTTATACGAAGATTAATTTCACGATTACGAAAGGGATTTACAATTTCAATGCCACTATTTGTTCATAATACTTTTTTCTTCGCCCCGTCCTTGTTATTCGAGGACACTACATTCCCCAAGTTAATTCACGCTTGTGAGTCCGAGGAGGCTCAAAAGCGCGAGATCGCAAACACAGTCGGCGCAGATCCGAAGCAAGAGTTCGAGTTCATCAGGCACCTACGAGTGTCCACGATTATCAAAGAAAGGGAAGGAGAGAGGAAAGAGGAGAAAAGAAGGAGACGGCAAAACGGAAAGAGGTGAAGACTAATATTTACACGATGGAATTACACGGTTCTCGCAATTACTCGAGACGCCTGGCGTGGCCTTTAAGTAGTACTAAACGCAACATTGACTATATCGAACGCTCGTAAGAAAAGGAACGGTACAAGATTTCTGAGTGTTGCATCGCAAACGCTCTTCAAACGTTTCTTCGAGAGTTCCTGAATCGCATCCTCGAATATGTGGACCAGCTAGCTTCTTAGATCTTCCGACGCTAAAATCCATTCCAGGATCTCGAACAGACTCGTCGCGTCAATCAGCCCTTTGATTTTCGTCCCCCTCATCCCTCCACAAACTCTGAGATTCCATTGTACACTTCCGCTTTTTAATAAACATTAGTTTGCGCTAATGGAGCTTATCTAATGGAATAACGAGTCCGGGGACAAGTTCGGGGAGAGCTCGCGAGATTGCTTCGTACGACGAGATCGAGGAAGTCACGCCAGAGGATGAAGAGGAGGAAGACGTTCGCGGGGATCCACAGTTCTCTAGATCCGCAGCTTAAAGTACGCGGCACGCTCAAAGTATCGCGACGCGTGTGTGCGATACTATTGCACGTGCGCGTGCGCGTGCTTCATACGCGTGTGCGTGAGCAGAGTGTCGCTGCGCGTGTACACCGCTGGGCAGAGCGGACAGGCGTACTTCCCGGGGAAATGCACGTAATAGTGATTGCGCACGTTCGTCACGACCTTACCGCACAACGAGCACCGCCTCCTCTCGTCGCTGTTACTCTGTCTCTCAAATATCTGTGATATCCGCCAATTTTTCAGCTCTGCAACAACAGAAACCACAGCGTCAGCAAAGCACCTCGAATTAGCCCGACCTCCGGTCGCGTGTCATCGCTCTATTTATGTTTTTTGTTTTTCGCGCGTCTTTCTGTTTTTCTAATCTATTATTTGTATCTATGTTTTTCTAATCTCTCTGTCTCTATTGTTTTTTATCTCTCGCAAAATTTCCACCCTTGATGCCGAGATTGAACTCTCACAGTCTGCCAGATTATTATTATGCCCTTCGCTTATCCGTCTCCCCTGGCGTGTGCGTGTGCGTATGTAAGGATACGTGACAACTTTTGAGAAAAATTCAATTGCGTGACCGACTAACATAGTAGACCCAAACTGCGGTTTGTGGCGAGGGATGCAAGATCAAAGGGACGCTGGAATCGAAAACGAAGACACCAGCATGTCGGAAATTCCAAATATTCGGAAAATTTGAAAATAGAGAGGACTCAAACATGCTAAATAAGCTCTCTCTCTCTCTCTCTCTCTCTCTCTCTCTCTCTTCCTCTTTTTCTCTTAGAAACCAACGAACCTTAGCGCACATTTAATTCTAAGATAAAAAATATCCTCCTTCAAAGAGATTTAAAAAAAAAAAGAACAATCTCTTTGTTAAACATTGTCACCGTACTGAAAAAATTTATTAAATCTTAATACATATTTCTTTGAACAGCACTAAGTAAACAGTTGCTTAACAATAAACAAATATTTACTCAATAAAAAACAATAGTTAAATCAAATTAAGGTTTTTGTACCAAATATTTATATACTTAAAATTATATTTATTTGTAAATATATGTTTAAAATAAATACAATTAATTAGTTTCATCAAAGTAATGCTTTTTGTACCAAATATTTATATATGTTTATATTTAGTAAATATTTATCTACTTATAATTATTCAAACAAATATTTATTAAATTTTAGTTTTTTTCAGTGCACGGCGCTGTTTGCGAAAGATAATAAGAAATCGTCTAAACTAGGTCTCTGCAGGACTTGGAGAACGAAGTAACACGAAGTAAACAATCACGATTCCCTGTCCCAGATTTGAATCCGTACGACTTTCCCGCAACTATCTGGAGGAGCATTTCCTCGTCGAGAACGCGTTTCGCATAGAAAAGCGTACACATTCCCGAGTATTCGTATCGACACGAATCCTAGAATACGTCAGGTCGAGGGAGCGATTTCGGACACCGTAAAAATCTGCAAACAATCTCTCGCAAAAGCAAGACAGCGTCGAGAAGCATATGCTCGATATGTATCGCGAAACGCATCGCAATACAACAAAGCTCGTGCAAACATCGAACATAGCGAAATCAAAATCCTGATAAGACCGCGCACACGTGACTCGAAAGTCTAAGTGATCCGACACCTGTTTGCGCCACTTTCTTTCGATATTTCACCGCAACGATTTGACCATGTCCGACTGCCAAATTAAACGTCCTCTCTGAGGATTCGAAGGCACAAATGGATTAGGAATCCATTGGTCTGTTTTCTGTTCCTGCACTGAATTGTTCTAGAACTCTTTTTCTCACTTTAAACAAATATCAAACGTATATCTATCTCACTTTAAGTTCTAAAAGTGTACACTAGGTTAGCCACAGAAAACAGACCTCTTGAGTCTTCAAACTCAACCAACCGCCAAAGGTCAGAGGAAATTAAAATTTAAACAACTATAATTTTGTCGATATGTAAATTAATAAAATTTTATTATGTTTTAATTTATAAATCGTGTTGATCTAATCAAAATTTTATTCGAACCAAATTTTGATTAGAACAACACATTTCTTTGATTAAAACATAACAAAATTTTGATAATTCACATATCAATCACATAAATTATAGCTGTTAGTATAAAACAGCTTCTCTCAGTGCAAGATCGTTCTGGGGAAGATAATTTCGATAGGTACACTTTGGGACTTACAATTTGAGCTATGCAACTACATCATGTATTCGGCCCTCCAAAATTCGTCTGAAATATATCTTCACTTTCTCACTATCTCCGCTAGGTGATCACAGCTATAAAATATCTTGGAATAGAAAGTTATTATTACATATCGTACGATGAAAACAGACCGATCGCAGAACGACGAGAATATTCGTTACGGTAACGTACGCTAACGTTGCCGCTACCGCTGCATTATTTCGCGCTAATAATAGTATTATCGCGCGAGTTGATCGTCGAAATAATTCAACGCGGTTTAAACGATAAGGTGCCGTCGTGGTCCTCCCGGTGTTGAACTGAACGTGATCCCTCAGACGCTCCGTCACAGTCGTTACAGACTACGATTGAGCAGCTGTCGTGACCGAGGCGAACACACGGGGATCAGATTATCCCATGAAACACGAAAATATACGATCCCTGAAATATACGATCGCTTAATATCTAATAACGTTTGACACTAATAAATGTCACTAGTTCATCGTGAATCGAAGTTACGACTTTCCCAAGGTGTTCGACGATGCGCCGTCTCGTGCACATTTACGATATTCTTTCTCGATTCTGCAGAAATGTAAAAATAGGCATCTCGATTGTGAGGGAAAATTGAAAATTTTAGGGAAAATAGGCGAGAGCGCAGATATCGTCGGCGAATACCATGCGAACGTCGAAAAGGGAGAAAAATGATCTGGAAGAAAAAAGAAAGGTAGACGGCTCGGTTAACACACAATTATGTTTAATCAAAAAATTAGTATGAAATACATTAAATGCACATGTGATTAATTCTCCATTTTTTTTGTTTATCATCATCATTATCATCATCATTATCATCATCCGTATTATCTACACTAGAATTAAAGATGTATATAATAATGCAATTGTAAACATAAGAGACTTTATGTTAGAATAATCATAAGGATAAGAATATAATTGTAATAACAATAAGAGAAGTAGTAATAGTAAGAATAATTTCTCGTGATAAAACCGGTTGACGCCTTAACTATTTCATCGATCGGCATGGTTAGAAGTTCCTCTGCAAATTTTTTTTCTTTTTCTCCTTTTCTTTGCTAAATACATCTATTGTACGTTTCGAGCCAAACGATCGTTTATATGTGTAATAGAAAGATATCAACTCTCAAGCAACCTGCCGTTTCACGAAATCGACGATCGCCGTGGTCGCCGTCGTTTCTGGTCCAGAAAGGTACAAAGGATAATAACGACGACGACGACGACGATCGTACGGACGCGATCGAACTTAATTCGCAAAAACGCGAACGTATTCAAGTCCAGGCGGGTCTTGCTCCCTTTTTGTCCGAATGTGTTTTTAATCGCGCGATCGCATTCATTATTCGTAGTGTCCCCGTAAGTAACTGCACTGTCGGAAAAAAAAGCTTTCGAACCTTTCGGTAAACGAATAAAAAAACGGTGAAAGGAAAGAAAAACCGGAAACAAGGAGTCGAAATCAAAGTTCAATAAAAAAAAAGACAAAACAAAAGTAAAAAAAAAAAAAAAAAAAAAAAAAAAGAAAGGTAAAAGGAAAAGGTGGAAGGGGAGAGGCGCAGAATAATAGGAAGAAAAGGTACAAACGACACACACACGTTGATGAAAGGTTTGCAATCACATTGATTACGAATTACTTCGATCAAATCGGCTTCGATCGATCGCCGAATTTTTTTTTTCTTATTTTTTTAAATTAAAGTTCGCCAAGAACGAACTTACGGACGTTTGAGCTTTCGGTATAATGTTTGAGCGCGACGGGACGGTGATGCAAATTTTTCTTCGACGTGTGTCGAAAGAGGAGCGAGACGTTTTGAGGAAAAAAGGAAGGACATTGATCGCGATTTAATTCGTATCTTTTTCTCGCACGCACGCACGCACGCACGCATTCTTTCTCTCTCCTGATCTGTCTATCCTTCTTTCGCTTCCTCTTTTACACTTTCTCTCTCTCTCTCTCTCTCTCTCTTTCTCTCTCGTACGCGCTCGCACGTTATCATACAACGCGGAAAATGCAACGGATAACGATTTTCTTCCTCTCGCCGTTCGTTCATAAATGTCGAATCTAATTTTAGAGGCTCGTTTTCTATATTTACACGCGCCGTGTAAAATCACAACTTTCAGTCTGACAGTCGCGCCGATTCACATTTTATTTTATTTTAAATTTTTTGTTTTTTTTTTTAATGATGAGTAGAACACGCTCAGTATTCTCGCGGGAAACACTGATTCCCTATATTGTTACGATTTACAATTATTATATTTTATTCATCCCCCGAGAAAAATAACAAAATGTATATATATATTTATATATATATATGAAGATAGATATATATACATATATCATGTGTGTGTATATACATATATATCCATAGTTAATCCGTAATTTGTATATATTATTATATAAAGAGATATTAATAATAGTACTTTTTTTTTTATTTAGTTTAATAATGTACAAAGGGAGGCAAGGGGCTGTCGCGCGGTGGTGAAAAAAACAACAAAACGCCTAAACGCGCCCCTTATCAGCTAAGCCTAATCCCTAGGTAACGCCTATTTAACTACACTCATAATGTTCACTTGCACAGCCATAGTTTCTTTCATCGCTTTTCTCGCTCACTCAATCCTCAATCGTTTAGAACGTCTCCTCGATCGCCCGGTTCCACACGATTCCGGGGGTTCGTTCACTTTTTCGTCGACTTTGCTGCCGGCTGAGACAACATCCGGCTGCGCGACACGTTCAAACTCGCATTATCCAAATTATTCCAAATAGAACTCTGAATCGTGAGGTGCAAGTGTGTAGGAAAGAAAGATCCAAAGATATAATAATCGAAAAGGAATTAAAACTTTCGAGAATCCGCCCGAGTTAAATTTCTTTAAGTACTCGATAATGCTGTACTACCTGATCCCTTCTTCTTCGATTAACTCACTCCAAACGTATTCAAATGTTACCGCGTTCGCATAATCGACGCCGTCGAGTCATCGAATTCCGCGGCGCGAAATTCGATCCCGCCCGGAATCGGATGAACTGACCGGGCACAACGAGGATTTCAGAAAATTCAGAAGAAACGTTATTCCATTCGTTCGTTCGCCTTTACCCGCTCTATTCGTTCCCGCCTGTACCTGGAAAAGTATCTGGAGAACGCAACTGGTCCGCCGCGCGACAGCGCCCCCTGCCCCCTGCAATCTTTTACTATCGCAATATTGCACGATTTTTTTCTTTTTCATTAAATTCATTTCAATTTCAATAAGGTGTTAGCACCAATCTATTATATCACAATGTTCCACTCCACACCACGCAGTTGTAAATATATAAATACCTATATATAGTAATAATAGTAATAGTGGTAGCAGTAGTAATAGTAATAATAGTGGTAGTAGCAGTAGTCATAGTAATAATAGTAGTAGTAGTAGTAGTAATAGCGGTAGTAATAGTAGTACATCATAGTAATTTCCATTTATAATTAATAAAAGTTTTCGATATAACAGCCAGGCGACCCGCGGCCGAGTTAAAACGACGGCGCGCAGGCCGATTCAATGTTTTGTGAAATTGTGTGCCGAGTATTTCTCTCTTTTTCACTCGAATCCTCTCTTCTCTCTCTCTCTCTCTCCACCCTGCTCCTATCTCTTTCGCGTGTCGATGTGTTTTATCTGTCCCCGCAGATGAATATGTAATCGGACGTGTACGTTGGTTTACGCGAGTTTTTACAAGTGTTGGGCGCCCTGAGAGACATATAAATCACAAAAGCAACGTCTACGAGGGATTTTAAGACGTAAAACTTGAGTTTTAAGCATTAAACTGTAAGAAATTGACAATCACAGTTGAATGTGAGGAGAATAATCGACTAGGACTAGTCAATCTTTTACGGCTTAAGGCTTCAAGTTTTACGCTTTAAACTCTCATCGTGGACGCAGTTTAACGGACGAGAGATTTTTCCTTCCCACTTACGGTCGATCGTACTTCCTTAAGCTACGATTTATTCTACGGATTAATTGCAACGAGTTTCGCACATCTAGAGGGTTGATGAAAAATCTTCGAATTCTTTACACATTGCATTTACGAAACATGTACATACAGAGAACTTGACACCTGGATGGCTGAACGTTAAGTATTACCATCTAATAATTTCCTGCATTAGATTTCTTAAGTCCTTAAGATTACGTTCTTCGGATGAGAAATATTGCCAAGAAAACGCTCTCAGTGCCAGTGATATATATATACGTCACTACGAGGGCACCCTGTATACAAGTTCCACTTTCATGATTTCGTCCGCTCCGATGCTCCGCCTCGCAGAAAAACGAAAAGCGAGAAGTTTCGGGCGCGTACGGTACAGTTCGCAGATAAAAAAGGAATTCTGCGAATGGGCGTAGAAAAGTCTCGGGATTTAGAAAAAGTAGACCTTTATAGAAAATATCCGTCTTGTTCGTTTTCTCGCGCGTCACGCCACTCCTAGAAAAATAAACTTTCCGCCAAAGGTTATTGCCTCGCGCTTCCATAACCGCCGTTATCGTCACGGAAGGCTTTTCCCAGGGAACCCTCTTTTCGAGAATCACATGTCGATACTGTACTGCGGCGAAGCGGGAAGCTGCGAGATTTCCGACGACGGATATACGAAACGAAATACGACGTCTCGTCGCGTCGAATAACAGCGACGACAAGTATTCCGGCAGACAGTTATTTATTAATGGAGATTATATCGGGATCTTCCCGAAAGCACTCTTGAATTTTACGATACTCGCCTCTTTAGATGCACGGACGGTACAAATGATCATTCCAAAGACGTAGAGCATGGACTACGCAGTCTGTGTGTATAATTAGTCGATAAAAATCAGGAAAAATAGGATGGCCAATTTCTGTCGCTTTCTATTCAACGATGTATGTTGTTAGAAAGAGAGGAGAGATTGGCTATCTTCATGTTCCCTCTCTCTCTCTCTCTCTCATTTTTGTTGATCACATTATTCTCTAAAACTTTGGAGAGTAAAGGCTCACTCTGAAGATTAAAAATGGAGTCACTCTTTTTTTAAAACTGGTTCAATTTTCACTCTTTAGAGTGAGATTTTACTGTAAAGAATTTAGAGTAGATATACTATTTTAGATAAGGATGGTCCATTCTCTATGCTTTGAATAATTCAGAGGGCGAAGATCGTACAAATATCTCCTACTTCTGGAAACAAATGACCAAAATAAAACATCGAAATATACTTTGGCTTAACGCGACCGAACGGAATTACAATCCATCTCGAAATGTCGAGAATTTCTTTTTCTTCGTTTACGTTATTCATTCGTAACAAGTTCTGGATTTTTTTTCGTCGTGACGATGTTGATTTATTTGACTCGTAATACTTGGACGAAAGATTTGACGGGTCGTTTATATTGGATCGCGTGCTTCGAAGTTAGCTTTTCATCGGGAGATTCGTTTTATTTCGTTTGAAACATCGACGCTCTGATCGGCACTTCTGCAGTTGCTATTGTTGCCACGCTCGCGGCTGCAGTTTCCCGTTGATTTTCGCACGTATCGCTATACTTGGCAGCGAATTACACTTTTTGCCATGTCGCTTTTTAATTTTCTAATGGCCCTTTGAAACGATGCCGTCGCGTTTGCCAACGAAAAACCAAGAAGAATCTCGCGAAGAGCGACGCGCCGAACATTTGAAAAGATTTCCCCTTCGCGTTACTTTTTCTCTTTGAAAGCTTCACTCGGCGTTTTACATTTCGAAGACTGCATCTAATTTGAAGGAACTTTGATTCGTTGACACTTCAAACTCCGAACGATTCGCACGGAGAAAAATGATTTAGTAATTTTTATTTTACAAGACTAGTAAAAATATTATATCTGGCTATTTTTGCCAAAGTTATGACAAACTTTACTTGCTTGAAAATAAAAATGCCGGAGGTAAAGTGTATATTACAGTCATAGTGAATCCATTCAAGTGATTTAGTTAAAGTAAATTATGCAATTCTTAAAACTTTATATACTTGTATTTTTTATCGTGCAGTAAAATAAATTTGTTTACACTCTATTTCTTATAATGAAATCTTACTGCAAGAAAGTAAAAATACAATCACCCTTGAAAAAAAGTGAAAATGTTTCACTTCTTGAAAAAGAATGACAATTTTCACTCTTTTTAGAGTAAATTTTCACCTCAAATGGAATCTCACTTTTTTGGAGTGAATTTCATTCTAAAAAGAGTGAAGATCACCACTTTTTTCAAGAAGTGAAAAATTTTCACTTTTTTTATACTAGTTGTATTTTCTCTTGGAGTGAGATTTCATTAAAAAAAATTTCGAGCATTAAGACAAAAAATACTCGTTGATAAAATAAATTTTGTTATAATGAGATATATGAGATCTATAATTCATAGATTTATTTTAGGGAATATAAAAAAATCTGACATTGTACAACGATCGTTCGTTTACCAGAAAGCTTTAAAAAATAAATTTTACTTAAGTAGGCACCTTTCCTTGCGTGGACCTGCCAATTTCATAAAATTCACTAGAATTCTGTAGCGCATGTTACTTTACATTTTTCTCCTCGCGCGTCGCAATGCGGCTGAATTAGTGTATTACGCGAAAAGTTCGTACACGACGATTCCCTCGAATCCACATCTAAATTTCTCCGGTTGGTTTTTTACAAATATGTTCCGGGCCCATCGCGAATATCTCACATATTCAAATTTTACGTGACAAAATGCAAAGTCGCGAAAGAGGATTCGTACAACGCGGCTGGAAAACACGAAGGGAAGAGTCAAATCATAAAGTAAATCGCGCGTCGGCGTGATGGACGCCGAATATAAAGCGCCGTGAATAAATTAGTTCGCGTTGGGAATAGCGTGATAATGCAACATACAGGGAAAAGGGGGAGGAAATCGCGACGGTGGTAAGGAAAAATGGCGACGTAAAAATCTCCCTCTTTTCGCACGCACATAGACGACGCGGGTGGCGGAAAGTTCATTCGTCTGGTTTTCGACGTGCGGAGAACAAACCACGTCTTCAACATCGACGACAACTTCATTCGCGCTCGTTTTTCCGATTTCGCAAACGTATTCGCGTCCTCAACGGATAAACTTGCACCAGTATTTTCCGAATCGGATTTTCCTTCCGCTCTCTCGCGTAATTCGCGATATATTATAACAGATTTGAAAGATATGGAACAAAAGTAAATCAACAAATGATCATCAATACAGTTATTCAGCTTGAAAAAATTTAAGAAAACATATTCAAAATATATTCGAGACCGATAAAATAAATAAAATTTATTAAAACTAAAAAATGAATATACTATTTGTTAATATTTATAATTTCTTTTAATAATCGATAGTTTATATCTGAGAAAAATAGTTGAAAATAGACGAACCAGAAAATTTTGGTTCGTCCATTTTCGATTAGAATTCCAATTAATTCAATCAAACATTTTTCTCAGTGTGACACACTTTACAATATAATTTTCACACGATTTTTCCTGAAAGGAAATGACCGCCATACTGAAAGAAAAGATTGAATACGGCATAACATTTTTAATTGATTCACTGAGACAAATGATCTGGTTGGATTAAATAATTCTGGTGGAAAATGAACAAATCAGAATTTTCTGATTAAATCTGCTAGAATTCTAGTTGAGATAACTAGAATTCTGATTGATATAATTATTCTGGCAAAAATAAGAATTCTAGTAAATTTTACCAGAAATATTGTATCAATCAGAATTCCAATTACCTCAACTAGAATTCTAATAAATTTCTAATTCATTCATTTTCAACCAGAATTTTTTTTCAGTGTTGCAGCCAATAAAAAATACTATGCCATATTTCACTACTCAATTCGCTGCAGCAGCCAATCTTTTTTCTCAGTGCAGTTGATTTTAAAAAAGAAAAATCCTGATAGGAATAATACAAATTATTATTAGAACAAATAATGTAAATCTCTGTAATGGAAATTTCGGGAAAATCCAATCTGAAAACTTTCGAAAGACACTGGTTTCACATGGTTTCACGATGCTCTCGAATAGAACCGCGTTCCGCTGCCCACTTGACTTGGCCATCGCATTTATCCCCAGCTTTATCCACAAATGTTCGAAATACGTGGCGTGCCAAACATCGTGCTCTGCATGTATGCACGCAATCGGCGAGCACTTCTGATCGTCGAACGATCGATACAGGCGCGAAAACTCGCGTCAGATTTCCGCGCTGAAATTTGTGATGTTACGGTAGCCGCAAGACTCGAAGATCAATCAAATCCGGAAGATCCGCAGCGAATTCTCGGGATTCAATATTTACGACAAGTTAATCGGCATTCACGACTCCAATAGACATTTTTTTCAATTACATTATAAAAAATTATTTTAAAAACAAATATTTTTCATATCCTTACATAATCTTATTCCTTGGATTTTCCAAAAATAAACAAATCGTTCAACTACGTTAACTTTAAAAATACATTAATTTAAAGAATTTAAAGTACATTGAACTCGCGAATGTCAGTTAAGAAAATTCGGAGCGAATACCGATTAGAATTAATATGAAATTTGAAAACTTTGGTATCCGAGAGAAATGATAGATCTAAAGGTTAAAAAGCGTCGCGAAAAACTTAAAACGCCGAGCTTTCCGTCTCGGAAGTTCGAAGTTTAAAGAATTATCGAGAAAGAGGGGGAGTAACCTTCAAAGTTCGAAGATTTGTGATCTCCTCGGATTTTAATTAACTTCCGCGGGAATGACTGCGTCAGAATCTTTATCAGAGAATCATTTTTCATTTCGTGAAAATATCGCTCCCGTTCGACGTCATGCAACGTTACAACGACCTTATTGTACGCGTGACATCTATGTATGTGCACGTGTAAATCGCCCACAAACGCGACGGCTGTCGGATGCTTTGTACGGCCGTGGTCATTTGACAGTTTATATATAGACAATTCCGGAAACTGACTGGCGTAAAATGCCGACGAACGTAATGCCCGTATCACACTATGATTGGAGATACATCTGCGTTTACGCAGCCCGCGCCGCACGATGCTTTGTTTTCCTACTGGATTGCGTTTAGTAAATTATTAGAACTGCACATAAAACGCAGAATTTCTAGTAATTTATCAAAACACAAACAATCCAGCAGAAAAACAAACATCGTGTTGCCGGAGGCTTTATGCCCGTTTCTACCAAGTAGTTTAATTTTAATCTTAGTTTACTAACTCTTCATCCTTTTTTAAGAATTGAAAAAGGATGAGAAGTAAGTTGAACCGAGATTAAAGTTAATATGCATTGATAAAAACGGGCATTAAACAATCAGAAAGGAACTGCTGGTTAACAGCTTCTTTCTGATTGGTCAAGAGACGCAGACGCAAATCGCTAGTGTGATACGAGCATAAATGCAACACGAGCGGAAAGTCACGCATCTACGAACGCTGTTGAATAATAATCGTACAACTGTATAAATACATCGGTACTGTTTATGTAAATATTGCGCGATGGAAAATCGAGTGTTGATTTCTAACATTATTGAATTAATTAACGCGCGCTTTACAGATACATATTCGCAGGTTGTCAACTGACCTCGCGACAAAATGACAGAGTAGAATGTGATTCGTTACGCGTTAATTATTTTATCCGTAATAAAAGGTCAGATTTATCATCAAAAAATCATCGCAGAGAATCGCGACGCGGTACAATTTAAAGAGACATCGAAATAGAAATATCGCAATTAAACTGCACGTTCAGAGAACAAAAATGTAACAATTACGTAGTAATTTAATTACGTCATGCGGGTGAGCTCTCGCGATGTTGGCGTACATTAAAGAAAAAAAAAAAAAAAATTAAAAAATGAAATACCGACGCTGCAGAGTAATTCTCGCGCGCAGACAGGAGACAAAAACACAAGTTTCTTAAAGAAGTGGTGGCTCTCCTCTCGAACGCCGGGTGGCTAACGACAAATGCATTCTAATGGCGGCGGGCCGAAGTTGACTCTCGCAATATTAGGATGAAAGATGAAAAGCAAACTCCACCGTCAAACTTTGTCGCGGTCAACCAATTAAGTACAACCGCGTCCCGACTGCAGGCTGGGCTATAATTTCGCGCGCACGATGGAACATCGATCCCCAGACCGCGCGCCACCCTCGCACTCTCTTCCTCTTCATCCTCGCCCTTCCGTTTCATCTTTTTGGAGAACACCCGCAATGCACCGTGCAGGGCGGAATACATCGCGAGGAGAGCACGAGCGAGTCACGTCCGCGGGCAGAAATCTGCGCCAGGCTGCGCCGTCCGTAACCATCGCTTATCCGAGTTTGACGTATCGAGAGCACCGTGGAAACATGCGGAAAAATATCACGCTGATATGTTTTGGCGCAGAGATTCTCGAACAGCGCCTTGCAAGACGTTCAGCAGACGCCCCTTCGAGCTTAAAGCCTTAAACACAACAAAAAAGCACGG
Source organism: Acromyrmex echinatior (assembly GCF_000204515.1). Next base: position 567,442 of record NW_011627076.1, on the reverse strand, counting down.
ACAATATAGGAATAGGAAATAAGACTTCAATCTATCGAAAATCGTGCGTTTTAGTATATACAATTTCTGATAGATCGAAATCTCTTATTCCCTGTTTATCTGTGTGTCTTTCATAAGACGCGTTCAGCAAAACGCAACTGTTGCGCAACGGTTTATTGATGAATTGCAACATGTTGAGTGTTCTGTTGAACGCTGTTACATAGATAGATGCGTTAACTTTTCGTGTGCTTCAAAAGTGTCTACACATTTTACATTTTTATGTACATTGTGCTTCAAAATGATACAGTAGAATAGAAACAGCCGTTTTGACCAACACGTTTCATTTGAGATTCAGCGTACTTTTAGTTGCTGGAAATCATGGCGATTGCTGAATAAACATGTTGAGACATTGAGTGCGTTTAGGACCGTTCAGTAGACAATCATAAAACGATTACAAAGCTGTTGAGTTCTGCTGAATTCATTGTGTTTAAGGCTTTAAGAACGTTACCGTTGAACAGCAAATCGTTGACGAATCCATTTCGATGTTCTTAATCCCTGAGTGAAAGTCCACAGAAGTTAATATTTTTATGGATAACAGTTCTCGCTATTTTTACTGGAAACCGCTTAACATTTAAAACATAATCAACCAAAAATCGACGTCTTTAATTTTAACGATTAATTTTAACCGTATAATTATTTTAATAAATGGTTATATGGCGTCTTTGAGTACCCCTGTTTTCGCACGGAGGACGGAATTGTTGAGAAAATCGCTCGCATTGCTCGTAAAAGTTGTTCTCTTATTCTCCTCCAGACTCCGTTTCTTTCGCGGTTCGATTTTCTCTGACGTTCCCTCGCTTTCTCTCTCGCTCTCTGCGCAGCAGAGACGACTCATCTCGTTATTATTAACTCTTCTGGACGCAGAAATTGCAATCAACTCCTAAATTATCATACGACAAGAACATCGTATTGATTTTTTAATCACAGAATAAATTCATGTCGTTTATAAAATTCTAATTCATTAAATAATGCGATATGTATTTCACGTAGATTTCAAAAGACATCTAAAAACACAAATATTGATATAAAAAAAAACGCTTGATAAATATCTGTCGAATATCCATATATTAATCGGAGTTGGAGGATCAACTTTGTGGCAATAATAGGCGCGACGAACGTTAGGCGATCGTAATTAATAGACGTTCTAAACCAACGCGTTGCGCGAAGATAGCGAAGGGAACGAAGACTTTGAAAAAAAGCAAGGCAAAGAGAGAAAGAAGAGAAGTTGATCGGAGTGTGATTTCTCAGCCAAGGAGGTAGGCCTGCAGGTGCACCTTAACACGATTCAACCCGTCCCTATCAATAAATAAACCTTGCGTGTGTCGCGTATTGCAATATAATGTTGCGCTGTGTATATATAAACAGTGAATAACATATATATAAAATCATAAAACGATAAAACAAAATAAAATAAATTATCCAATATATTAATATATATACTTAATAATCTGCAATAATATATTAATATTCTGGTTATATATTATTAAATTATAGGTATATGCGTGTTCGGTAGCCTTAACTATGCAAAGTGCCCCTTTTTTGCAAAAAGAGAGAAGATCGACGGTAATATCATTTCATCACAATATTGCGGTTTGGCTCTTTGAATAGCTATGGGTTTCTGCGTTTCCATGTATGTACGTGTTTCTCTTTCATGTGTATGTTATGTATGCGTGTGTGTTTTTCTAGCGACCCCCGTAAAATAGGCGTAATTAGTTTTCTGCATCTATACGCCAAGTAACTTTTTAATCTACTTTCTAGATTCAATATGAAAAAGTGTGCCAGCCGAAAAATCTGAGATTGCCAAAGGGGGAGGGGGGGTCGCTTTTATCATTGACGTTTAAACGCAGAAAGTGTTGAAAGTTTTCGATCTGACCCACGATTTTGGCATTTTCGGATTTGGTTTGCCAGCTCCGCAGATTAGCAATCGATTTAGATCTTGTCCGCGAAGCGGGGAAGACCTTCAAATTATATTTGGCGAACTGTCTGAGACATTGGACGCTATGGGGGTCGCTACGCTTTCGATAAGGAAAGTTTTTTCTGTCCCTGTTGTGTGTCCCGCGCCTATCCTGCGAGGCGCCTCCTATTTTTTTTTTTTTTTACTCGTGTGCATGTGTAATAATATGTAAAGACGTCGCTCTCAAAATAATTAGGAGATCATTTCTTTGAACGATTCCGCAGAACGTTGAATCTAGGTGTCGTTAAAATGATTGAAATACATTTACGACTCAACGTGAAGACCAATCTTGGACACTTGACAATATCAGACAGTCATTAGACGACAGCGTTGGAAAAAAATGGTTCCCTAATTACTTTTGAGCGACGTACATTTATCCGCGTTCCTTGTAAAACCATGGTTATAATATGTATGTATATATATATATACGTTACACGTAAATTTCATGATGTATGAAGAAAAAAAATAAAAACAAACAAAGAAGAAAAAAGAACAAACAGATTGCACCTCAACCAATTAAATATCAATGTGCAATGACGATACGAGTATCGTGACCATCCCTTGAATAAAATTAATCTTTAACGTAACTATATCTCCAACCAATGATGTAGAAATGTAGATTATTAGTGTGTGGTAGGTTATATAAAGTATAAAATATAGTACTCTATAAATCATCCAATACAAGTAAAACCTTATTTGTTGCCTACGCACTTAAGTCCCGAATCGTGGAATGTCTCCGTGATTTCCACTATTTACCTCGCGATCGCGCATTATAACAGCGCGGCGTGCGGCTTAACCGTTAATATTATAAACTTTAGGTGTTAATTAACAAGTAACGTGCGTTTTATAGTCAAAGTTCATATTAGGACTGCAAAGCGCGCTAACATAACGTTATTATCAAAATTTTACGAACGTATGTATAAAGGACAGAGATTTCGTTGTCGCTCGATTTGCTGTTTGCGTGTTCACTCGTACGGCGTTGCGTGTGAGGGTGTATACGCGTGTCTTTGCGTGTCTTTGCGTGTCTTCGCGGATGCGTGTGTCCCTTTCGCGTGTGCCGACCCTTCTCACCCTTCGCGAGAAGGCTGCGCCCCCGTGTAGCCGCGTGTGAAAGGCCAGGGTGTAAACAGTCCGTGTGTGCGTGTGTGCGTATGTGTGTGTATATACTTGCGTGTAACTCGCGTGCGTAGGTGCGCACGCATATGTTTAATATTGCTACCGGTTCCCAAAGACTGGTAATACATTACGATTACAATCTAATATGAAGTCCAACTATAAACTCTTCAACAACTATACGATTCACCCTGCGTATCGAATGAATTACTCCCACCGACTCAGAGCTTTATAATTAATAGATATCATTATAATTAATTGATTCATTAATATTCTTTCCGGCTGCCGTCTCGCCGTCCCGATCGGTCGGCAGCAGCATCTACGGGAGGAAATTGGCACCACGTTTGCTCCCATTTTATATATTATATATATTTATATATGTATTTATATATTATGTAATTAAATCCGCGCGCGCACGCGCACACACACCAATCGCGCGAACGGTATACATCGTTTTAATCGCGCGGACACTCGCTAAAAATTATCGGCGATCGATGCAGCGCTTGTTTTTCTCATCACGAGAAAAAGGAAAAGAGAAAAGATAAAGCTGCCCGGTCTTTGGACATCGTCGCGACGCGGACGCGGCCGTGCACGAGGTTGACGCACGCGAGCGCTCACGATGTATTGGATTGGATCATCGATCGGCAACGCGATCGGAAACGCGAGCGTAAACACGACGGCTCCGCGCGAAAAGCAGATAGGTATCTTCTCTTTCGCGCCAGTTGGCAAAAAAAGCGACCTGCGCTAAGCAATACGGCTCCTCTCGGATCGACCGATCGGTTGACGGTGCCGCGATCGGAAACGACACTCGGGTTACTATATCTCGACTTCCTCGTAATACGAGACTCGGAAAGATTGAAAGTGGAATCCAAGAATTCGAGATGTTAAACAATTCGAGGCGAAAAATAAGGGGGCAATTTTGCACGACTCTCTTTCATTTCGATTTAGAGACCAGGTAATAAAATCTAGCCACGAGATGACAAACATTTGATTGCCCTGTCATTTTTGTCAATTTCAGCAAATGAGAGAATTAGAGTCCCTATAATATCGGTCTGGCCACGCAACACAAAATGGTCGTATATGTGTGAATCTGGTGATGAATGTGTGTGTGTACAATGTAAATGTGGAACGTGTGTTCTTTGAATGTGCGCTATTTTGAGAGGGTTTAGAATCGACCAATGAAAACAATCATGTTGAGTGGCTGGACTTTATTTTCTAGGGATACTATTGAGAATGAATAAGATAGTATAAGTTGATGAAAATGAGATATACCATGTATAAAAAGAGACAGTGTATACATATCCTTCTTTCTCACTATTGTTTTGACAAAATTGTGGCCAGATTCTGTTGTAGAATTTCTAGTTCGATCTAGAGATTCTCTAAAAGACTACCTACATAAAAAGTAATATTGTAATAAGTTGTAAGCCCCATAAGAAATCAACCAATTACAGTCAAATGTGAGGAAAATAATCGAATATGATTGGTCAATTTCTTACAGTTTAGAACTTACTACATAATATTACTCCCATTGTAGACGATAAAAGTTTAGATATGATGGGATTTCATCAAAATTATGCAGAAGATATTCATTCTTTCTTTTCTCTCTCTCTCTCTCTCTCTCTCTCTCTCTCTCTCTCTCTCTCTCTCTCTCTCTCTCTCTCTCATTGACAAAACATGGTGGACAATCGAAAACTGGCTACCCAGACTCTTATTAAGGGGTCTCTAATTCGATTTTTCAAAAAGTCGGAGGAACAGCAACGCGTTGTCGTCCCATCGCCATTGTCACCGTCGCACGTTAACGAGCATTCTTCGTCCGGCGAGACAAATCGAATTGGATTTCATGATCACGATGAAACCTCCGACCATCGCGACGCGGAGCGTCAGCCTCGAGATCGCGGCCACGTTTTTTTTTCGCGCTCACGTACTTCCGCTCCTCGTGGAAGGGAAAAAAAAAGAAAAAAAAAACTTAGCCCTCACAGCGCTTCGACGTTAGCTACAAACAAGCCCACTCCCAAAAAAAAAAAAGGTCACCGCACACTAAACTGTACACGTCGCTGTATATTAATCTTTCCTGTTCCATATTTTTTTTACTATTTTTGCGATTTTCATTTGTTAAAAAAGACCCCTACAGGAGAAGTTCTCGATATCCCTTAAGCGTAGAACCTACAAAAGATTTGGTGTTCGAGAAAGAAGAAAAGCCGAGAGAGATCGGCCCTTTTCCCCCCAATGGCCGTAACTTCAGGGCCGCATTTTCGCCGTACGCGGAATACCCCCCTGTGGCTGCGGCCACCCGCGCTCTCAGTATATATTCCATTATTTATATATATATATATATATAATTTTTGGGGCGCGCGCGTATGTTATATATATATTATATTTCAATATATATGTATATGCATATTTAAATATATATTTAACATATATTAAATATATATTAAATATATATATATATATCTTTTATCTTGTTTTTTTTTTGTCTCTTCCGGCGTCTTTAGGATAGCGTGTTCATAGTATCGTTGCTCGCTGAGAGCGCCAACGAGCCCGTCATGAAATCATTAAGATCGATCTTTCTCGCTTCGGGATGTTTGAATTTAAAGTGCGTGCGCAGGTTGTCGCTACGTGTGTACGTGGCACGACAGAGAGGACACTCAAACCTGCCGGGGAAGTGGACGTGGTAGTGGTTCCTGATGTGCGTCACGACCTTGCCGCACAGCTTGCACCTGTGAAGGTTGCAGCCGCCTGGCACCCGGTCAAAGGTCAGCCGCATGTGCCAGGCTTTTGAACCTGCAACATCAACACAAGACAAGTCACTTTCAACTGTTGGCTTCCCGACACGACGCGGCGAGTCGCCCGGTCGCCGGCGACTCGTTTCTCTCTCTTTCTTTTTTTTTCCGTTCTTATTTTATCTGATTTTTTTTTTCGTCATGTTATTTTGTGATTACGTTATTGTTACTTCTATGCCGTTTCCGTGCTGCTTTCGCTTTGTGGTACTTTACGTGGATACTTTTTTTTTTTCTTGTTTGGCTCTACAGCGTCTTTTTCGAGGGTCGTCGGATCCTTGGATACTCGGGTAGGGCATTCGACTCCGTGGAAGTCTCTCGGATTCCAGGATCAAGTCGAATCCTCGAATCCACGGACCAGAACTGCGGACGGATCCCCCGGTTTTGGGTCTTTGAATCTTTGGATTCTCGAATTCTTGGAAATTCTGAGATCTCTAGATCACCGAGTCCTACGATCTTGAGACATTCGATCTTCGGAATCTTGAACCTATAGATACTCGGCTTCTCGAATCCTTGGATTCTAAGATCCCCGAGGTCTTGAGTTCCCTGGGGTCGTCGGACATTTAACTCCTCGCAGATGCAAATAAGATCCCTCTGTATCCTTGGATCCTCCGATCCTGATCTCACTCTCGTTAATTTCGCGCGTTCGTCGTCCCCGAGTACTTTTAAGTCGCCTGCTTCCCTAAGTCTCTAAATTTCTTTCCTTTATTTTTTTTTAAAGTTTCCCTTCCTCTAACAAATGTACCGTGTATGTATATTATATATATATATATATATATATATATATATAAGCGCGCATCAATCGAATTGGTAGAGACAGACAGAACGCGAAAGAAACATTGCAGCAAATATATAAATAATAGAAAAAAAGAAATTTTGATTTTTCCTCTTATCACGTTTATCATGAAAGAAATACCGGCACAATTTAAAAATATCGCTTTTCCTAATCGGATAAACTGATTCGTAAAAATTGACGTATAAAAGAGTGGAAAAAGAGAGCATTATGTATATTAGCCTATTAGGAAAGCAGCTTATATATTACTCTTGAAATAAATGTCTCGCGCAATGTCGTTACGATTTCACGATTAACCGTGAAAATCGAGATCTTTGATAAAAAATCGATCATCCGTTACCGCGGCGTTCGCTTTGAGACGTCGCTGCTCTTTACACGTGGATTGCAAGACGTTGTATCGTTTTAATAAATTTAAATAAATTGAGCCGCGCGCGTGAGTTCATATAATAATAATTTCGTAGCTCGAGAGACCGTCTCTCTCTTTTTCTCTTTTTCTCTTTCTTTCTCTCTCACGCGCTTAATAATTCTGTATTTTAAAAACATGGAATTTCGCTTTGTGAGAGGCACGAGCTCTTACAGGCCATTTTCGCGAATATCTGATATAAAAAAAAGCGCGACCATAACGAAGGAATAAATATTAAATCAAGCGACGCTACGGGCCAGTAAACTAAACGAGCAACGCCGGCACTCTCGTGTATTTAACATAAATTTTGCACTGCCTTCGTAAAATGATAAAAATGATTTACATATCTAGAAAATGATGAAAATTTTTTCGAATTTATCATTAACGTTAAAACATTGCAGCAACCGAGAAGTTGGCGACACAAAAGTTGAAAAACGCGATGTAGATTTTTGATTTCTATTCTCTTTTTTCCAAATTTTTTCGCTCTCTATTCCGCTGCTTCTGAATTCCTAAGATTATTTTACGCGCACTGAAAAAAAGATTGGCTGCTGCAGCAAATTAGGTGATAAAATATGGCATAGTATTTTTAATTGGCTGCAAAAGCCAATTTTTGGTTGCGTTAGTCTATCAGCAATGCATAGGATTCCGATAGGCTGACGCAATCAAAAATTGACTGCTGCAACCACACACAATTAAAAATACTATGCCATTAAATGCCATTTTACCATCTAATTTACTGCAGCAGCCAATCTTTTTTTTTCAGTGCAACAGTTATGTAATGTTGACTAATGGAAACGTAGCTAATTTTCAGATATACAATTATCATTTAATACGAAGAAAGTGCAAAATAGCTCTTAGGAATGTGCACCAAATAACGAACGAGCTGCGTCGAAGATTATACACCGCACGTCTTCGAAGCGCAAACAACTTGCCTCTTAACGCGATTGAAATACGAGATACTCGAGGCAGACGACGAGAACGTGCGATTAAAGCGTCAGACACGTAAGTTCTCGTTAAACATCGATCAAACTTCAAACCAGTGCGATTAATCAGAGAAAAAGCGTAAAATGGGTGTACAAATTTTGTGCGTAGCCAAAGCGAGCTGATCATAAAGGCTTTTCTCGTTCTTCCGATATCACGTTAATCCCTCGAGTGCTTGATTTTGATAAACGTGTTACGAACAAACGATATTTCTGTATATATAATAATATAAGGTATACTATTGCCGCGTATCATGGCGGCAGATAATAGAATAATCAATCAAATTTTTGCCCCAAAACTAGCACGAGGAATATAAAAAAATTATTTGAAAATATGTTTGCGTTTCTAATCAATTTAAATACCAAACTGGTATCTGAATTTTTTAGTTAAAAGTCACAAACTTCTTCTCTGTTAAATGGCCTTCAAGAACTTGAAGAGGATACTTTCCAGGAATTTCTTGAGTAACAAAATGTATATAGTTACGAATTCGTTAGAAACTTTTAAAAATTTAATGTCCGCATCATTCGGTGATTCTTCCGATGTGAATCAGAGGTCACAGAAAATGATTAAAACATCTTTTGACGTAATGTATATCACTGGTAGCTATCATATTGCTTTTCGCAATTTGGAGCAAATTTTTAATTGATAAAAGAGCATCATGTTAGACGATTGTAGTATTAAATTCATAATGTCAAATTATATCCAATTTGAATTATCTTTAATCATTTCCATTTAGATCGTAACTGCTCTCATTCAAATGTGTCGTTAATTTAATTAAAATAATCAAGTTAAACAATTTAGCTCAAGAAGATGTATTAAATTTGACTTAAATTTAATTTATTATTTATTAATTTACTAATTATAAGTGCATATTCTCTAAATTCTTTCAAGTAGAATCTCACTCTAAAGAGTAAAAATTGAACTAGAAAAAGATACTTAACTTTCAATCTTTAAGAATGATATTTCACTCTTCCGAGAGATTCTAAAAGTTTTAGAGAATACATTAATTTGAACATTATTTTCTTTAAAAACTAATCACAGAGAAATGAATTGCTTTACATTTTGACACACAGAAGTTAAAAAAATAACAAAATGTTATTCAACTTAAGGGACTATTATTGCTTTTTTGATATCTAACAGTGAACATCCATGGAAATGGTATACCTTATATTTTTATACAGATACGTTCTCGCAGATAAAAAAAAAATGAAAAGATCATCATCGACCTAGATCATCATCGTTACTAGACTAACTTTCGTTTCACGTGCGGCGTTTCTCCAACAAGATACGTTCAGACAAGTTATAATTTCAGCGAGACATTTTGGCCCAAGAAATTAGGCGGTGCACCGCGTAGCCGACATTACGCCGGACGGCCTAATTAATTAATGAAATGATACATATACGTAAGACGACCGAAACAATTATACTCCCATATCCTAATGCACGAGCGAAATGAGGTCGTTGTATTATTCAAGGACATCAAATGGTTCTGTCTGTCTCGAGGCACGAGTGCCTGGCACCAAAATCTCAAACAGAAGAGATAGACTCGAAACGTGATAGAGTATTTTGCGAGCAGTGTGGTGCTCGTATATATCGCGAGTATGCGCGCTGCATCGTGCATAAACCCAATAATGTCGTGAAATCCCTCTGTCGCAGAGACGCATAGAACACCTCAGAATGTCAAATCCCTCTTTTCAAGCTTGTAGTCCTTCGTAAACCTCAGAAGAGAGAGAAGATCTCTCTCCATTGTAATCTCTATTAAAACGAGCAATCTGTATGCATATATTCTGCTTAATAGAAGTGAATGTTAACAAAAAATAAATCTTTCGAGATTGCTGGGTTTATACGTGGATTGAAAAAAAATATCTATACAAAATATTATTTCAAATAGTCATAAAGTCAGAAAATTGAAATTTAAGGAAATATGTATATAGCCAAAAAGATGCAAGTTCTTTACAATGAATACAATTCAGAGAAATATGAATTGAAACAAATCTTACTCTCAAGGAAAAACTGTAAGATTTTAAATATAGATCCCCGTCATCTAAAAGAACGTCTGAGAAAATATAGGATAAGGCTGACGTCACAAAATTATCCATTTCAAAGTATGCGTAAAACTAGTTTAATTTATTTTTATGAAAAGACGCGAACTGTGAGAAAGTGATTTACTCCAGCAGACAGGGAAATGACACTCGAGGTGCTCCATGATCTGGAAAAATGGAGTCCCTGAAAGCTCATGCTGCCATTCGGACTGATCAATATTCGTTTTTACGTGCCTCACTTAAAGTATTTGCACGTACCTGAAAATATCCGTCGACAATCATAATGGAAAGATATAATAAGAATAAGAAAGCACATCTCGACGGTATAAAAATCCATAAAAATTTATTTTCAGTAAATAGACATATTTAACGGATTCTTATCGACTTGCGCTTATATTTAAATGTTCATACTTAAAAATTTTCTTATATCTTCAACTTGGAATCATCAAATCTTTTTTTTAAACATTTAAATCCTTGAATCTTAAATTATTCGTATTTAAGAGAATAAAAAGAAATTACAAAATTTTCACTAAGGAAATATTTTCTGCAATTATCAAAGGAATAATATGCTGCAACTTGCATACAACGTTATGGAACATTCTGTAGAATGCCATTTATTATTGTCGGGACAAGACCTCCCATTTCGAGATCCGAATAGACTGACTGAACTCCCGTGAGACTCCATTCCGGCAATACCCCAAGCATGATATCGCGTGTTAACCCTTTGCAAACCATATTTTCGCGATGGTTACCCTTCACGTGTCACTTTATTTTGCCGCGAAGTCAGCACCGTGCGAAGCGAAGCACATTCTAAGGTAAAAATACAAGGAATCACTGGAGAAAAAAGAATTTTGTGAGTAAACTCGCGGCGATATAAGTGCGCGGTGATAATTACATAAATATAATATTTAAATAATAATATACATAAATAAATATTAAACTCATAATCTGTGCAAAAAATAAAATTGTACATTTTATAAATTACCTTATATCCAATAAAGTATTATTAATTATTATCGTTAATACTGAACTTATTTTCTGTTACTATAAACTAAAGAATTAGTCGCCTATACCGCCGCACAACATAGAGAACTAAAAAGATATTTGCGCACTGTATTTACACGTATCTGCAATAATTACAGCACGGGCGTATTTCCCCGGATTATCCTATGTTTCAAAGCGTCACCTTATACGCAGCTACTCTGGGAAACGATGAATACCACAAAGGATTAAATCGCTGTTTATCCCCTCAACAAGCCGATTGCCGCCGCGGTATCGTCGTATCGATCGGCTGCATTCACGCTAACTTCCGTTCTCGATTAATGCACGATTTAAATAATATTCGCGTGACGGCGCGGGGGCAGCAGAGAAAAAAGGTGAAAGGTCACTACATGCTTCCGATCGATGAAAGGATCGGCGCCAAGAAAAGGTTCGTGAAACGTGGTATAGAGACGGAAAAAAGGAAGGGAAGAAGGAAGCAGAGACGAGTTAGAAAACTTTCGTTGATCTTGTTGACCATTCGATTTTCAATGAAACTTGATCGCCCCCGCGTTACTTTTTCATTTCCACTTTTCCGAGTTTCCGTGACGAATACTCGCGGAATGCAGCCGCGGGAACGACGCCCCGTCGACGTTATAAAAAAAAAAAGGCTTTGTACACGGTCGCTTTTTTTTATTATACATATACACAAGGTTGGGAACGATGTTTTTAGATATACATGTATGTATACAAGTGTATCTTTTTTTCTCTTTTGTTAGTGCAATAGCCTCGGTTAGATTCGGTTAGAACAGTGTTTTTCAACCCTTTCTACGCAATAAAAATGCCTCGAGATGTGCGAGAGATCGACGATGCGTCATGGAAAGATGCGATTACGGAAGTTATACCAATAACGAAGAGTTATTATGAAATAATTAGCACTCGGCATTTAATTAAATTATTCCTGGCTACACGAAGAACATGAGATATAAGACAAATAAAATTTGCAAATAAATTTTCAAATTTTTCCAACGTTATTGATGTATCACTTCCGTACAAAATCACGGTAGTCCCTTTGATCTTGATTTCAATAAAACAGACACGTAACATGACAGGTATTTTACAAACTGGCGATGCATAATTACTTATTCCACAGTCATTTCGTGAAACGACCAAGAAACGAAGTCAACTATTCGTAAATGCCTTTCTCGAACACCTTATTGTTGCTATTTGCTTGAGACTCATTTCAAGAAAATAAGATAGGTCTTGAAAAGATTTTAAAAAGACGATTGCGCGCGAATTTTTACTCAGATCAGATTTTTCGCGGCATGGAACAGAGGTTGAAAAACACCGAGTTAGAATACATCCCTTGTGAAGGAGCGAAGGTGCGAAGTTGCTGTTACGATTACGTTTCGCGGCTCGTATAAATTCAGGTAAGGCAACGTAAGGACTAGATTAGAAAAAAAGATTAGGAAACGAGAAATAACAGAGAGAAAGAGAGAGAGAGAGAGAGAGAGAGAGAGAGAGAGAGAGAGAGAATATGAATGAGAAGATAAAGTAGGGTCGAAAATGGTGAAGGCAAAGCACCTATGTCGGAAAATAATAATTTCCGAGAATAAACTTCAAGTAAACGAGAATCTGTTCCCTTTGTCAGGAGGAAAAGTAAAACTGGCTCTCTTTATACACAACACTATGACATGAACCATTTTGTTACGTGGTTAGACAACAAAAAAAAATAGAGCGATTCTCGCGTTCCCTCACGAGAAACACAAAAGCGCAGCTCTTTGTTTTCTGATAGAACTGAACTCTTTCCTAAAAAAATTAATGAATAAATAAATAAATAAAAAACAGTATGCGAATACCAAGTCGCAAAAGTATCAAGTCCGACTAAAACGAAAAAAAAAAAAAATGCAAAACACACGACTGTGATTCGCGATGGGTTAGATTAAATAATCATTATTTATTATTTCAAATCTCTTCTTGTGGTACAAAAATATTACAATATTTGATCTGGTAACTTCTTGTCACCTCTATTTATTCGCTTAAATCTTAATATCTGATGTGCACGCCAAAAAAAATTTTTTCGATACTTTCATTTAATTAAATTGATCTTGAGAACTGAAGCTTCAACAAGAAAACCGAGACTTCTATGAGAACTTTCATTGATCATAATAGATATGAATGATTCAAATAATTAGAACATCGACTCTTGGAATTCTGCTACTTGGTTTCATAATACCCGATACGAAGACGTCAGAAATGTTAACGTTTTACGTTCCAAATGTGTTATAAATTCATTGCTGATTCGTTCTTGATTCTCTAGTTTTCAATATCTCGGTTTATTGTGAAATTTCATTATAGACTCAATTTGTGCGTTAAATAATGCAAAAAACAGTAACGTAAAATTTTGTTTGGCGCGCGCACATAGAAATCCTATTCTCTAAATACACAAACATTAGCTTCGAAGGTTAATTAAATACTTACGATAGTTGCATTAATCTATCGGCGCATAGGCAGGCATCTTTTATGACACGATTTTTTTTATGAAGGAGAGAAGGGAAGGATGAAGGAAGGAAGATTCAGAATAAGCGCGATGGTCAACGCAGTAGACCCTGACAGTATCGTTATCGAAAGTACTTTCTTCTTCAAGTTTGCCAAAGCAAAAAAAATTTTTAAAGAAAATCTAGTTTTAATATATCTTTGACAGCTTATTCTCTAAAGGAAAAATCAAACATCATTCACGTGATAACAATTGGATTATCATTTATGCCATTAGAGATTATATATATATAAAATATATATGGCTTTTTTAAATATTCCTTAGTTCTTTGATATCTAAATCGAATTTTCAAAAGATTGTTCAACGTGTCGGCATTTTGCAACAATTATTAGCAGACATATTTATATATATATTACATTAAATGGATGTCTCGATTTTTCCAAAGAAATTTTGAAGATTCATTATAACAGTAACGATATCATGTTGTCGTTGCAAACATCTTATATAGCAAAAAAGCTACGCAACATCACTATAATGATGTCGTAATTATTATAACGAATTACAAAATAGAGGCTTTAGGTGCTCAAAGATCATAAGCCCATCAAATTTTATAAACACGATCCTGCCGAGTGCTATTTAATTCTCGAATCATTTCTATATAATTAATGATTTCACGAAGACATTTTGTATAGAAGATTATTAAAATAATTAGGAAGATCAAAGTTCCACAGATCGAACGATCAAGTGCCCAGAATTCTCGGTGACTGGAAAATTTGAGCACCGAACGTTTAAATGAGATCAGTAGACCTGGTGTCTAATTAATGACTATTTTCTCTCTCGTGTTTTTGGTGAAATACCAAAATCTCGGACAATAAAAGACGATCCTTTAGAAATATTTGAACGACAAACTCCATGGTATAGTCGCGTGACAAACGTCGCAAGATGGAAACAGCGAAAACTGCTCAGCGGTCTATTATGGACATATCGCTGACTGCGCGTGTTTATAGGTAGCGTGACACTGGTTACGTTTTAGTTATCGAGCAAGAGAATCGATGTCCCGACAATGCCAATATTTCTCTTCGCGAAATAGTCACAAACTATTCTCGAACGGAAATAAAATTAACGTCCGGAAATGAAATTCGATAGTGCAATCCTGATTCGAACGCGACGCACAAATGACGTCGACTGATGATACAAATTATTATTATGTAATAAGCAACGTTTTTATTAATATTATATATAAATAATTTCAATCGATTTGTAAAGAATCGATCTACGGAAAGATCGAAATACCGTCATATCATGTAAATCATGATTCGCGTATGCAGAAATAATATTCATCCGTGAAGTGTTGATTGATGAAGTGTTGAATTTCGCGATGCAATTGAATAATGCAGGACTTCAGTTTTGACACAGAAGAGACGCCAATCGGATGAGTAAAATCGAATGAATGGTTAAATAAGCCGCTCTGAAAATAGCTCGTCAAGGTCGTCGAAATTACTTTCACCGTAAACGACGACATCGTGTTTTAACTTGTGCGCTTTTTAACGATTCTTTGTGAAAAATCAAAGTTGTCGAAATCACATTCAATTCCGTCAAATTTATCGGTGCATTAGCGTCGGATTTTCCACAGGATCAAATCGCTTTCTCGTCGGAATTTTCCCGTCGTTACTACTTTTATAGCCCGAGAATTTTCAGTGCATGTTCCGGTATATCAATACAGTGTACATATTTTCGTTCTTTTTTATGCAGTTTACGTATATCGAAGATATACGTAAGAATATGTAAAAGCACACACGTCAGATAGATATGTAAAAGCAGACACGTGCCCATATTTCTACGAGAATTTTTGATCCTCTTTAGCAACTCGTGTTGCAGTTTGACATTTCGCGCACGAATCGTAAAAAGCATCGAGGAAAAAAAAATTCGAACGTATTCTTTGAATTTTTACTCTTATATATGTTAAACTTTTATAAAGAAATTTTAAAAAGATTGGAAAAAAATACAATGAAATTAAAAATCATAAGCATTTGAAATATACGCAGAATAAATAAATCCTAAAATACAATATGTGGATAAAAAAATTTAGAAACAATTAACAAATTTGGAAATAAATTCCCACATAAAGAATAAAAGAAAAAGTAAAAAATAGAAAAATATACATAAATTAGTTAGAAAAGATCAACTTCTGTTATCTCGTGTCACGATTGAGTTCCGCATGTCTCTCGAATAACAAAGCCAGAATGTGGAAAGTGAATGTGAGAGATGGGTCTAAAAGGCAGACGGCTGCGCGTATTAGTGTAACAAGCAAGCGTCCATTCGGTAGCGTGATTATTTCCGAGACTTCGAAAGTGATCTTATCGCAGGGACGTAACACGACCCTTACAATCACTGCCAGGCGCATTCGCGCGATGATTTATATCGGAATCGCGAGGCACGAACGTATTTAAATGCCCGGCGGGCCGACGGTGGGCGTCGCACGGAAGTGGAGCCAGTCGGAAGTGGAAGTATTTCTGCAAGCGCACAAGACAAAGACGAATGAGGCGGATGCGGTTAGATCTGCTGGAAATTACGGGATCCGGTGTTGTTTGTACAAAACGAGCCGTCCGTAAATGAGACGCCAATTTTTCCTCGGCCGAACGAGGCGAGATTATCGAGAACTCTGGTATCGCACGAGATGCATTCCCGAGGTGTAAAAATGTCTACATACATAAATAAAAAAATAGTTCTCCGGGGACGTATGGATTCAATCATCATTTTAAAACACGAGTTTACGGGTATCGGATGCGCTCTCAGTGTCGTTTAGCACTCGTTCTATATCGATTCGAAATTGCATGCCATTTCTGTACAACTCGAAAGGAAATCCATGGAAGTGTTTTCCTTCGATTTTGATAAACTTTGAACATGTTGTTTTCTAGGTAAAAATAAAGAATTCGGCCTTTATAAATAAATACATGTATTTATTTAAAAAGGCGCAACTGTACTTTTTTCGTTTTTCAAAACGAATATTGTTGAAACTGTAAGAGATAGAAAAAAAGTTCGAAATAAAAATTAAAGCGTTTTTAAGCGTTTACTTAATAATTAATTTTTTTATTTATAAATCAAAATTTTTTTAAACAAATTTTTATTAAATTATTACTATAAAGTACTTTTCCATTCAACCAAAATCATCATTCAACTTTTATTCTAAATATTTTTTCTATCTATATATATTACAGTTTCGACGATATTCGCTTTAAAAAAAAAAACCAATTTTTTTTTTCAAAAATAAAGAACACGTATTTTTGTCTAGTAAACAACATGTTCAAAGTTCAAAATCGGAAAGGGATACTTCCACGAGTTTTCTTGTTGATAAATCAGTTAACTCTCTCTCTCTCTCTTCTCCTTTAATCTAATAATAAAATTAACAGCAGATTGCAATTCTGTTCTAATAAAAAAAATTCAATTTAAAACGTCAAGCACATTTTTACATTTAATTCTAACGCGCATCTGCAGCTAAACAGCGTACGATTGCAAGGGAAAGGATCATCGAATTCTCGCCAACGATACTCCACAATCTCCTCTTTACAAACTTTACGAAGTTAGGGTCGATCTAGCAGCCGCTGCCAGCACCGGCGTCCGTTACCCCTGCGCAAGCATCCCTCAGCTTGAAGGGATGCAAGGGCGGAGGCGAGAAGCGCGCATCCAGCTGCCAGCATCACCGACCGACTAATGCTGCAACAGGGAGAGAAAGACCAGAGGGCGGAGGTACAGGGGCGAAAGAGACAGGAAGAAAATGGGGACTGAGGGAAGGACAGAACGGCGGAGGGGATACTTGAAAAGATTTATTATACAGAGGAGAACCGAGAGAAATGGGCGCGAGCCCTTTCGGAGCTTAACACACTTTGTACCGGGCGCTGCGCACGTAAGCTGTCTCTATTTTTCGGCCCGCAACGTTGATATACGCGCGAAGGGAGTATACGTTGGTTTATAGTCTGAATAATGCATCCGAATGCATATCTCGGCGTAATTTTCATCTCTTCTCATCTTATTATTATACTCCGGCGCAGATAATACAATTTATTAAAAGCTCAGCCCTTTTTACATCTCCGTATAGGACAATAATTGTATCTGACATAAATTCTACTCAACGTCGAAGAAATCCCTCGTTAAAATTCTCGGCGCGATTTAGAAGAACGTGACTCTAAATGTAGAAAGAGAATTGGAAACGTAGGAACTTAGGAAACATACGTGACAATATAAGTATTTTTAAGAACGTCTAAAAAAAATCACTCTAAAAAATCGCTCGCGCTAACAACGCCGAATCTTCGCGTCGCGTGGAATCCGATATTCTCTCTCATGCACAGGCATCGATCACCGTACTGTGCCAGAAAGAGCCGTCAAGGAAGAGGGACGCTGAAGGGGCAGAGACGAAGAGACGCAGCAGCGGTGGAGGACGAGCGAGGAGGAGAGGAGAACGAAGGGGATACAACGACGGGGAACAGGAGAGAACAGAGTGTATTTCCCACCCTCCATTGTATGCACTTCTCCTCTATCTCTATCTCTCTCTCCCTGTACATTCAGCTAAACTGCATATATGCTGAGGAGTGTGGCCGCCTGATCTATGTACGTAGACACAGTGATTCAACACAGTGGCCCATACGGTATGGTATTGCTACAGGATTTCACGTCTTTCTGTCGACGAATGACGAACATACGCGGGAAACGACTTATATCTTCTTTTCTTCTAATACTTTATGTTTTTTTCTTATTTTCTGTTGAACCAGGTGTGTCGCGCTAAATTCACACGTGGCTGCCGAGGAAATATTTATTTGCTGCGGGCGTTACACCGCACTTGGATATATTTTTGTCGAAGAAAAAACCATTTCCAAAATCTCTCGAATAGCAATAATCAAACTAGAGCCAAGGAACTGAAGTTTCTTCACGATCAAATGTGAAATAACAAAGCCGATCGTGTGATAGTTTTCCGCTGATTTTGTAAACTGTATTTTTATCAGATAGATGTATTTTTATCAGATAGAAAAAACACTAAACAAAATGTCCTGTAAAATGAAGAAATCTATAAATCGTCGATCTTGAAATCCAAAGATTTGGAAGAATGTCTAAATTACCGATGGATTGTTTTTCTGAAATCTATAGTTGGAACAAGATTCGTTCTATATACACGGTGTCTTCAAATTTTCCGTATAAATTTTAACAGTATATTCTATAAATTAAAATAAGAAAAAAATGTTATTTGAACATAAGACAAGCTACATTTACGAAAGAGATCTTTTCAATTCTCGTAACAATCATGTATAGTTATATGAAAATCCACGCTCTTCGAAAAACAAGTTTTCAACGTCAGTTCAATTATTATGGATGGACATGTATTATATAAACTTACAAGAAAACGTAAGATAGTGTCTCCCTCCAATTTTGATAAGCTCTTAATATCTTATTTTGTAAACAAAATAAGGACAGTTTTTTATATAAGATAGTTTAAAGACTTAGGACGCTCGCACGAATGCAAGAGATCCAGGTTTGACTCCCGGCCAAGATAATATTTTTCGTAATAAATTTATTTACAGTTTTTCAATGCATTAATATTTTTCTAATAGAATGCCTGATTGAGTTTCAAATTATCAAAATTGCTTGTCAATTTAATTCGTGATCTTAGAACAGTTTAATTATGTTTATAAGTCCGAAAAATCAATTCGGCGCGCAGTTCGAATGACTACAAATATGACGTAATGCATGTGTGTATGTATGTGTATATACACATACACACACACATATATATAGAGTATATAGGTGATCCAAAATTCTTGCATTCGAAATACAGAACATGAAACTTTATGTTTAAAACAAATAACTTTTTCCTTTAACAAAATTGTCCGATAAATAATTTTTGTGCTTATTTGTTAAATTCAACCTGTTCCTTCAATCCAAAAATTACTCGTCGAACATAGTTTTTGCTAAAAGAAAAAAAGTTGTTTGTTTTAGCATAAAGTATTATGTCTTGTACTCCGAATGGGAATTTCGGAGCACCCTGTATATAATTCAAATTGAATTATTTAAGCATTAAAGATCTAACTTTGACCGTTATGACCATTACTTCCTATTTCTTATTGTTGAGTTTTCAAATGTACGGTCCAATAAGATTTTTATTGTTTTTATTCGTGCTCAATCGCACTTTAAAGAGATAAAATACCTCTTAGAAGAAAATCGTTTTTCTTTCAAAGTGAATATTGTCGAAAATACACTGAAAGAAATGTTTTGTAGATAACCAAAGTTTTATTACTGATACAAAAACTATTTGTTATACATGATCAATCAAACCGTTGATCATATATCAACAAATAAACAGATAAATATTTGAAATAGAAGTTGGATAATTTTAAAAGTATAATAGTAATTATAATTTTTAAAAAATATTTTTTATTTAAATAAATTTTTTAATAAATAATATAAAGTATATTTTTGAAACCGTTTAACTTTTATTTCAAACATTTTTTTCTATCTCTTATACTTTCGACAATATTCGCTTTGATAGAAAAACTGATTTTCTTCTAAGAATATTTCACCTCCTAAAAGTGTAACTGGATATAAAAATGATATTTCTTACTCTTTCGTTTATAAAGCAATATATTAAAAGCTCATAAAAATGGGAGGGGGACACTTCCAGATATATCTTTATTAAGTAAAATTTCTTATAGATTATGGTATTCAGAACGCGCTTTTATGATGTTAGCTTGTATTTAGCATATAGTTCACGTTACGTATACTATAGAATTTTAGACAAAAAGCATATTCTGAAGCGTATGGACCTTAATGTTTTTGTTATAATTTTCAATAAAACATTTTAGGATCTAAATTTGTTACATTTTGTTTTATTTCAATTCATACTGTTAAAGTTTGCACGCAAAATTTGACGACACTCTGTATATCTACGGTAATTACTGATAATTCAATTATTCCGATGAAATCGTTTGTTATAAATTACGTCGAGTTTCGAGGAGTAACGAAATTCCAACACTACAAACTCTTCCAATACGATTGATTTCCGGAGTGCTACCACCGAAATGTTAGAACTTCATTTCAAGTACTCCTTGTCAGTATCTATAGAGTAGCTTTGCTACAGATCTGCGCAGTACGTACAGTCTGTTTGAAGACAATGCCACAGTCTGAACATGTAACCACTTAAGACATAAGAGAGGATGGTTGATTGAACTACTGCTCGGAAACAGCGATAACGAGAACATCACGATATGTGCAAAGAGAAGAGCGTATTCTGTATTCAATTGAACATTTGGTACTAATAATAGTTGTATGCGAAAATTACTTGAATTACTTGACAGACATTGACGAGAAATAATTCTAAGAAAAAGTATGAAGAAAAATTTTCATACGCATGCTTGCGCTACAAATTAGAATTTACATGTCAAATAAATAAAAATACAATATGTTCACATATAAAAATTTGATGATCTAAAAATTATAAAAAGGAAACAATTGAAAATAATTCCAGAGATTTACATATATTGAACAATTATAATGTAAATTTTATGATGTGATAATTATAATACAAATTTAAAAAATTAAAATTAGAAATGTAAATATATGGATAAAATAAAATTATAAAATCTTGAGTTGTTTTATATAGAAAAACGTTTCTTTCGCACTAAAGCTCCACGGTTAAGTGATTAATGGCCTAGCGCGATCAGCAGAGTTTCGCGAAATTCGCACTAGAAGTTTCCTCCTTCGAGCAAGGACGTATCAACGGAAGCCAACGGCGGCTCCGGTTTCTCCTCCATTGGTTAAGCCAACCGGGGTTTAAAGTAAGCGAGCACAAGCGCGAAAGACGAAAAGCCTCTTGTCGTGTGCTCGAGAAACGAAACTCTTTGCGAGCGGGGTACCATTCCAAGCGCACCTTCACCCTGTGATCCTCTTATTGAGGACACCATCCTATGTCTTCATCTTCAAACTATCGTCACATCCGTCCGACCGTCGTGGGACGAAGGCGTTCGTGTAATAAAAATGAGAAGATATGCCGGTAAGGAGCTTATTGTTGGAAAAGGATCTCGTCGCTCCTTGGACGAATGTCGCGCTCGATTTTCCTCATTTATACGAGAATATTAAACAACAATGCATCTCAAGAGCAGAAAGAAAGCGTCTATAATACATTTCGTCGGCGGAATTCGACGATCGATGTAGAAAATAGAGAATAGGTATCGCTGAACAGAATAAGTATCATCGAGAAGTTCTCCGAGATAGTGATTTTAGAGGGATCAAGATGCAATAGAGAAAACGAGCGAGAGAAAAAAAACGAGAGAGTTAAGTAAGGAGCTTAAAATAAACAAGTCAGAAACAAAATCAAGTGCGAAAACTTCAAACAAGTTGTACGACTTGAGTAAAACAGTTGATTTAAAAATCTGTAATGAGTGGATTTAAAAAAATATCGGAGAATTAATAACCTGTGATATTTTAATTGAGAGCAATTCCCCGAGAGATATGAATTATAAGTACGTAGGTAAAAAGCTTCGCGAAAATAAAACAGCGTTCCATGATTATGAGGATCATTAATGCTGAAGCGTAATGCGCCTTTAAGCGATAAAAATAGCAAATGCGATAAAAATTTAGATAAGATAAACGTTTCCAGTCAATTATCAATTTATACGATAATCACCAATATTTCTTTCATACAACTTTCAAGGGAATTTGCGTAGAATCTAAACAAATCCGAGCAAATATTATTTGTAAAAATCTATGAATATAAAATACAAATATCCGATCTGAAAAACCAATCAGAAAGAACACCGGAACGGATCAATAAAATCGAGGACGAAAGGCATACTGCGAGAGTAATTAGGGTAATGAAGGGCGGGCTGTATAATTAGATGCAACGATGGATCGATGGACCGAGCTATTGCAGGAGGGATGCAAAATGCTGTTGAGCTTTTTATCGCTCAACATGGAGCGAAAGAGGGAGCAGGAGAGGGAGAGGGAGAGGGAGAGGGAGAGAGAGAGAGCCCTTTGACCGTGCTGTGGCAGGGAAAATCTCGTGTGATACTAATTTCCATTTGGGCCCTGTCGCCGGGGCTCAGTTCGCTAATGCAGCGACGCCATCCATCCATCCATCCATCCATCCATCGTTTTACCACGTCGCCCAGAGAGACAATTTTCCACCGTTAAAGGTCGGGAAGTTATGAAATCGGGGCACTTCCTCGCCAAAACGCGACAAGACCTCTCACGTCTTGCACCGAGGTATAGTGCAGCAGGCACATTACGGCTGCACGTCACGGCCAACTCGGGGACATTAATATTACCAGATCCGAATTGTCGTCCTGACTACGTGTTCTCCTTGTTACCGAGAGACAAAGGCAGAGCTCACGGAAGAATCTGTGCCATTCGGAGAGCACGTGAGAGTATCAAATTCCACGTACCTAGAGTCTTGTAGCGAAACTACCACATCACTATACAGCAAATATAGAGCCCAAGCTTTTAATATTTTATACATGATTTTTCTCGAATGAATAAAAAGGGAATGACATCTTCGTAATGAGATAGAAATAAAAATGGAAGAATCTAATAAATGGAATATAATAAATGAATATATAAAAGACGAAAGTTGATTTAAAGAAATAATATGGAACATTCGTGCATGTCAGATAAATCGCTTCTGTTGTTATTTGGCAAGGAGATTACTATGGTTTCCAGTCCAGTATGGTTTGAGTTTCAAGAACGACATGTCCTTCCTATGTCATGTTATGCTATGAATGCATTGTTTGTCGTTAGCCTAGCTACCAGATCAGAAAATAGTCGATATGTCATTGACAGAGCGATTCCGAATCCTTGCAATTTTTACTACTCGGTGCAATCGATGCGGGCCTATCAATGCTGCTTTAACTTGCGAAGAGTTTACTGCTTACTTTATGAGAAAAATAAAAATTTAAGAGCTAAGAAAGCGGACTTAAATTAGAATTTAAGAATTGAGAGACTCCTTAAAATCTCCAGCAATTCAAGTTTACAAGTTTGAACTTAATATTAGAACGTAGTATCGTATAAAGTATCATAAAAAGTGTCTAACGATAATAGAAGTTAAGAAAGCAGATTTCAAAAACTCCGAAGACAGACTTGAAAACGATGAATCAAAAAGAAATGCCTTTAACCCTTTGAGGGACAGTGAGAAATATACGTCCCACCTTTTTGTTCTCAATTTGTTCCATATTTCTCACTGATCTATTTTGCATGAGCATATGAGTACTTTTTAGACTCTTAGGAAACTAAGTTATGTAACTTTTATGAAAATTACGTTAATTTATTTATTTGCAATTGTTATAAACAATTAATGTAAAAAAACTCGTTTTTTTCCAGAATAAATTCAGCTATTCTTAAACGTGAAGTACTACAGCTCTGAAAATTTTTATGTGTGTATTCCATATCTGAAACTATAATATATATTTTTTCCAAAATTTTCTGCTTGCTAGTTTTTCCGAAAAAAATTTTTGAAATCTTGGAAAATTGATCTTAGCCTAAAATAGTCATCGTATTGGATCCGCTATTTTGAATTTTGTAATTCAGAAATCATAATCAGCGATCTCGAAAACCATAGATGACTTATGATTTCAACAATTTATTAAGAAGAAAAATGTGTTCCTCAAAGGGTTAACGAGAGAGAAATAAAAATGGGAAGGCTAATAAATAAACATCTCAGCAAACCATACCGTATGATTGCTGTTCACAATCAAAGTAAGTGGTAAGACAAGCGAAGTGAATTCCATTCTTGGAAGTTTTGCATTTTCATTTTTTGCCAGTTCCGGAAACTATGACACTCAGAATGCATCTGCTTAACGAGAAGTAAAACGAGACGACATTTGCTTGTTGTGCAACGTGTGTGAGCGCAGAAAGAGGGATAAAACGCGCGTTCTCGCATGAAACTGCGATGTCGCTTTGTGCGAATGAACAGATAGCAAAGGTTCGTCGCGCCGGTCACGCGAGAATGTTTCGAAAAATCGCGACAACGTCGAGGAATTCCCTTAGGAACGACGAGGACAGAGAATTTCAATAACGACGAGACGTCACAAGTATGACGACCTTGTTATACTTAATTTCGTAGAACTACTTGGAAACTTCGGTTAATCCTACGCGCAATGTTCTTTCCACTGGTTTTAAGTAGACTAAAGAGTTTCGCGAGATAGCAACTATAATTAAGTTTTGATGAAACGAAAAAACGATTATTTGAAACGGCATTCGCGAGTGTATTTTACGTTTACAAATATATGGCGCCTTTTCGAAAAAACTTGAATATACTTTCTTGATCTACGTCCGCTATTGGCGCGAATTCAATGGCTCGAAGAGCTAAAAGTGTTGCATCTGCAAATAGAGAAAGAACATAGATAAAAAAAAAAAAAAACTGGCTCGACGCCATCTCTACCCGGAATCGCGACAAGAAGATACGACGTAGATGGAGGAAAAAGGACACGTCTGTTACATAACGACGTAAAAGGGCTATGAACGTGTAATTATATGCACTGCCTAAGGGAGATATCGCATCGCTTATAATAAGTATTATTTTATCATAGTTTATAGTTATTTATCTCGTCACAAGCGATTTATTCTTGTACTTAAGCGAAAGGCACCACAAGTGAACTCCATAAGGAGTCTGTTCTTTTTTTTTTTTTCCATAACAGCCTATGGGCCTGGGGGACTAGTTTCATCATGACTATTTTTGAGCCGCAACGGCTCACACAGAAATCAGTCTTCGACGTGATTCACAACCTACGTCATATAAATATAAAATATACGTATAAATATATAAATCTATATATATTTTTACGTACACGCGTCGAAGAATGTTTTGCATTATCTTCCTATTACGCAGATTGATCGCGCAGCTCGAGACAAAAAAGATTGCTCCATGATTTACTATTATTTTTGCACATTGTTCCAATAGATTTTTATACATAACGTTAAATATATTCTCGCGTTACATACATATACGAACAAAAATCCAATAGATAAGAACCGTGCAAAACCATTCGCGACGCGTGCGTATAAAAAATACTTAATATCATTTAAATCATATATCATATGGTCGGTATAGTTGATTCTTATACTTAAGGCAATCTTAAGTGATGACCTTAAGCCAGTCACAGAGCTGTTAGCATCTTATTAAGATATTACTTAAGATGGTCTTAAAATGAGAACCGACTATGAATACCTATTATTCTTGCTGCGCGTCTATAGATGATAATAGAAAATGCTGGAGTCCGAAAATCTAGAAATTTTAAACCCTAACGTTCGGAAACGTAGGAATTAAGGGAAACTTCAGAATGTGAGATCCTCAAAATGAACTGTAGCAGTCCATGGATTCAGGCGTGATACGGAAGTGACGCAAGGAAAGACGATTACGAGATCGAAGGATGATCCATAATCTTGGAGGAACATTATTTCATCTTCCGTATTTCGGAACGATATGACGTTCGGACAATCAGCGGGAGGTAGAAGAAAGAAGTTTTGTACTTGACATTACTTTCACTGAGGTCTCCAGCTATACTGGTTCTATGAACACTTCGCTATAATTAAGAGAATCCGCTTGTCTCACAAGAGAACCGTCGGAAATGTTCATCACCGATTTAGACATCAAAAATATTAAACTCATACTCTTTGTGTTTAACTTAAGATGGCTTAAAACAACTTCGAAAAAATAATGTGGATTTTTCATTTTCAATATTTTTTTAAATGTGGCTACATCGTGTTATTAACACATTCCGTGTCAGACTGATTGTAAATAATTTGATCATCATGTCGCGTGAATCATCACTATATATCATAGTAATTACAGTATTTTTCTTTGTATTTGTTACAAGGACTCGGATCGAAAAAATTTGATCCGGATAACGATCCGAGACTAAATCCAACTTTTCGTAACGATTATCGGATTCGTTTGGTCTTCGATCTTTTTCAGTTTTGGTTTTCGGTAATTATGACCCATAACAATCACTGTTATCATTAAAAGAACTAAAATCAAAATAAAAGTTAGGTATCCTCCGACCATAATCGTAACCAGAAATTATAATGTATCCAAAATATAATTTCGGTCCGCGAATCTCTGATTTGTTATATCTATTAAATAATTAATGTATCTCATAATGGTTAAAAAATGACGAAAATTATTATTATAAAGAAGAAGACCTGTATTGAATCATACATAATCGTAATTATGTGTATCAAAACTTTTTTCTAACTGTAACTTAACTTGATTACATTTATTCCAATAACTAGTGACTAATTTAACAGTTACTTTTATAGTTACTTTACATTTTAAACTTATTTATCAATTTAATGTGATTAAGTAAAATCTGAATACTGATTAAGGCTATGGTCCACTTAATGCTACAAATGTTTCGAAGTATTTTTTGATTGATCAGTAAATTGTAAACGTAAATTATTTTTTTCTTTGATAGTCCTAATGATATCAATGTTACTCATTGTTTTGTCATAATAACTGAAAAATTACTTTTTTAGTAACTGTATAATTGTAATAAAAGTTAATCTTTAGTCTCGGTAACTTAGAACTATAACTAATAACTAATTACTTTTGAAAAAAAAAACTGTAACTGTAACTAGTTATTTTTACAAAGTAACATTTTTGTATAAAAGCTTTTTTCATATAGCTTATCTTATTTTGAAGATATTCGCTGATATTGAAAAAAATCTGTTATTTTTAAGAGGTTATTTCGACCTTGAGATAATTAGATAAAAAAATATGAGTCTAATGTTTTATGATGCTCTATAACACATCCAAAGCAAAATCGTGATGAACGGTGAGTTCCGACCGTTCCCTTATCAGAATCAGAAACCTCCGCGTCTTATCTATTAGAATTAAATACTTAGAAGCTAAACGCACAAGAATAAATAGATTTAATTTTAGTTTAAATAGTATTCTATAAATCAAAGAGACGCACGCGCACACGATGTAATTGTCGAATACAGCTAGACGAAGACGGTTCTTCGTGCGATATATCGATCGTCATGATTAACACTAATTAACGTGTGAAATGACATGAGCACAAATTTCCAGTGCTCTGCGAACGTATACGCGAATCTAGGTTTATACTTGACACGATAGGAAAATAAATTATATAAACGTTAAATTATTATGTATGTAGAGTGTATGAGGATCTATGAATCAGAAGATCCATGTATCGGAAAGACCCAAAGATGAGTATATCAAAAGATACGGTCTTGTAATTTGCCGTCTCTTTGGCGCGAAACGGACCGTTGTATATATCTATATAATAATTTAAGATACTCTAATACCTTAAATTATAGCATTCCAATAATGCCAGTAATTGAGTTCCGGACAGATTTAATTGATTCAAAGATCCTCGCACATCTGCGGTTAATACACTTTGCACTGTGTTTATGCAATGCAATAATTACTAAGGTGAGTATGACTGAGGTTGAGCCGACTGAGATTGAGCCGACTGAGATTTTTCCACG
Source organism: Acromyrmex echinatior (assembly GCF_000204515.1). The sequence goes on along the minus strand of NW_011627076.1, from coordinate 539,378 downwards.
AAGAGCTTTTGCTCCATGCGCATAAACGGCAATATCAAGGAGTCCCGTATGCCGTGTTTCAACTTAATGTGTCTTTTCAAGTTGTCAGACCTGGTCAACGATATCAAACATATTTGACATACGTGCTTGTCGGGGTTGTGTGATTTCATGTGCTTTTTTATGTTGGCTACGCTCTTGCCGCACTGCTTACAGCATTCCATACCGATCTGCGTGTGCTCTAACTTATTGTGACTGTCTTTACTTATTTCCTTTTTGCAAGTCCTTTTGCAAAGCGGTATTCCTGGAATACAAGGTCCTGTTTCGATGAATTCATCATAATTAATTGACGATGCCAACTGTGTCTACAATTATCATCCCAAAATACGTAAAGATGATCGATTCCCGTTACCATCCTCAATTTCTTTTATTTCTTTGCGCAATGTCTAGTCTAATGTCTCAAACTCAAACTCTTTAATTAAAAAAAAAAAAAAAAAAAAAAATTATACGTGTTTTTGTTAATTGTGTAACTAAGCGTACAAATGTAAAATTATGAAATAAAAGATCTCAAAAATAAATGTCAAATCCTTTTTTATTATCAGAACCAACTGCCATGAACATAAATGTAATTTCTCTTGTAAAATGTTTGAAATGCAAATATTTTATCACAGCTTTTACTTTTTCATTGTAAAATGAAAAAAAATTACATAAATATTTAAAGATGTAATTTTTCTCTAAAATAATTTTTTAGAGCAAATATTATTTTAGAAAAATATTATTTTGCTGATCGACACAGATAATTAAGTATTAATAAATATCAATATTTGTATCAATATTGTGTCAATATTTAAGTATTAATAAAATTTTAATTGGTCATTACACATAAAAAATATCACAAAAATTTATATTGCAAAAATGTAATATTACTCTAATTCGTGAAATTAAAATTTATTTTACTAATTTTCCAAGAGAGAATCTTTTTCATTATTTTATAATATATTTTTAAAAATTGCTTTTTATATTTAACATATTTTTTTTATTTTGCTATTATTCTAATATAAGAAATTATCATTACGAAAAGAAATATTTCCGATGATAACGTTAAATAGAACATCTTTTATGCTTCCCATAAGTTACACTCTACGTCAAATAGTTGCAGAGAAGAAGAAATTCTCTCAAATACGTTCAAAATCAACGAAGATATCATAACGAACACCACACTCGTATTTGTATACGATAATGTACTAAATAGAATTGCTTGATTATCTTTCTTGTTTTTATAAGCGCTGGAAATATATGAAAATCTTGCTTGATGCGGAGAAAAAATAATGTAGGCAAAAAATATATAGAAAGATTCTAAAGGACATAATTAAAAAAAAATTGAAATTCCTTTGCGTCGAAACAAGACAGAAAATCGATTAATTCTATTAAAGACTTCACCCCGTGCTTTTTCTCATCTATAATTACCTACTCGTAGCAAATGTCAATACTATGTAAAAAAAAAAAAAAGCGCAATTCTACTGTCATTTCATCGCGTTCCAAGAGACTAAAGATACTGTCACAATACAGTACAGAAGAGAAAGAAAAGAGAAAAGAAATGTCAAAATTGACCTACTGAAAAGGAAATTGAATGAAAAATAAACATTCAAGTGTGAGAATTCCGGCGAGGAAATTCACCGATTCGACTTCCCGGTAAACGCTCAGTCTGCGGAGATCACGATACGGACTATCGACTTTGTCCCCAGCTCTTAAACACCGCCCATACATAAATTGCTCCGTCGGAGATCAAACGCGCGCATCTCGCGACCACTGGCAACTATTGCATAATGCAGCTCGTGCAACATTTCAGCTAACTAGATGTAATATGAATATGCAATCAAGAAGTACGTAATCTAGTAACTATCAACGTCAGCGGCGGTAACGACTACGACGCTTGCATCCGACGACGACGACGACGACGACGACGACGACGATGACGACGATGAAGGCAAGATCACTACGAGGTCGAGGATGCGAAAGATAAACGAAGAATAACGTTAGCAACAGAATCTATTTAACGAGCGGTCTAATCGCGTATGTTTCTTCGGATATAATCGTTAAAAGGAAAAAAATGATACCTAGGATCTTCCTGCTGCTGCTGTTGCTGCTGCTGCTGCTGCTGCCGCTATTGGCGACTATTATTAATGCATTGACGATGCGTAGTGGATAAGAGTCGTGACTATAAATAAGCGTGACGTTTTAATGGACGAACGATAGAAGATATTTCGCGAAAAGTAAAATTTTACCTGATAAATTCACCTATAGACTTTTTATAGATTACGTATATGGAACTTGAATCCTCGGATCTTGCAATCCCTGATTCCATGAAGATCCTCATGTTAGAGAATTTGCAAATTCTAGAATCTAATTGGCATCTTTATCTGTAATTTTAGGATAAGTTTTCGGGATAACTAAATCCTCGGATTCTTCGCTCTTGTATAATCGCGTTAACCTTCATATCCATTTCGTGGTATCAAGTAACGTAACATAGGAAACGTCTTACGTAACGAATTTTTTTTGCCCGCGGCCGGCAACTTTATTAACGCAAACGACGGATTGCGCAACGAGATGCGCAACGACTGCACATTTTGTTGCTAATATTCTCGTTCACTCGTGTAGATCGAAACGAACAGCGCAAGAGAGACGTGAGAATATAAGATCAAGATCGCCAGGCACGGTGACGCAAGATACGGCAAAAGGGTACATAAGAGAATAGGAAATAAAAACAGCACATAAAGACATGCACAGAGAGTCCCGCCATGGAAGTATCGCATATATACGTACATCTGCGTCTGCACGTGCACACAATGTACGTATATATGCTGTATATATATATATGTCTTATATATAATATATATGACATAAATATGTACATATCTCATTTTGCATACACGACACACATTTACACGCATTCACGCAAATGGAGTTCGTTAATGTGGCATCACGCATTCGCACGTACACGCGTCACGTGCACGTGTAAGAACAGCGAGATGAACTCAGTCAGACACGCACCCACACACCATCACAATCTCGGACACGGACTTAAAAAAAAAAAAAGAAAAACAGATATGAGATAGGAGTACAGTCCATTTGCTGATACCAGTCCCAAACCAACGAGAGTTTTGTTATGTTTTATTTCTTTCTGTATATGTATTAACACACGTAATTAAAACTACCACAATGACGTAGCAAATGCACGATACCATCACCATAACACCAAGGGTTCATGTAATATACACATGTAGTTATATATAATATATATATATATATATATATATGTACATATATGTATATGTATATATGTATATACACAGAGCTCAGTGTGTATGCATATATATATATATATATACGTACATGTACATACATATACATATACATATATATATATATACGTACATGTACATACATATACATATATATATATATATATATATATATAAAGGTCTTTCATTTTCTAAAGTTACACTCACTACACTTGCCAGATTTGGAAATAGAGGGATGCTCGCTTCGGACGACACCTACGTACGACTCGACTCGTGTCAAATCCTTGCAAATACGTGCATGCAAATCTCCCTCGATTTCTTAGATGTAACATATTTCCCACACACTGACGACGAAATAGTTTTTCCCGTGACATCGAGCGTTCAATACGCGCAAAATGACGAGTTTGATTCGCAAATGAAGCGCGATGTTTTAACGAATAAACGTCGAATAATGTATCGTCGCATCTTTTATTACTGCTTACAAGTTTAATATTTAAGCCCATTCGAATGATAATATCTGAGATAATATCGAGTAAAATTTTCAACATGCATAATACAAGTTAATCACAGCTCAGAACGGTTTGATACAAAATGTAAAAAAGGAAATATGTTAAATCTAAATGAAATTTTGGTCGTAAAATTGAATATAGTGCAGATCTTACCATCAAGTCCGTCGAGCATTTCCGGAGGATTATGGTGCTCAGATGATTCAATCCCTTGAACACCATCACTGAGTGCTCCTGCCGTGGCCCCTCCATCTTCTCCTATCAGTCCAACTGGATGACCCTGCACATGACATAATCACAGATTTATAAATAAATAGCCAGCAATAGTATGAAAGCTACTATAAGTTCACAATTTATAACATTTTAATTCAAATACTATCTGCAATCATCCTCAATGCATATCCTCAAAAGATAAAATCTTTGTATTCTTGCAAATTGTTGTTTCTCAAGTTCTATTAAATCCTCAAACTCTTAAATTATGTTTTTGAGATGATCAAATTGAAGACTTCTTGAAAACAAAATTTGCATTTTAAGATTTTTAAATGGTACTTATAATTTTCCCACGTTAAACTTAATGTAACAATATTTAAGTAACATACATAAAAAATTATATAGTTTAGCTATGTAAAAATTATATAAGTATAATTTAAACTCAGTAATGTTAATTAAATTTGTACATATATAATACTTATTTGAATATTTTGCATAGTTTTAAATAGAAATAATTAAAAAAGAAATATATATCTAAAAAAATATTTTTCGTTCCTATTTATATATAGAAGATATAATAATATTTAATTGTAGGAGGTTAAATATAATCAATATAATTTCAAAGAAAAAATTATTTTCAGAATAACTTGATTTATTGCTCAAACATATAAGATATCTGTCACAGAACATGATCTCAAAAATATATACTTTGGCATATTTTTTTCTCACATATTGAAAATTGTGTAGTAGTACGCTCATATAATACATCAAATATATAACAACATATACTTTAATAACGTTTAAAAAATACAAATTCAATCTTTTTATAAAGTCCAATCATCGTGGAAATATGTTACTTCATCATGAAATAATTACAAAAACAAATTTGTATGATTATATACAGACTTCATTCACGTCTATTAAAGTTATTTGCATAATTTTTATAATTATACAAATTTTCATAAACATCTTTAAGTGTTATTTAAATATACAATGGTTTTTCATATATCGTCTCAAGTAATACATATATACATATTACAACATAACATTGGAAATATTACTAAATGTATTAACAGAATTATTGTATCAACATCATTATATATGTATAGTCATGCATTGTCCTTTTAACAATAAAATAATATACACACATAAACTGTTTTAACTTTATAGGCAATAATAATTTTAACAGTGATAAAATTATTTGATGATAAAAACTCGCTTCTGTGAAAATATATTTAACAAGTGTAAACTTCTCTTTGTATATTGTTGATGCAATAAAATGATTACAATTGATTGAATGCAATCTAAAAGTAAAAAAGTCCAAGACTAAAATGTAAGAGAAATCGGGAACAGAAATCTTTGGAAGATCTCTGAAAGTACTTATAATTGTAAGAAATCTGATAGTTAAGGTGGTTCTACAGTAAATCGAGTTATCGTAGAAATGTCTAATTTTTTAATATAATAAAGCTAAAATACTTGACGTGTGTAAAATTCTAGGATAGATCATTGATGAAATAAAAGAGGAAAAAAATAGAGGCGCTTCTTTGACTAATTACACACAAATAATATCATAGATTTCTCTAAAAAGAGATTATAATAGTTAAAAAATTACGATTGTAACGGTTACAAAAAAGTAATAGGCCATTCTGGAAAGATATTTAATATTGAAATGGTAAAATATCGAATTTTCACAAGAACAAATTGTACAAAGAAATGAATTTCTTTTTATTTCACTACTTTAGTACTTTTGCATACTATATAAATATTATTTATTTTATATTTCATTAAAATATACATGTTTAATATTTATACAAATTATGCAGATATATTTATGTTTTTGGGTGGGCCCTGGTGAGGTGCTCAAATTTTCGGCACTTTACTGTAGAACCATGTTAAATAAATAATGTTAAAAAAAATAATGCACTTATAATATATTCTGTTACATGTTCAAGTTTCATTTTGTTTTAAAAATAAACAAATATTGTAAGTTTAATTAACTTAAATTTTGTCGCGATTTAATAAGGAATTTCTCAAAATACATATTTCGTACAAATATATTGAAATATATTTGTAAACGATAAGTCTTTTAGGTATTAAATGAGCGCGAAATTAATTACAAGTTAACAGATCCAGATAGGATGCAATGAAAGGTATCAAGGCTAGCATGTTTTTGTCGTATAAGCATAATGTTTTCTTTCCTCGTTTTCTTTTGCTACGCACAGCTTATGTGCTTTACATTTATCATGATGGTTCACGATCTCTAATCTAAAATTGCCATTTCCCGCAGCAAATGAAGTACGAATTTCTGGTATAGATTCATTCCACTTTCTACAGTATTTGCAAAACATAAGATTCGATTGTTCATCATACTGCAACCAGGAATACATGCCTAACCATCCCGGTTTAAATTTACCAGCCTTTCTATTGTGCGGAGTAGTACGTTGCAAGTTTGCGCACTGAATTGTCTGCTGAATTACAGACAATCCTGGTTCCTGATTTATTTGTAACGATCTATCACTTTCAAGTCTCTTAGCAACTGGATATTCGGGTAACGATTGGGTTTGATCAATGCTATTGCTTTTATACGAATGGTGTGTGTTCATAGATATAGCTTGACTTAGCGGATTATGCAAATTTCCGGGAAATTCAGACGCAATTCCCGACATATCGATATAGAGAGAACCTCCAGCCATGATGGCACTTTCGCGAGAAACCTGCACCCCAGCGGAATCTGGACGATTTGAAGTCATGTTCTGTACATCCATAGTTTCGTCACTCTTCCCATCTCTTTGAACCTCCCACTCCATATTAGTCTGTCAACAGAGAAGGAAAGGATATGTGCTTAATCAACACATCTCGACCAATTTTTTTTTTAGCAGAAAAAGCCAATTCTGTAATCTCTAATTAGAAAAATCCCTTCCTTCCCATGTTTGTTTCGACTATAGGATGACGGTAGGTAATCGTCATCAATTGTGGGAACAGTAACGAAACTCCGTTATAGGGACAATTATCTTCATGATATATCACGAGAACTTTGCACTTCATTTACGACTGTGCAAAGTATTTTAAGCGAGAAGAAGCATACAGCATCTTCGGAAAAAATGCGGAATAAAATAAAAATATTTTAATGGACACACAGAATCTAAGTTACATGCTATAATAATAATAGAATAATAATAATACTTTGTTACGCGAACACTTCACACCACAAATGTTCAAACAATTTACACGTGCATTCTTTTAAATATTCTTAAAGAAATATCTTACAGAAATAATGTATTAACTATGTAATGCATAATTACATAATTACTTAAAAATTACGTGTCTAGAGATAAATGTAATAAGATAAGAAACAATAAAATTTCTCAAGCTTTTTTGTAGTGCATGTGACTTTAGATAAAGAAACCAAGAACATAAACAATCTTATCATTATTATCTTTTATGCAATCACGATAAATACATCAAAAAATAATTTCCTTCAATTGCATCAATAATACTTTCAAATAAATTGAAATACTTATAATCAACTCTTTACCAGCAAGGAAGATTACATACACATATATTTTATTCCATGTAACAACATAGATCGTGCAAAGTTAAAAACAAATTTTAACAAAGTTAGTATTCTACATTATTAAACGAATGAACGCACAAGAAAAAGCGAAGCGAATACATATGCAGGGCAGAGATAGAAAGAAATGATTAATCAAAATTAAAATATGAAATACATAAATGTCGAAAATTACTTACGGGGAGGGAAATATTGTCATGGAAGTCGGGCAAGTGGTGATCCACCTCTTGTTTAATAGGAGCCTGCGGTTGTGAAGCAGGGGACATGGGTCGACCACCATCTTCCATCTCAACTCCCAGGGCATTATTTAACTTTGGAATCACAGGAGGACTTGATTTGTAACTACACTGCGAGGATGTCTGAAAATAATCAATCAAAAAAAATTTTTTTCATCTTTCTCTGAATGCTGTACCTCGACATGATTACTAATTGTAAAATTTAAGGTTAAGAACTTTTTTTTTAAATAAACACTCATTAATAAGTTATTTCTTTTGCTTAAAAACGTGATAGAAGGATTTATTATAATAAGCTGAGTAGGTATTTGTTGTATGATAACGTTTACTATTATGTGCTTGTAGTCAAATTGCATTTGACGTTTTGGAATAGACAGATTACATCTTTTTCTAAATGTGTGAATCTTACGTCAAAATATATATAAATAAAAGTATATAGGAAAATACATTATTAGAAACTCTATAACAGAGTCTGGCCACGAGCAATTTTGTCAAAACAAGAATAAAAAAGAAGAGTATATGTACTGTTTCTTTTTACATATGCAATCCCATTCTAACTTATATATCAATCTTACTCATTCCAACTCACTGAAGTTGACAAAAACGACAGGCCAATCAAAAATATCATTTTGTGACCAGACTTTGTTATGAGATCTTTAATTATGATGATATCTGTCTTTTGAATTATGCAGCAGGTATATATTGGCCTGAACTTTCCAAGGTTATAAAGTTATTTGGAAAGCTGTGCAATCACAAGCACATGTATAATTTGTTGATAATATGTATGAGACCACAATCAACCAGAATTTTAAGCAGTAGCACAAGTATAATGATATATAAATAGAAATTAGTATTCATATAAACTCATTTAAAGAAACTGTATTATTATAAATATTGTGCGTGTATGTTATTTTATACAGTTAATATGTGAAAATGTAATGTAATATTTAATATTATTACAAACATAACGATTAAAATAAAAATTGTATCCAAAGAGACCAAAGAGACAATCTGGAATGCACACAAAAAATTATGATCGCATCAATTTTCAGAAGAAATACTTATGTTGCTCGTTTCTGTATAATTTTTCTTAATCAAGTTTTAAGATATATTTAATATGACACGCACACAAGTCATGATAAAGATACATGTGTGTTACGATGAATAAAAATAATGACACCTATCTCGTGATAGAGTTACAGAAGAGAGTAAACGAGTACGATATCTACCTGAGAATCAGACAAGAATCTTTCGCTAGGTGGGCCAGAAAGAGAAACATCGTAGCTGCCTGAATTCTTTCTTTTCCTCTTCTCATGATGAGACTGGAGGTTAGGCGAATCGCTATGTCTTACTCCAGTTTGCGTTTCTGGATCAGGTGATGGACATTTGTCCTCTGCCTTGTTATTTACACTATTATCGGTGAGGCCTCTGATCTGCAATGCCTCTGCTGTTTTAAGGAACATCGGTAGGAGATGCTGACTAACATTGACTTCGCCCTTATACATAAAGTGCAGCAACGCCTTCATTTCCGTGTCATTGACATCCTTGAGGAATATGATTGGATGGGGGTGGGTGTTTTGCAGGAAAATGCTCTCGAAATACGGACTGCATGCAGAGAGTATGGTTTGGTGCGCCTTGAAGGTCTCTCCGACACAGGCCAGGGTAACGTCACAGAGTGCTTCTCTGGCAAGCAGCGAGCTGAGAACGTCTGTGAGGTTGGCTGGATGATTGTTCCACCGTAGACAATACTGCTGGTCCATCTTGTCTATCTCCAATCCCGACCCTACAACCAAACTAGTTGGCCAAAACAGTCTACATAAAAGCTATGCTATCACCCTGGCTATACCGAATTTTGTGTGATCCCCTAACCCTTAAAAATCGCTAAACTCACACACTTTCTCCACGCGCACTCTCCTATCGTCCTGACAATATCTCCCCGCAGATTAAATCGCGGCTCTCTAGACCCACACAACGTCCTCCGCGCTTCTGCAAATGTGCCACATTGCAGTATAACTGTAAAACCCTTCAGGGTTCACGCCGCGCTACTATACGTGCAGAAAACATTTTTTCGCATAACCTTAACGGCCGGAACGAGGTAAGCCGCGCTCGAATTTCTAAACGATGGGCCACGGCCACGGGCCGCCCGCGAGGTTAGATCGCTAATTGCGACGCAGTACGTACCACCCACGTATACGATTATAATCCGATATATTCGGAGATGATGTTTTTGGCAATGTCAATATTCGCGTGGCTTGGGCGCCATTGTCGGCCGTGCTCGTCTAGCCTCCACGAGCCTCCTCGCGAAAAGACGATTTGTTGATGCCCGATTTTCTAGCCACTCGTACAACCTTAACTCGCACCGCTTTATTTACGCGGATCCTACGCAGGTTACGCCGTCGCGTATCACTCACCGCGAGATACCGCTTCCCGAATATCTCCCGTACGTCGATTACTCACCTCTCGCAAACTTTTTGCCATTACAACGCCACCCGACCCTTAACGTCCACTGCCATACCAATCTGCCAATGCCTACGGCCTTATTTTTAAAATACTTTTGACCTTCGTGCATCTGCCGCGGGGAATGGCGCGAAGGGCGCTCGGATTCAAACGCGGTTGAACGTACGCCGCGTCTTCTTTCCGACTGCGTGCGGGATCCCGCGGCCCGCCGATGCGCCCCGATAACGTGGCCTGTCCCATGCGAAATATATCGCAGCCGGAATATAGAGAATTCGCGCGGCGCTCGTTCAGTCGTCGCCATATCGATCTCTACCAGACCCGGCCTTCTTATTTTCCAAATAACGCACGCTTTCATTACGTCAGCCGCGCGATATGGCGCGTCAACGCGCACTATTCAAACGCGACCGAATCGTTTTTCACGATTATCGTTCATTCATTCATTTATTTACGTCTCTAAAAATCAGACTAACCAATTGATCAGAATTTTATCGATTAATATAAGTGTATAATGTCTGTAACAAATCAGATTTTACTAATTAACGTAATTGAATAATGAAAGGACTTTCAATTCAAGAACATTATACTTTATTTTTTTTAATTTACCAATAGTCGTATTTTTTTTATTCCACACTGACAGAAAATTGTATTAAATTTTAATAAATATTTGTCTGAACATTTATTAAATGCCTGTTAAATATTCACTAAATGTAAACATGTTTATTCGGTACAAGAACAATTAATTTGATTGTTTATTTAGCAAATATTTATTCTACTAAATAAAAATAAATTTTAGATTAGTATTAATTATTTATTAAAATTAAATACTTTTTCTCAATGTACAAATAAACAAAATAGCTTTATTATGTATTTATAAATTCGTCAAAATAAAATTCTTTTAATGGTGACAAATGGTGATTATTGAAAAATTATTAATGCCTGTGTTTATTATCAATAAACGATTGCGCGATAAGTGGTTTATATTTTATATTAAAATTTACACAAAATTATTAAAACGATGTCATTTTCTTATAAATTGTTTACCGTAATTTGACAATAATTTAACTTTTTTGAAAAATAATTTAATTATTTCTGATCTTAATAATAAATTATAAATCAAATCATGATTTCTCAAATCAATATAAGAGATAGAACTTTAGCAGCGTCCGAAATGTAAATAAAGCGGTTGCTTTAAAGCTAATGCATTTTCAAGTGACTCCGAAATAATTAAATTTCGTCTATTCTCTCACAGTACGGTATTCAATTTAACGCACATGTTCATTAAAAAACTTAGTTTGCAAAAATGAGTTAACAGTTAACTGATACCCAAAGAAGAAAGAAATTAAATTCATCTTTTTCAGTTATTTATAATCTTCCTTTTTGTCATTATTTTTTAATTAATAATATCTTCAGTAATATATGAGTATATACATATA
>NW_011627076.1:422031-517135 GCF_000204515.1 Acromyrmex echinatior | reverse complement strand
GTAGTTAATGTACTTTATACATCAAACATTTTTGCGCTTGTTACGCTCTCAAACTTACGACCTCGTAGAAATATAAGGCGATAAAACTCGAAGCGCGTTACTTGAAGTTCGAGAATCTAGAGTCATGTACTTGAAGATGAAATGCGGATTATCTAAAAGTATACATTTACACATAAATCTTTTATATCTAAAGACGAATTTTTATGTGACAATGGACGTCCGCTTAATTCTAACGCTATTCCGTAGGTAATGCGCCTTTTCTCGTAATGAGAGATCTACGAGGTGAAAAGTAAACGAGGTTGCACGCGTCAGAATGTTCACCGCAATTATTCAGCTTAAGACTTAACTAACGTCTATAGTAATCTCAGAAAATGTAATACTGCTTCTCTTTTTATAAGTAGCAAATTACAAGTTTCCCTCCTCCGTTTCTGCGTCGCGAAGGTACTTACTGCGTGATGAATTATCGCGAGAGAGCATTCTCTTTTTGTGATATTTTAATTAAACTGTGTGCAACATCATTCCTCTCATCGCTGCTGCGTCTTTGTCATCGTCGCTATCACTGCAACGACAGCAACGTACCTAACGGTAAAGCTGGCGTTAACGAGGCATGACAGCAACCTCTGTCTTACGTTAATATTATAGTGGTTAGATACCCTTTGCGTGCCATCACTCACACTTGCGGGCCTTGATCTAGGATAAAGGTCTACGAGCTGTAAGCACATATACAATAAGCAAGAGAGCCATAAATAAAATATTACCTGAGATTCCCGTTACATTTTGATTTAACGAAATATTATACTCTTTTATTATTATATTCTCTTTGAAAAACATAAATTACATAAAAAACAATGAATTGAATTGTAATATTCACAAAATTGGTTCTTTCTACTTCTATTATCATTCACCGGTTCCTTAAAAACGAAAATTCTTAGACAAAAGATTAATTCGTCTAGATAAAAAATAGTCTGTCTTGAACAATTTTTTAAAAATCTTCGGTTTCCTAAACTCTGATGGAAAATAAAAAATTTTTTTACTCGTAAATAAATATTGTTTCACTGATCGTATTATCAGCAGCGATTCTATAAAGAAAAGGTCTTCTGAGTGTGTATTACAAAATAAAATAAAATTTAAAATAAAGTTAAAAAAATAACAAATGATATAATTCTAGTTACAGAAATAAAATATTTGTTTATATTCTTCATCGTCACAATACTAAATTTCTTAATAAAATCTATAGCATGATCGGGGATATTTTATTTAAACGCATTCACAATGAAATCGTTAAATAGCCGAGTTACATCGGCTAGCCATCAGAAGAAAGAAACCGTATAGTGCAAATAAAGAGAGGTCTTTTAACTAAGAAGGAAGCTGAATCGGCTTAAGCGGTATAGGTTAATAATATGTATATTCAAATGAAATCTTTCATTTGGCTGTTGAGAGTCAAGTTTTAATAAACTTCGTAAGCTTTTCCGTGTGGCAGTCGAGTACCTACGTATGTACCAGCCGTCAAGTGCAGACTTAGAAGCTTAGCAGTTTGTAAGTACGTATAAACCAGAGCGGAAGTAGCAAAGGGTATGTACGAGGAAGGAAGGAAGATGAGAAGACGAAAACGAGAGAAAGAGAAGAACGATTACAGGATGATGTACACGTCAGAGTGGTTTTCATCTCAACTCTAATTTCGCGTAACAAAAGAAATGTCTGTATTTCTAGGAAAATTAAAGAAAGACATTTGAAGAATTTAGCTTCTTTTGACGGAGAAGAAATTCAAATATCTTGAAGAAGTATACACGATGCGAAATGTAGTACATCAATGTATTCTCGAGATTCATATGGTGAAGTAACAATCCTTCGTTAAGGCTTACTACATGGGAGATGATATGAAAAGTTGTGAAAAGGCTCAGAATAATATTGGTTAATATGTATAACAACATAATGACGAGTACTTGAAGGGGACGGTGATTGCACGGAGCACCTTGTATATCGGAAGAAAAGTTAGTGCCAGCGAGAGGGTGTTTTGCTGGGTAAATTGAGCACGAGCTTTTCAGTTAATCGTCGCGTTCATACCCTTCGCTCTCTCAACAGGGTGCTCTTCCCCTCTTCGACCTGTGTGTATATTTTTTTTTTTTTTTTTTTCGTGACAACCGTCGTGCGATTCCGCTATCCAACTTGCCGACAACAGCACGGTTCGCTGCTATCTAGAAAACTCTGACGACGAGAGCGAGAAAAGAAAGAAAAGGCAAGCCGTGCGATCTGCATAAGAAAAAACTGAAAAATGGAAGCCTCCAACATTTAGTAGCTCTCTCTTAACACCACATCGCGTTATCCGACGGTTGCTCGACGTCGTCATCGAGGTGTAGCGTAAAATGGGACTAGACTTTACCATAGTAAACAATGAACCGACGACTTTATTCAAGCTCGGTTATACAAATGAATCCGGAATGCGGAATGCGGATAGCGGAATATCAAGTAAAAGTGCATACCGCTCGGTAACGAATTGCTACCTTATCAATGCTTGGCTGACTAATCAAACAAAACCAAGAAAAACATGGTTTAATGGATAGCTGTTTGCAATTTTTTGCGATTGCACTTCTTAAATACATTTATTAAAAGATACTAGAAAAGATAACGCCGATTATAAATATAATTAAAGAAAGAAATGAAAGTATAAGAATAGAAGTAAAAGAGGAATATTTCTTTGATCTTGTTCAGAAAAATATTATATAATAATGTATAATAATCCAGTATGTAATAAATATATGATAATAAAAATGTATAATAATCCAGTATGTAAATTTATATATGTCTTTTAAAAGCATCGTGAAAATTGTGATAGCATAATATTATTGTAAATTAGTGTAAGAAGTAGAATTAAAAAGACATTGTGACATGTGTAGAATAAAAAGCACTACAGGGTGTCTCAAAAATAGGTGGCCAAATTTTAGTATCATTGTATGGTCCCTAAGAAAAAAAAATCGTATAAACGTAGGTTCGAAAACTCTTCTTTTTTGAAATATAAACACTTTTGAAATATAAACTTTTATTCATCTCAAAAGTTTATATGGACAGATATTACATGAAGGAAATATTGTGGTAGAGCAAGTGATATTGTCATGAAGGCAGCTTATTGTAGTAAATTAGTTTCTAAACGTTACATAGTTAAAATAGTGTTATCAAGATGATTTATTCTAATATCGAGTGGATTTCATGGACGAACTAACGGAAACTGTAGAGAAGCTTAGTGTCTGTATCGTGAATCTTCGGCAAAAACGATGCCCTATAAAGAATACATTTAGTTTCTTAAAGTAAGTTACAAATCTTTAAAATATTATCTCGCAAAATGTTTTTATCTCAAAAAGAAAAAATTCCAGGCCTACGTTTATATAACTTTTTTTTCGTCTTTAAAAACAATAGAATATCAAAGTTAATATCAAAGTTTGGCCACCTAATTCTGGGATACTTTATATATATGAGAAATAAAATAATAAAGTAATATAATGAGAGTGGATCCTAGTTAGCCAATAATTATAAGATATGGATGAATGTAAATGATTAAGTAAAACTGTAAACCAAGTTTCTTCTTAGCATGTAAGCTGAAGCTACATAAATAAAAATGTCTTCGTCCATAAAATGGACTTCGTTCTACATTTTAAACTTATATAAAATTTAATATATAATATATAAACCATAAAATTAAACATACTATTTCGTCTCATGGCGATATAACATATTGATACCTCTCGCAAATAATTCCGTACGAGAATTTCACGTGAAAGAGTTTCTCTCGAGTATCTAATAATATTGGCCTGTGCAATAATCATTTCATCAATTTGTTGCGTATCATCGACAGAGCCTGACGGGAGCTATATTAATTTGCTGTTGGGCCCAGAGGGCATCGATTTGTTCCCGTCGGTTTGCTAACTGGTCGGCCAACACAAAATTGCGATTCTACGATGAATTTATGCAGCCGTGATTTGTTCAATGTCTCTATATAAAACTGTCGTCGCACCCCCGTCATCCCTGTCTGCGGCACCAACCCTACGGCGATACGATATAATGGTTGCACGCTCAGGGAATCAGGTGCACGATCGTGTTGTAAACTACTGCAGCCGCTTTGTCAAGGGAAACAGGAACAATTTCGGGAAAAATGCAACGAGCACTGCATCAAAGAATCGGCATGTGCGCGTTCACAGTTTCGAGTCAATCGGACCAATCTTTTCCTCGAATACGGTACGTTGCGCCCCGCGTGATCGATACCGTTTAATAACACTGCCGAGTTTAACGCTCACATTTAACCCGAGGACCAATCCGGGTAAAAACTCAAGAATAACTCGCGATTTCGCGAACAATCAAATTACACGAATCATCAAAGTTCATAATGATTGTATTCTGCGCGGCAGAAGGGATGCCGACAGCCACCGCGGCAGCAGACCATCTCCGTTCTCGTTTCCTTGCCGGAATTACACGATCCAATTTCTCCTCGTTTCGTATGTCATTTACTCCCCAGGAGAGTGAGAGATAGGTTCTTAAGAGACCTCGTTCCGAAACTAGTACATTTGCCCACCATTCGCTCGTTCTTGCTCGACCATGGTGAAAATCGCGTCGCCGCCGCGTCGGGACGCGTCGGGACGCGGCGCAACCGTAATCGGAATGCCAAAGCGTTTTCATCCCGGCGTTCACGAAAAGCACACGCTAATGAATTTCGCAAGGGCTCGCAAACATTCGCTGATTGCCCAATTCGTTGGACACAAACATTAGTCTTGTGGCGCGCCGTAAATATAACGATGGGGCTGTTAGAGCGTGGATTCTCTGCGGCCGACAATTGCGAAACTTTCAAAGAAATTCTGTTCGTATAAATAGAATAATTCGAGAAAATCAGGCAGGATCAGAAGGGTCCATTCAATTAATACGTAAATACGGAATGTTTGGATTTTCACCAATATATTACAATCGACTGCGGTACGTC
The DNA here is from genome assembly GCF_000204515.1 of Acromyrmex echinatior. Next base: position 512,172 of record NW_011627076.1, on the reverse strand, counting down.
AAAATATAACTATAGTCTTTGATACTTCATTAGATTTCGCACAACGCGAAACGATTTTCTGTCTTTTCCTGACGATTATAACCAGATACTCGCTGGTTTCCTTCGGTTCAGCGAATCGCGGCCCGTTAATTAGCAACTAGTATTTAGGTCTGCGATCCGAGGTGTTTTCGCGAAATGAGGTATAAACATCAATGACGGCATCGTAAATAGTCGGAACCAATTTCCTTTTTTTAAATACGGCAACTTTATAGCACGTAATAATTAACATTCGTAAGATAAACATTTCCGCTTCGCATTAAACGAAACGGTTTATAATCTAAACGACGAAAAGGAATGATAAGGATTTTTATCATTATATTATTCTTCTAAATTTTTGCTAAATTGCACTTTTAAATCAATACTATACAATATTTAATGGTAAGAAAATTTGAGTCCGTATTCACATTTATAGTTCACGTTACATATATTATAGAATTTCAGAAATAAATGCGCTCAATTATCGATAAAAATGAAACGTGAATACGACTCTTAATATACAGAAGATGTACCACCCTGCTTTAATAGAGTATTTAAAGATATAATTAACTCGATTAAAAGTAATGATAGAAAAATGTCGAAATAGCTCGAGTTACAAGTGATAAAAAAATTGGATAACAACATTGCATAATAAATTATGAGCAATCCAATCTGTAATCGCTTTTAAAACATGTATCGATGTCTCATATGATATTAAATTCTCTCGATAAAATTTTGTGAATTCAGGGGATATTTATTTTTACCACTTATAATATTTACAGTTAATTTTATCTCAAACAAATTAATTTCCATGACAATAATTCAGAAAATAATTACTGCACGCGCGTATAAATAATAATTTACTTACTTTCATGATTATTGCGCCGTTATCCGATGTATCTCGGATCCGATGTATCTTCTCCTCTCGAGTTGTTAGGACTGCACTCATTCAAAACATTTGAAATCAATTAATTAATTATGATCGCACGATATTTATATTCGCACGACACTCCCGACGTTAAATAAAATTACATTACGCACATTTTATAATCCAAAAATATTGCGAACTAAAATTACACTCGAAACGGCAGAGACGATAAATCTTGGCAGAGAATCTTCATTTATGTTTATATTATATTTGTAAATATGTCAAGTTATTTATAACTAAATTATTTAATAAATAAATGTGCCGAATACAACATTGCAGTTAATTTATATAATTATTCCCGATATTTTATCAACCGAAAAATTCGAAACGACTTTATTCTAATATAATGTGATACGATGTTAATTAAAATCAAATTAAAAATCAAGACGCGGCAAATTATTTAAAAAATATTATTATTGTACATAATTAAAATTTAGTACTATACATGTAACATAATCTAAATACATTCTATAAAATATATTATTATTTATTATAATGTATCTTTGTTCAAATCACTCGATTTAATAATTATTTTTCCGCACTATCAATTAAAAAGTAATTAGCAATTTATATTGAAATCGTCGAAAAATTTAAGTGTTTGAAATCTAAAATATATTTGGAATTTACATATAAAGAGATATTCAAAAACTTAAAAAGATAAACAACATACACAAATAAATAAAAGTAGGCTAATGAGAATCAACGTAGATGAACAGCGCAAATTATTGTGAAATAATTTAATACTCATACTTGGAATGATGTCTTCTTTATTTGAACATTTCAACTCTCTTTGAAATCCTTCTCAGCAATGTAGATACAAAAGTATTAATAGCTTACATGTCCATAATGATCAAGTCACCTAAATTGACAGAAAAAAGCATTATTAATCATTAAGGAACTAGAAGAGTGTCACGAAACTATGTTACATATTCAAAAGCGAAAATTAAATACAGATATGTTTTTTAAAGAGGTATACATAAGAAATATATTGAAAAATCATTAAGGAAAAATAATTGTTATCTGTAAATATATTATAAATAAAATAATCATTTATTATCCTTCACTATTATTATTTCAAGTAAACGGATTTTGTAAAACATTTGTCTCAACACGATCGTCAAGATCGCTTGTATTAATCGCAGGTGTTAATTACTTTCGCGGGCTGACCGTAATAATCATAGGAAGTAATCGTATTTGAGATAATAACGTTTGGATGATAACGTTACGGAACGTGGAACGTCTCGCCTTGCCGCCTCTCGAGTGTGTCGTGCAAATGGCAGGGCGGTGACCTTGTTTACGCGTCGACGCTCAGTACGCACATAAACAAGCCGCGTGCCTGTTGATCCATTGTCAATGAATTCCACCATGATCGTTTTATAATTTAAATTGAACTTTTTATAAAACAAACACTCGACAAATATTCTGTTTCCTGTATTTCAGGCTCACTTTATGAGAATGGAATATTTTGGATATGTTGAATTTGATTTTCAATGAAAGAATAAAATTCATCTTGATAAGTTAATTATGTAAGTTAATTTATTATTGTTACATTTTTCGCCAAATTATTTTATATTCCCGAGAGGAATATAAAACAGTGTGATTTTAATAAATCTAAAATTGTTCCGGATTTTAATAAGTCACGAAAATTATATATTAATTAATTAATTAAATTATATATCTGTCAGCAAAAGATATGACGACATAGTTTCTCGATTTATGAAAATTTCATAATTTCACTTTTCATGGAATGTAGAAATTAAAAAAGTAATAGTAAATTAATATCTTTCTAGAGCACTATTTCAATACTTTCATTTTAGAAGAATTAAACAGATAAATTAAATAAATATTATACAAAAATGTTATTTAACATAAATTTGATTCTTTTCCGATTCTTATCCGGGTAGGACTAAAATATTGTAATACTCCTGGACAATAGATTCTATAGATCCTCGCCGTGCTTTTCAATTTCGAGTCATTGTATAACTGCTTTTAAAGTGGAACATGTAATCACTGTAATGTCATTTCCGGCGTGAGAACGAAAAGGAGCGATGCGAGAAATGTTTGGGCTTGAGAGTACAGTCAATTTGCAATATGCACCTCTATAGAAAAAAGAAAGAGAGAGAGAGAGAGAGAGAGAGAGAGAGAGAGCCAAGCAAGAAGGTTAGAGAGGAAATTAACGATTCCATCTCTTTTCTTTTCCGACGTCAATTTTATTGCGACTTCCCGGTTCTTCACAGACAAATTCGTCCCGGCTCCGGATAACGAATGTCAGCTCTCTGGATTGTCAAGACCTGACGAGCTATCCTCAAGACTGAGATACGACAGGATACGAAACGACGAAAGCAAAGTAAGCGTAGTCGATAACTGCACATCTCTTTCCTTTTACTCTCTCTCTCTCTCTCTCTCTCTCTCTCTCTCTCTTCTTTTCTGTTCTTACTGCACCTCTCTCTTATTGAATATCCCATACTTCATCGACTTCGTCTGTCAATGTTTCTCAGCCATTCATCCTCTATCATGTCTTCTTTTGATACGCGTTTTCATGCAAAGCTCGCGGCTTCGCGATTCCTTTTCTTCGATTTTCGCACTTTAACGCGACATCCATACGTCTTCACGACGATACCTATTATATGCCGCACCCGTCGATAATGGCGATGACGTCTGCACGTCTCTCTTTATGCCACCCTCATCGCCAACCGTATAGCTCTTGCTTGTTTGTTGTCGCTACCTCCCGGCCAAACTTTCCTGCCGTCTTTCTCGCTTTCCATCGTTTGAAATGTTCGATCGTTCGAGAAGAATATTGGTTCAAACATTCTTTGATTTATGACAGTATGTGAAAGTACAGCAAGAGTTTCCGACATTCAAATCTAAACATTTAAAAAATCGAACATGCGCGAAAATAGAAAATAAATTTTTAAATTGAATATTTATTTTCAAAATTTCAATAATTGAAAGATAAAATTAGTTGCGTATTATTATAGTATTTAATGGAAATTAATTCATAGTCAAGATTGTTTTTAAAGTCAATGCAGCAGAATCTACAATAAAAAGGTCAATAAAATCTTATCATACGAGAAAAAAAAAAGTAAAAAATAAAAAAGTAAAAGAGCTTATCGCAAGAATTGCATAAATATCGCTTGCGTTTGTATCAAAATACAAAGATCATTACTTATTATGATAAACTTTTTGTTCGTTTCTTATCCTGACAGTCGGATGATAAATAATGTTACGTGCGCATTATATGCAAGTAATGCGAAATAATTTCGTAGATTTAAACGAGCGTCAGGTCGGTGGGCAAGAGAAATAAACGTATGCGAGACTACGACTATAAAGGGCTGCCATTTAAAGGAATAACGGAAGAGAAGGGTGGAAGCAGAAATAATATCTTGGAAACATCGCTTTTCACTGGCATGCAAGCGCCAGCCGTCAAGATAATATCGCGCAAAATATTTCAGCAGGTTAAACCCTTTTACAGTCAGCTATCGTGTATGTAGACGGTTACTCCGCAGGATTCGCCGGCTTTTGATTTTATGTTGGGTTAGAGAAAAAGTATTTTTACAAGTTGAGATGAAAAGACTTTTTTAGTAACCTATATGTTCGATTTTTAAAAAATTGGCAGTTACACCATTTGATAGAGTAATGTTTCAGCTTTAAGAATCTGTATTTTTAATTGCAATACGATGATTTTTAACGGAGTTAGAGCAATAAAGTCAGAATGTTCGCTTTTACTTAAAAATCGTAGGAATATTTTTAAAAAACGATTTTATAAGAAAAGCAAGCTTTCATGATAATCGAAAATTTGCTCAAATTTTTTTTGAGCACGCTAAGACCTACAAAGTAAAAAAAATTTTTTTTATTTTTTTCAGCTCGTACGTAAACATTACAAAATTCACATAATGTAAAAAATATAGTAACCATTCGAAAATAGATAGTTTAAGATTTAAAACTCTTTTCTTAAATTTAAATTTTGATCATTTTTAACGAAGATATATTATATATTAGGTGAAAGATCTTTTTATCAACTTGTAAAGGGATTTTTTCCTTAGCTCAATGTAAAGTTAAAGAAAGTAAACCTTCGTGTTTTTTGCGCGAGAACGTTCGTATATATAGAAATTTTCCAGATGTTCAAGGATCACATCTTTATCATCGTGTTTCTATATCGACAATAACAAAATGTTTATAAAAACTTTAAATGAGGAAAGAAAAAGAGCCAAATGATAATGATCTTTTACTTCGTTTGACTTTTATACACTCCATTCATCATGCCGCCCACCATGTGATTTATCAATTATTCATACCATTCGTTATTCATGAAGAAAAGTTTGGTACTAATAATCATCACTTAATTCTACTTAGCATTCAGTCGTCTTCGTTACTTACAAAAAAAAAGGTCGCTGTTGAAAAAGTCCGTGGCTCGCATTAAACGAATCGGGAAGTAAATCGCGAACATTTTGGAACGTCGAAGATTGGATTTTCTGAAATATCAAAAGTATACCGTGACATTTAGAATTTCCTGAATCTCTTTAACGACTCAAATAAAATAAGAAAATATATCTCACTTTTAAGAAAACTTTCGGAATATATAGAAAGAATAAAACCGTTTAGTTCTACTTATTTTAATTACACTTTATATAATTTATGTTTTTTTCTTTTTTTAACAATTTAAATATACGTTTGTCTTATCTTAAGCGTGGTAGACACGCATATTTACATTGAACAAGTTTACTATGCCACGAATTATGGAAAGAACGATTTTCCAGAAAAATATCTAAATTTAATTAAATAATTTTATTAAAAAATAAATATGTAAGACTCTCAAACTAATTGCTAAAATATCAAAATTTCTAGCAGCATCGCATTATCATGCTTGAGATTCTTAATTCGTAATTATTTTGATGATTCAACAAAGTTATTCTCGGTGTTTAACTATATTTTTTATATTTAGCTAAATTTAGCTGTTATATTTAACTTAAATTTTCTGTATTTATGTTGTGTATTTGTTGTTAGCTAAATATTGTAGCAAAATTCGTTTTTTCCGTGTATATCTAACGATCTGAAATAAAGACCGCTCTCCACTCTGATAACAGAATGCGAGTTTCGCTTTTACAACCCCTCGATTTGTGTGTGTACGCACTAATGTAGGGAAAATATGTACACGATCGTTGTTTGTTAGCCTTCGACAGAATTAACTAGGAATAGCAGTCAATGCTGAAAATACACAACGCGACTCGTGTGTATACGAGAGAACACATCAAGTTCGATTGGGATCGCCGGGGTGGAAAAACGGCGCGGCAAGTAGTCGGCGTATTCAGAATTCCGCAGGAATTCCCGGAGTCTCTTCCCCAATGGGTAATAACGAGGATTCGGCCTCGTTTATCACCACTTGTAGCTCCATCCCTGACCATCCGCACCATGCGCCCACGAGGGGGAGGCTCAACCCTCGAGTTCACCTTCGGCTCACCTCGTGCACACGAAAGGGATGAATCCAACGCTCCCGGCGCCGCGTCTGTCTCGCTCTCGAACCGCTTCAAGTCGCGACACGTACCACCCACATCCCCATCCCCATCAGCCCCTTATTTTCAGCCGATTTCCCGACCGACGCGAAGCGCGACGATCGCCCGGAAACGCTCGCGGCTCGGCTCGATTATATTCGTGGCGAGCCGAGCGAGCCGAGAGACGAGATATAGTGAGGAAGGTTACCGTGTACAGATTGTTGTGCGTGTGCGTTGGCACGTGTGTGACCTCTACATCGATAAGTACTTGTCGCTTGTACGAACAGAGAGCTCGGGCTTGACCGATATCGTTGGCCTTTAAGAGCGTAGGATCGGTTGCGGATTTTTAAAATTTCAGGGACTTGTGCGAGACAACTTTAAAAATTTCTCTCTACGATATATCTACATTTTAATCTTTTGAAAGATAAATGACTTGTACGTTTTTACGAAATAATCTGGAAATGCTGTATTGAGAGAAAAGCGTTTGATATTTGTGATTATAATCGCATGGTAAAATAATTATGATAAAGAGCTTCATTTTTATAGTTATTATTGCTGTGATGTTGGTAATAATAATAATTATACAATATTTATAGTTTTACTAAAAAATATATAATTGGCGCCGAAAATGACTAGAAATTGTGGCAATTGCAATCATTCTCTCTCAATGCAGAGATTAAAAATTGGAATAATGCATAAAATTTAAAAATTTTTAAGATTATTTTAGATTCACAAGATTTCATGAGAAATATTATATTTTATTTTCATTTTCTGATGACCTTTTATGAGACTCGGACACGAAACTCTAGCTTTAATCAGTTATCGATAAAAGTATTATTACTCAATTTTGCCAGTGAATATAATTAAATTGTAGCAGTTGCAGTCATTCTCTTTCAACGCAAAGATTAAAAAGTGAAATGAGATGCACAAAATCTTTTAGATTCCATGAGAAATAATATATTACACTTTTAATTCCCGATGACCTTTTGGCACGAGAATCAGACGTAAATCTCTGTAGCTTTATATATATAATCTGATATTATCGATAAAAGAATTACTCAATTTTGCCAGTAAATATAGTTACTGCAATCATTTTCTTTCACAGTGCAGAAATTAAAAACTAAAATAATACGCAAAATCTGACAATTTTGAAGATTCTTTTATTTTCATGAGAGATTTTCATAAAGAAATAATATATTTCACTTTCAAGTCTTGACTTTTTGGCAAGAGAATCGGACACAAAACTTATGGCTTTGATCTATCATCAATAAAAGAATTACGCAATCTCGCCAGTGAACATAGATACATGTATAATATTCGCATCGCCATTCGTACGTTCACAACATCCGGAGTTTGAGATTTCTTGCCGAGTAGCTATTTGCTGAAAAGGAGGACGGGAAGGCCAGGGATTGCGCAAAACCGTTCGTCGGCAGGATCTCGCGGCCGTCGCGTCGTCGTCGCCGTTCTTTTCTCGCTCATTCGCCTTGAAGGAGTCTCAAGACCATTCGCCAAAAACGAATCCCGTATATAACGTGAAGCCCGAGCGATTCCGCCGTTCGCTTATAAAATACGGCGCCCTTCCACGAGCTCGCGTTTTACCGCATGAATTTAAAGCGTGTCCCGAACGCACGTTCCTATTGGAACAGGTAATATTCAAGCGTGATAAATATTGCACTGCAGAAAGTGTACGATATGAATTAATGTCAACCGCACGCGCTGGTCTCTTTTTTTCTCCTTTTAATTATTGAATGCGTTTCGCGGCGTTTTTGCATGAAAAATAAAGGCGAAAGCGCGCGCGTATCAAAAAGGACGCGCGGCCGGCATGACAGATTGCTCTTCTCTCTCTCTCTCTCTCTCGCTCTCTCTCTCTATCATTCCTCTCGGCTTTCGATTCCTGTCCGAGCGTGCCGAAATTTAAATGCGTTTTAAAGTTTCACAACGAAGGCGTATAAACAGCCCATAATGTCTCGAATGACTCTAGACATCGCCTTTTATCTCCCGGCCACTCGTCGTTCAGCTCGCTCGTCCATTCATTATTCCGTGAATAAATAATCGCGCGCGCGCGAGAAGTTAATGAAAATTTCAATCGATGGCTTTTCGTCCCCTGCTCCAAAATTATTCATTGATCTTCCGCTAGTCCCACGTATTTTCTCACCGCCGATCTTTTTCATGTCTCACGATACTCTCGACGACAATCATACTTCCGAGAGAAGGAATCCCTCTCGATCGTTTAAATGTTACAAAAAGAGATGCGCAATTCTCAATAGATGGAAAAGCGCTGGTTAGAGCGATTTAGGTCTTTGCATATTTGAAAAGATTTTAAATTTTGAAATTTCCTCTCTCATTTTTTCTTTATTTATTTCTCCTTTTCTTTCTCTTTATATTTTAACGTATATATATTCCTATTTTCCACCCAAGGATAACGACAAGGTCAAAATAATGTCGTATTGACTAAACCGTGACAAAAAAATGACATAAATAATTCAGTTAATAATCGGCATGATGTTATATTGATGTTATTTTGACTGTCTCGTTCTCCTTGAGTAAGATTTTGTGAAATAATCATTCCATAATACATTACAGTATCAAAAGCGACAGATACCACGGTTGATATTAAAGAATAATCTTCTCTTGCGTTTTTAATTGCCTCTCGAGTTGCGATCAAACGAATTTACCAAGAGAGAGCATGCGGGAGAAAGCCTGGTGAAAACGGGAAAAGGATAGAGAGGGAGAAAGAGAAACAGAGATCAGGGGAGAGAGAGAGAGAGAGAGAGAGAGAATCAACTGTGCGAACTTCCATCGTGTCACGTAGCACCTAATCTAGGTCAACGGAATTGAATTTAGAACTCAGCCAGGCTATCGTAGTTATATACCGTTCGGAAGGTTTCCAGCGCCATTTCTTCACGCAAAGCGTTTCCGGGTTCACGGCGAAAAAGATGTGAGCTCTCTTAGATTTCGTTGGATCCTATATAGCTAGAACAGAACAGAAGAGTTGGGGGGAGGGGGAGGGGAAGAGAGAGAGAGAGAGAGAGAGAGAGAGAGAGAGAGAGATTCGAGCTTTAAATTAACTGTACAATTCTTTGCGCAGAAAAGGTGCGACACGTGTTTGACCTACATATAGCACAGATGTGACGATGAAATTCATCAATATCTTGTTGGATCCAAGGATAGTCTGAACGTTAATACTACTGTTATTTATATTACACGTCCGCTATTGTCATATTTTTCGACTACTATTATAAAAACAGTACTTTAGAGAAAATATGATCAGCAAGGATTAAATTTCGTTTTTATTTACTTTTTGATTTTACTATCACACACGCTAAAATACATTGTTTATTTGCTGTCATAAATTGTATTAAAATAATTGGAAATTTTTAAAATCCAACACACGCTTTCTACAATTGATTGGCGATAACATGAAGAATTTTTCAACAATATATTGATTAAAATTAACAATTTGTAAATTATAAATAGAATTCATATCGAATAATTAAACCAAATATTCATAAACATACCGTGATGTATTTGGATTATTATAAGAAAATAAAACTGAAGATAAAAACGACATACTGTAATTGATTGGCGATAACATAAAGAATTTTCTCAACATATTATATATTAATTAACATTAACGATTTATATACATGGATATTAAATCTAGAATTCATCAATCAAATAATTAAATCTGAATGTTTATAAGAATGTCGTAATGTATATTTGGATTACTATAAGAAAATCTTATAATTTTTTTCGGAGAAAAGAATTTTTCTCACGCTTGTACGTTCCAAATCTTTCCGTTCTTACTCCCATACATAATCAATCGAGAAATAAATTTCGAAAACTGCATTCCGCATAATATCGAATGGCATGTGCAGCAGAGACAGAGAGTAGAAGAAGCCTAATCCCGCTAATGTTTCATCGATGTAGTGGTACATAACGGGACCTAATCGCTGTTACGCCCTTTCATCCTCACGGCTGGCGAGCGAGCGAACTGCGAAGCGAGTGCGAGATTTGATTCTCGACGTAGTTAGAATCTTGTCTCGCTTCCGTTCGTTTCCTTATCGGAGCACGCGCTCAAGCTCTTTCTCTCTAGCTCATCTCCTCCAGTCCAGCTCGCATGTATACATACATTGTATACGCGCTCCCGTGCATGGCACGTACAATATACGTGCGGAAAAGGCGCACATGACGTGCGCGAGCTCCGGCGCGCACTTCCTCGTTCCTCGCGTGACGATAGCGTGAATACGGAGTCCGAGCTGTCCGAGAGTCGAGAGAGATCCTCCTTCGTCGCGCATTTACAACAGAGCGGAGAATTCCGGGAGCGAAACGGCACCGCTTTTCACGCCGCGCCGGCGGTCCCGGGCAGGAAATAATAGCCGGAGTGATAGAGTCGAGCGCAGGGAATTTTTATAGCTAAATCGATGTTGCGCGCGCGGATCGCGGGGCGACCGAGCGAGATGGCGAGCGTCGCGAGAGAAGGAGCGAGTGGCAGGAGACGGTGCAAGAAGGAGTGTGAGAAAGAGAGAAAGAGGAGGAGAACTTCTCCTCCGCTCTCGGAGAGGGAGAGGGAGAGGGAGAGGGAGAGAAGAAACGAGCGGGACGACGTGACAGCGAGGAGCGAAGGGCGCTAGAAATCTGGGGCGGGGATAGATCCGGGCTTTGCGCTCTGCACGCGACCTTGAATGCCAGTCAGCCTAGACCTTCACTCACTCGCCTAGTCCAGAGAGGCCACGCGACTGTTGTTTCAAGCAACACACAGCGGCGACGGCGACGGCGACTCGAGACGGGATTGCTCGCTTTCTCGCTCGCTCGTTTGTGATTACGATCAATTTGCCATCTCTCTCTTCCGCGTCGATTACGTAAGGAGATCACGGCGGAGCGGCGCCCAAAGGACATGACGCGGTTAGATCTGCGTTTTCCGCTATTTGTAAACTCGTACTCGTAGCTATGCGACTATCGAAGCGGACCTTTACGTAACGAGACAAATGAATATATATATATATATCTTCTTTCCGTGTAAGGAAGCGTTCTTATGATCCATTCCATAAAACGTGTCTAATGATTAACGATTCGACAGGAATCTTCTGAAAGATGATAATTATTCTTTACATCTCCTAAAGACAAATCTTACCCGGAAAAAATTTATTTGTTAATGGTAGCGAATTGGCTGAAAATTCAATCTAAGGATCATGGCATTCAGAAAAACTTAAGGATGTTTTATACATATTTTCAATATGATAACAAAATTACATTATTCTAAATTACGTTAAAAATAATTACGTTTAAAAATAATATGACAAATTTGATTACGGTTTACTATCGGGATCATAAGCCATTTTAATAAATAGTAATATTTTTTAAATCTGCGCTCTAATAAAAATATATGGAAATGTATTATAAAATAAATGATAAAAATTTTTGTAGTTTATTTATTTTATTTATGATTAATTTTGTTGTTAAAAATTTAAATTTTTTAAATGATAAAAAAATTTACATTTTTCTTTTGTATAAATACTTTAAATATCTAAAATAATTTATACAATTTCATTACGACTTACTAATCAGTTACAAAGATATGGAACAAATTTTGTTTATTTACCGGATAACTAGTTCATGCACCGCAATTTTACAAAAATAAACTTGAATACATAATATACTTGCATTAAAAAATTGAGATTTTTATCATTTATTTTATAATACATTTCCATATATTTTTATTAGAGCGCAGATTTAAAAAATATTACTATTGTCATTAAACAAAAATATAATCTTATTCACACAACTTTCATATGTATATAGTTTATTTAAAGTGTAAATATTAAACATACTTTCAAATTTAATTTTCTTTGCAGGGATTATATGTCTAATACATCCTTAAGCAGAAAAGATGACTCTACACGGTTAACAATACTAATCAGTAATATTGAATCAGTAACATTGATAGTACGCATCAATATTTTTAGTATTTTTACAACCTTACACGATCAGTATTATTGACAATGGGTGCATTCAGAATAACAACCGCTCACTGAGCTCTTTCATCTGATATATTCCAGTAGATCCTAAAATATTGACCAATCAGATGAAAGAGCTCACTGAACGTTCAGTGAGCGATTGTCATCCTGAATGCCCAATTATTTTACTTTAGTTTTACGCATGTAAGAAGACAAGATGTACCATTTCCAAGGACATGCACAGTATGAGAGTGAATTGTGGCCAAAATTTGATTGGCTATTCCAATATGCTAGCGCTATTATATGCAGGAAAATGCATAGAGACCAAAATTTGATTAATTGTTTTCGCTATTGCCATTATACGTAGTGATATACGTTGTGATATTCTTTGTGTGTACATCATAGTTTTATGTACAATATTTATTGCACTGTGATATACTGTAACATGAATCCCAATATTGATGCTCGACAATTCAAAATCCAGATTACCATCAGTAGTATTCTATATCAATCCATCAATATTAATCATACACGATGAATAATATTGTCAGTACTTAGTTAATACTGACAGTATTATTGACTGTGTAAGGTCTTAAGGTAAATCTTAAGACGTAAGCAATAAGGAAATCAACATATTGGATTTGTTACTGTTTATTCTCTAAAACTTTTAGAGTGAATCTCACTTTGAAAAATAAAATCTCACTCTTGAAGATTGAAAATAGAGTCACCTTTTTCAAAACGCTCAATTTTTATTCTTTAAAGTGAGATTCCACTCCAAAGAACTTAGAGAGTATGTTATGGCTTTATATAATCTCTACTATGATTGACCAATTGCTCACTGTTTATGTTTTACTATTTAAGTTTTTGGTGTATCATGGCTCTATAAAGTTTACTCTATGATAGCCGTCAAGCTATAAAATTAATTAATCATAGTCGAATGTGAAGAAAATAATCGACTACGATTGATTAAATTTTACGGATTAATGGCTATTATAGAATATATATAAACACCATATTTGGTCAAGGCGATTCTCTAGTAATACATGTTGATATTATATAAACAGTTGTAAAACATTAGATATATTTAGAAAACGTATATAAAACATATATAAACCAATAAGTATATACTCAGCTTCTTGCTTAATAATACTTCTCGTGAATTTGTACAATTTCCAGTTCAAGCAAACTGTGCGCCAATTATTTGTCGGTCTTGAAATATGAAAAACCTAAACCTAAGCTAGAATAGTACATCATAAATTAAATTAACAAGCAATTTAATAGATATTATATTGATGCTAATAAACATTTTCCAAACTCATAAATAATGTTGTAGAATAAGCGTAAAAGTTTCTTCGGAAAACGGAAAGCGCTTTGTGAGCGACGAAGGCGCCTGAACTACCTGAAGTTGGCGCGGAACAGGCCGATCGATCAACGCCGGCGCGACGAGAAGCACAGACGGCAGGCGGTAGCAGGAATCGAGCATTCGATACGTTCCTTGCTTACCGTTGATATTATTAATAACGTGAGAATTGGTGCGTCACGTGGTTTTCAGGGTGCGAATTGTCTCGGTCATGCATTTCTATTCCGAACGTCGGCGATAATTCTGATCGATACGCAACAAAAGCGCAACGTTGCGTGGCGGAGAGCTGAGAAAGATGAACGGACAGATAAAACGGACGGAAATCGCGGAAAAAAAGAAAAGGATCCCACGTGGCACAGCTTCGCGAGTCTGCTGTTCGCTGAAGCGATCGCTCGGCGAGCTGGGTGGGATCATAACGGACCGACGAAGACCAAGTGAGCCGCACCTAGACTTAGGCGGATATCAACCGACATAGCCATCGCGCTCGCATTATTAGGGAGTTTTTGCGTGACTTCAGGTACGATGAATGTTAAAGTTACGTAATCCTTTTTTAATTAGTTGTTGAGAAGAAGGTAACGTGAGCGTTCACCATATTTGAATAACCGGTATTACAAAACTCCCTAATAATGGTAATAATGTCTTTATTACCTACCTTTCTTGGATATTTAGCAAAGTCGCTGTGAATCGTCGTGCCGATTGGATCGTCAGCGGCATCTGTCGTCGTGAATTCAAACTTCGCCGCGATCGTTTTCGATCGCGCGTTGTTCGCTCGGTTCGCGCGAGCCGCGAGGCAAAGTGAGTGAAGTAAGCCGCGTAGATCGCTCGCAAGGCAGCAGCAGTCGCCTGACTTCGCTTTGCTCGCTTGCCGAATCGTCACTTTGGCGCGTCACTTCGCGTCGATCCTAGAGTCCTTCTAATAAGAGTCAAGTCATGAGGGACACCGATTGGTCAAATTTCCCTTGAAGCACCGTCATATTTACTGATATTTTCAATATGGCAGTAATCTGCGAATTGGTGTGAGCAACTGTTTAATGGTGCACAGAAGGCGCGAAATCGGACTTTCAATTGTCAACCATGGTGGAATTGTGCTGTTTCCAGTATCCCTTCTGCTCTTAACTCTTCTATATCTTAACTCTTACTAGAGGAACTTTTCTAGTCGTTCCATAGAGTGATGAACATCCTCGAACAAATTACTCTTTTTCTTTTCAAGGTAGCGATTATTATTTTGATTATTATTTCGATAATTTGAAAAAAAAAACTTTAAATTAATCAATGAATATAAAGTATTATATCGTATATCTTCTCCATCAGATATAATTGATCAATTAAGTAATTTCACTGTTTGTAGATACTTTCTTATGTTTTACAGCCTAATATCGAATGCGGTGGAGCAATTTTTTCGATTTTGACGATCAGACATCAGTAATTTTTACAATAAATCGAGATCCTTGTGACATTAATCGTATTAGAACAGGTAAATAAATATTCTTTTCTATCGATTGATATATTAAATTAATTAAATAATTAAATAAAATGGCTTTGTTTTAACACTTTCGCTAATTTTATAAAAAATTAGCGAAAGTGTTAAATGATAAAACATATATATCAATTAAAAAACAAATAACGGTCGTTTTGAAGATCTTACAGTTGATTTAAAGTCTTATGAGGAGAGAGAAAGACAGAGACTCGGGAAAAAATGTTATATAAACATATTTTATATATAATTATATATAATTATAAATAATTTTATATAATTATATAAAATTATATATGAAACATTTTTTTCTCGGGAAAATATTAAAAATTCACATATTAAACAAAAATCTCAATTTTCTTGATTAAATTTAAAGAGTAATAGATAAAATAATGCAAATTCAATGAAGTCGATTGTACGTAAATATGTAAGTCTGCGTTCGTATTGCTTGAAATTTCCAAAAAACGAGATAAATAAATAGATCTGTTCACATGCTTTGCATTGAAAAGAAAAAAAGCAAAGATACTGAGAGCAAAAAAGTGCAAGCAACGCGAACAGACTTTATATTTGATATTGAAAAGAGAAAAAGAAAAGATTCCGAATGCACAAAGTGTAAGCAACGCAGGATTTGAAATTACAAAAGAAGTTTTTTTTTTCTACAATATTTACAATTTTATTGGTTACTTCTAGTAAATTTGCTCACTTTTGTAATTTTCACCTCGTGTTCAAGAAAAAAAAATTAAGAAAAAAGTCAAGACAAAATCTATCCCTTTATAATTATTGCTGAATTGCCATTATTTTTAAATTTACAAGTCTTACATTTCGTATTACGCGTGAAGCGCATGAGATACCATTTTATTCTTTATTTTTCATTTTAATGAACGACAAACGATGCATCATGTGCTTTGTAAGTGCTATTTCATTTGTGTGTTTTTGTCGTACGACAAATATACAGGGAAAGTAATGATAAATCTTCCGTATAGGATAGAATGAACTAAACTGAGAAGAAAAGTCCCTTCTATCATTTCTACGATTTTAGCAATAGTTAATGAGATATTAATTTCTAAAAGTTACTGAAAATTGATCTTCAATAATTTTTTACTCAAATACTATGAACTTTACAGAAAAACTGTAAAAGACAAAAATTGTTTATTTTCTTCTCATAAAGCTCTGAACATTTTTTCAGAATTTTTTCAGAATTTTTTAACATCATATTTTCTTATGTTGGTAAAAATAAGAAAATGCAGTTCTAAAAATTTGATAAAAAGTTCTGAAAAAATTCTTAGAGTTCTATGAGAAGAAAATAAACAGTTTTTTTGTCTCTTGCAGTTTTTCTGTAAAATAGATAGTATTTGAGTAAAAAATTATTGAAGACCAATTTTCGACAATTTTTAGCAATTAATATCTTATTAACTATTGCTAATCATAAAATGAGAGGACTTTTCTTCTCAGTTTAATCCATTCTGCCCTTATGCGAAAGATTTATTATTACTTTCCAAGCATCCTATATACAGAACAGAAAGGTTCTCGGATCTTTTTATCCCATAGCCAATCAAACAGGCTTAAAAAATTTATCCGTACGATAAAAACACACAAACGAAATATTACCCTAATATCACCTTCGGAAGGCACCCTCAAACTTCCGTGCAGAAAATTTTGTGCAGTATATCGGTCGATAGCATATGAATGAGAATCGCGATTCGATTAGTTTATTATTTGTCGACCGCAGCGGGGCTGGCCTATCACATTCGTAGTTTCTTTTATCATTCGACTCGACGACTCAGGTAAAATTTGAGCAATCACGATCGCCTAAATAAGAGGGAGTGGTAAAAGATAAGTGCGGCCAATGCGCGTGGGCAAGTCGGGATAAATTTGGAAGTGTTCATGGGTAATCACGGACTACGGAGTGGATTGGCGGCGTTCTACAGTTTTAAACGGGAATTTATGTGAATCGGCGTTTCGTGGTCGACCGTCTGTATCGACACACCGATTTCGTCGCGCATTAAATCGCATATAATCGCAGGATTGCGTCGTTTATTTACGCAAGATGTATCCGTGCATCAGCGAGAGGTCATGTACGAAGCCGTTACACAGGCTATCGCCATCGAATTATAGCGTCCCCAGCACGAAGCTAAGGAACGTGATTTGCGTCCTCTGCAAGAGCAAATTTTGCGTGCCAGGTAATTTCTGCGTTCAAGTTAACCTCCTACATTGCGTCGTATCTTCGTTGGTTCTCGCTTGGCGTTATCGATTCCGCATGCCGGCGACGTAACGAATCGTCGGCGAATCGTAATTGCGTTTCTAAGACTTGTCTGAGATGTCCTGTCGCCGATGTGCACGTCGCACATGATGCCGGTGGATACGACATACTCGCGAAAATTCTGCGAATGTTCCTTTCGTCTGATCGTACAGCGTAGACGAGGAATGTTAGAGAGGTTAGAATTCCATGTGTATGCGATCCTACTCGTAAACACTTTTCCTCTGTATTTACTTTGTAGCTTGCGATATACAAAATTACTGTACGTATATTTTTCACGGAATAATCGAGTATTTATTATAAAATACTTGAAATTTATTAGGAACAAGTGCGTTTCAGGTTTATGTCTGATTTGTATTTAGAGGCTTGTACTATTTAGCTGAACTTCTTACAGTTTTTGTTTTTTTTTTATGTGGCAAGGAGGAAGGATGTGCAAAAAGTTCAAACAAAACAAATCTTTACCACAATACGTAAGGCTTGTTTTTTTTACAACTGAACTTTTTGTACAGTTCAGTCTTTTCTCTTTTTTTTTTCTTGAAAGAGATAAAAAGAAAAAGGCTATATATAAAATTTGCTATTAAAGTATTTTTATACTTATAGGATTTAACAATTAAACTTCAATAAACAAAATAGTGACATATATTATATGTCATTATTTTGTTTATTGAAGCTTGATTGTTAAATATAAATATGGAAATACTTTGATAGCAGACAGTTCTATTCTATGTCATATAATCTAATAAAAATAATTTGTTTTGCTTACCTTGTTACCTTATTAAATAGCAGAGGAATACATAGCTTATATATTATGATTTATTAAATAATAAAATTTATTAGATCAAAATAGAAAGATCTTTTTGTCAAAATTGTTACAGATCTATCAAACTTGAATCTCAATGGATCCATATCGAGAGGAACTCTCATACCTCTGTTGTTGGATTGTGGACATCCAATATGTAATAAGTGTATCAACGTTAAGTTCGCGAATCTTAAAAAATGCCCTAAATGTGATAAAATCATTGAAAATTGCAAGTCTTTGCGTCCATTGAATTTACATGCACTAGGATTAATTATTTCATCCTATCATCGTCCACTGGAAAATGATGAAGAATTTCTATTCTGTCATAAATTATCTTCACAATTACGTCAAATAACAAAGAAAGGTTAGAGAATATAGCATTGATGAAATAAGTTATCTTTTCTGAAGAATAATATGCGTTTAATGTGCGTTTTTGGTTATAGGAAGTTGTCATGAATGTGGAAATCAAGCTAATGTAAAGTGTCCACAATGTATGGCTCTCTATTGTTACTCCTGCTATTCAAAAGTAAATTGGCACACCTATGCATGATATTTATAATCAAATGGATTTTTTTTGTATCTTACGACTTTGGTTCTGTTTTGATTTTAGATTCATGGAAGGGCATTACAGAATCATACGCAAATTCCAATATGTGATGGAAGCTCCAACAGTCCTGCCTCTATATTGAATAGTTGTTCATCAACATGTTCTGAAGCGCTAAGCTATTTTTGTAATGACTGTAATGTGGCTTGTTGTTCAAATTGTACTTTGTGTTCGCACAAACTGCACAATTATGTATCCTTATCAGAAAAGGTTAGTAGTGTTGCTCAGATTGTAAGAAATTTATTATTGTATATATATATATATATAGTTAGGAGGAGCTTAAACGATTTGTTTTATTGACAGAATCAGACTCTAATACCAGAATTCAACGAGATTTACGAGCACATCGAGGAAACACTGCAGCGAGTCTACCAGACGAAAGAGGTGAGTACACATTTTTATTAAATATTTTTCTTGACGAGGAACTCATTCAGTTACTACGAGATGCATATGCCAGTGATAAATAAATAAATTTATTTATTAAAACTTTTAACAAAGTATTAGGTACGCGTAGAAAGATTAATATATGGTCATTTAGCGATATATAATTCGAACATATCGCTTATTATTTTAATGTGGTTTTTTTAAACAGTTTTTGATATAAATTATAAATTAAATATTCTAGTCATATTCTCGCAAATACATGATACAAGTACACACTTTAAATATAAAGGATCATATATAAATTGGAATATCATATTTTATATTGGGGTAGAATAATTATAGATAAATGGCGAAACCTAACGGATTTTTCCCTATGAATGTGATATTCGCAATGAAAATATTAATTATATTCTCAACGCGCAATAATACTTCTATAAGTGTTACTATTTACGTTGTTTACTTGAGTAAAATTTTATGCAATTTACCACAGTTATGGGAAGGGCATGGGAAGGGGAATTTGTATTAAATTTTATATTAAATTTTCATAATATCGAATCGTAAATAATTTCATTAAATTTTTAGTTAAAAAATAACTTTCCAATCTTCAATTTTTTTTACTTATAATTAATATCTTAGAGAGAGTCATTTAGGTTTATTAATAGCATTATTTACGTTGTTGAGAAAAATATAATTGTCTTGTTTATCTATTTCGAAAGTTATGATTACTATGATTGAAATTTATAATTTAATCGAACCATTTAGAGTTCCGTAAGATAGGTGGACATTTTTCATGATAAATAGTACGTAATAGTACGCATATATGACTAGAGAGAATATAAGAAATACTTAATATCATCAGCCATTTCATACCCGTAAAGAGACCGTAAGATAATCTAACTTATTTTACGAGCGATGTGATTTACTCTATGCTTAAATCACATGTAACTATCATATACATATTGCACTTTTTCGAGATTGTAAGACTCGTTATTACAGAGTTGTGTCCTTACAATCCACGACATATTTCCGTTATAATGGCAACGAGTTAAGTAATATACGTTAAGACTAAATTATTATAATTTAGCACATAACGCTTTAATTACGCGTCTATTCTTCGTCGTTCGCCGTTTGTGATTTGCCCTTGTGCTTGCTTTTCTCTTCCTGTTGTTTCTTCTTCTCTTGTAACTTTTTTTCCTTCATTTTTGCCTCCATTTCTTTGAACTTAAGTTCCAAGTATCGATCTACTTCTGGACCAGTGAAGTCTTCTGGGAATTTAGGCATAATTGGCAGGATGTATTTGTACAGTCGTTCATTTAGCACGTATAATTGAGTAGTCGTTTCACATTTCACATTGAACCACCAATCGCACGTCAATGCTACCTGGCTGAATATCGTGCCGTTTGGACACAAGAATGATGACTTGCCACCATTGAGATCGCAGTAATGCCATACCTGAGGACAACATTATCGTTGTGAAACAATTCTAGAAACTATCTTCAATAATATAAAATTACATGAACTTTCAATTCAAAAGAGATTATAGATAAAAGCAGAGAGATTAAGATTAATGTGAAAAATGTAAATATTATGCGCGCGTGCAGAATGTTCTATACTGAAAAAATTAAGAAATATTTGTGTAAATAATACTAATTAAACATTTACTTACAGTAAATAAATATTTATTATACTTAATAAAAAAAAGACTTGAATTAATGGTTCTTGAATAAATATATGTTTATATTTAGTAAATTAGTAAATTTAATTAATACTGTTAAACAAATATTTATTAAAAATTTAGTGACATTTTTTCAGTGTACAGATTCGTTTAAGAATAAATGTTTACCAAATATAAACATATACAATATTTATTGATACAAAAACAATTAATTTTATTCAAGTGTCAATTTTTTATTGTATAAATATTTATTTACTGTAAATATTTAGTTAGTACTATTTAAACACTTATTAAACTTTAGTAAATTTTTTTTGATGTAGTGTTTTTATTAAATTATAATATACTCACTTGGCATCCGGTCGCTGGGTCACCGAAAAATCCTTTGTATCTTTGATCCTTGCAACTGAATTTGGTTTCCGGAATAGTCGCATATGCCGGGTAATCGACGTTGGGTTTTCCACGCGTCGCGCCATATTTTAATGCTGGCAACGGTATTTTCGATCCTGGACGCGTAACTTCATTCGGCGCTACGTATTCTTGACTCAAGGACGCTTCGGTAGAAATCGGTAGGGTATACCGTTCATCTTGCAGGATATCATCGCTCAGATCTTCCGTAATCTCGTACGAGTGTTCAGTGGTAGAAATAGGCGTAGAGGTCGGTCTGAGTCCTTGTTGTTTGAGTTGTTCGTTGGAGACATCTTGAACGTATGGGATGTAGTATTCTACTTTTTCGTCCTTCACATAGTTCAGGTTATAATCTGTTTGCAATGATGGCTTGATTTCGGTGTCGTCCGTCGCCTTATATCGTTCGGGATCATCAGTGAGTATCAGAGGGTTTGGTGTTACTTGAAATCTCGTTTCGGTGATCACCTTCGGTCGCGTATATGTTTTCGGTTTGTACATATCGTAGCCGATCAATCTGGGCGGTGATGGTAGCGGCGATGGGGGTCTTTGTGGTTGTGGGAAATTTTTCTGCTGCGTATTGTGCAGGATGTTCAGGATCTCAATGAGTGTTTTAATACTACTATCTAGATTATCTTTGTTTAACGTTTCCGGTAATTGTTCGGACAACTGGAAACTCTCGATCAGATTGTTCAGGTTCACATTCGGATTCACGTTCTGCTTTCGATAAAGTGAGGAGACCGACGGCTTCACTGACTGCTGCTGCACGTTTGCGTGCACTGGAATATACCTCAACTCCTCCTTATTGGGATAATTAACGGCGATGTTCGGCCTGGCCGTGTAATCCTGATCGTAATCGTCCTCGGGGTTATCTAGCAGTGGTTTCTTGACCACGGAAGTGGAGGGCTGTAAGGGTCTTGCGGTGACATAGTATCGATTTTCCTTGTTCAGGATATGACTTGCAGGTGTGATTTCGGGATAGGATTTTTGTACCTGATAGAGTTGATAGGACGGAGTGGAATACTCGGCGTAGTTGATTTTAGAATTATATTTTACTGGCACGAAGTAGTCGTTATCGCCTCCGATGTTTCTAGGATCAAATTGCACGGACGGGACGAACTTTTGGTCGGGTGGATTGACACGATACTTATTACCACCTCGTCTCGGCACACCAACGAGCCGAGTTACAGTGTGTTGCCGTGACGGAGGTTTCCGGAACAGAGTCCCCGACAACTCGTCAGCGTAATTTTGCGCTAACGCAGCCTGAGCGTTTAAGTAATTATTAGCAACGTAAAAAGTCATGTAGGGTATTAATCTTCGATATCTTTCCTTGAACGTTGTCAGGTTCATATTCGCCGGTAATTCATCCCCGTCGTCCTCCGAAATAGCACTGGTTGCGTTCAACTTTGCCAGCTCCGATGCTTCAAAGCCTCGTATTAAGAGAACTGCAACCGAAAAAGTCATTTTTTTAACGCTTTTCAAGCAGATTTAACTTTCTTTTTTCATAATATATGATTATCTAAAGATTAAGCTATTAAGAAATTAAATTTTATTGATGAATCTCTTGGTAACCTTTAATTTTTAGGCACATATTGTGAAAACAAATAGGTGATTTAAAGATACATAAAGGTCGCTAGATGAAGTGTCCAGAATATCCTAAAAGATTGTAGTTGTATGGTTATATTTTATTTTTTACTAGTATATTATTATATATTTTAGTAAAATTTTTACTTGTAATTATACTCTTATGAGATAGAAGAATTTGAAAATGAATTATTTTAAGATTTCTGGACATTTGGGCAATACTTTTTATTTTCTTTTTCCAGAACAAAATTTTAAAGAAATATATATTCAGATACGCCACTTCATTCACAGGATTAGTGGCATGATTGAGATAAACTATTCAATGGATTTACGTAAACAAAAGTACATTATATTCATGATATTAAAGTTTTAAGAAAATAAATTATTGGTTCTGCGTACATTGGAAGAAATATTAGAAGCAGAAATAAATATTAAATATTAGAGAAATAAGAAATTAGAAATATAGATTAGACATAAATATAACACATATTACAAGTAATAAGTTATATCTTCTTTGTATCTATTGTGCTTCACTTTCAATCTTTATTCTTAATTATTTTATTTTTCCAATATTTCATATTTATTCATATTTATTAATATTTCTTCCATTGTGTGCAGGGTCACACGCATGGCGTAGTTAAATAAATTAGCTCTTGGGAATTTAAAATTCGAATGGAATTCACAGATTCGCACGGGACGGTACTGTCTCGTTGCGTTTTCGATGCATCGTCACGATTGCATGAACGACCGCGTGCGGAAGAACACGAAAAGAGAATGAGAGATAACGCGGTACGTCTGAACGTCCCGACAAAGACGAATCATGGGGAAAGGGAATACGGTCGAGGGTTGAAGATTGAGCGGACGATAGAGTTGGGGGAGTGGATTGGACGTTTTTAGCGGTTGCGCCACTCGAACGTGCCAGCGCGAATATATCCTCTGCTGTACGAGACACCGATACACGCGTGCATGCACGCACATCCACATACGCGGCCTTTATCTCTTGCTATCTCGCCGCACGTACAAAAGCGCTGGCCGGCTCTCCGAATATTTTCCTTCTAATTTAATTTCACGCGGGCGGAACGTGCGGTACGCGTGCGTACTTCACACGTTTCCAAGGGAAGACGTGTATCACGCACACGGCTATAACGATGCACAGTAGCTTTTTGAAGAGTCGATTAGAGGTATACGTATTTTCCGTGGGACATCGTAAATCGTCACAGAGTTCTTTTCGTTCTTTTTCAATTCTCTTTGTTACGCACCTTTCTATGAATACTTTGTTCAGTAACGATCAAATTTTTCTGTGAAATTAAGAATTTATTGAGTATAGTTTCTAATTAATGTCACAGTGTCGAAAATGGAAAGAACGTTTTTGTTGAAGTGTCTAAACATTTAGGTAGAACCAGATCTGAAAATAATTTTTAGAAGTAATATATTGAGGTAATATTTTTTGCAATAAATTATTTGCAGTTTTTAAGATTCTCATTATCATATTAATATTCTTATAAGATGTTTACTAGCATCAGTATTATTAAATTGTCAATTTAATGTGATATTATTACTTTAATTCTATTCATGATTGCGTTTCAAGAAAAAGATATCGATTTGCAGACTCGGATATGTATTACAATTAATTTACACCGCGAAATATTTAAGCATTAAAATCCGCTTTGACTGAAAATATAAGTTCTCTCTCTCTCTTTCATCGGTTCAATTTCGTATTAATAATTGAAAGTAATTTTATTCTATTTTGTTATAAAAATAATTATGTAGAAAAAAACTGAAATATGATGAGCAACGCTGCAAAAAGTTTTGACATTCCAGTAACCAACCTGTGAGCATCCTCTATACATTTATTTTAATAATCCAACAAAATTATTTTCAGATCTTTAGTTAAATTTTTAGATACTGTAGTAAAATCCTTCTTTTTGTGTAAATCGCACGATTTGTACTCATGAATTATTTTATGAAAAATTAGACTTTATATTGCTTATACAAAATGTATATTTAAATATGCGTATACCATCAAAGCCAACAATAGAGTTGCTATTTGTTTACCTATTTGTCTACAGCGCGGTGCATTCCTACGGGAGCAGTTGATCTACGTCACACCTCTTATTTTACGCGTTATTCATACACACATATTGCTTTTATCTGAATAATTGTATCACACACCGTTTAATTTTCGACCGATACATTTGATACCAACGATGTAATCGTACGACGATATTTATTACGTATTATGAAATGTTATATTCTTTTATGCGTATTAGATGATTCAATTTATTAAAACCAGAAATTTTTCGATCTTTCCTCGAAAAATATCAATTTTAAAAGAATTGAACGAATTATACATTTTTATGTAATTTTTCTCAATTGTCTTTTCCTTTTACTTCACAGAAATTCTCTCCCATAGAATATTCTGTGATATACGTTCTCTTTTTAATTCGCGAGCTCTGGTCATATCTGGTCTGGCTATTGTAGTATGGGATATGAAGGGAATAAGGGGATGTAGAATAGTGAAGGGAAACCTGTGGTGCCGGATATAAACCTGCCTGCTTCACTAGACTCGCCATGAATTTTTATAAACCGATTATGTCGCGGCGCACATCAAAGGGATCGTGCATCCCAGCCGCATATTTTTCCCTCTCGCTTTCTATCTATCTTCATCTCTGTCTCTTTCTCTCTTTCGTGGATTACACACAGTTATACACACCGGTCCCGACCTGGAAATCCAATTCGATTCTGCATGAAATGAATCTGGAAACTCCGCTCGCGTCGCGTCGCGTCGCGTCGCGGCATGGCACAACGTTGAACACGGCTCTCGGCGTGCTTTATTAATCCTGTCAGCGCGAAACGTGATTGAAAAATTCGCAAAGCGCGTGTGCCCGATCTAAGAGGAGCTCGTCTTGAAAATTTTCTCAAAGCACAACATCATACACGAAAGACGTTTTCTATATCTACGCACAAAGCGATGACATGGACGCGGAAATGTTGGATTTTTCGCGCAAATCCGCCTCGAGATACCATGTTTAAGAATCAAAGGAAATCTTATCTGTGTACCGTCAAACAAATCAACTATGTCGAGGGAATATCGCGGAAATCCGTATTATCTGGCATTTGTTATTCGAGTGATTAACTTAAAAGGAAAATTATTGAGAATAAGATTCTGGTTGTACTAGCAAGAAGTATAAAGAAATGAAAATTTATCGTGTGAATTAAAATTTTGATTATAGTAATTGAATTTTTAATTATGTCGACTAGAATGTGTGATAGATTTAACTATATAATTTGAATTATTTTTAATCATTTCTCTAAATTGCCACTGTTTCTATTCAATATTAATTTAACTAAAATAATAGAGTTAAATAATTCAACTCAGGAAAATGTATCAAACGGTATTGACTCAAATTTAGTTTACTATTTACTGTGCACATATTAATATAGACGTTGTTTACTTTAAAATTAACCACAAAAATGGATTGATTTACATTTTGACGTACATGGAATTTAAAAACAACAAAAATTATTTACTTGAGGGATTAGATTACTATTGCTATCCTTTGCTACCTAATAGTTTCTGTTGAATCTATCACTGTTATATTAAAAGAACCAAATTCTTAAATAAAATTTTGTTATTTTTAATTTTCATATATGTTAAAATGCAAATAATTCATTTTTGTGGTAGTTTTAAAATAAATAATCTTTATAACGTATGCGCTTAGTAAATAATAAACTAAATTTGAATCTGAAATTTAATTCATTTTCTTGAATTAAATTGTTTAACTTCATTGTTTTAGTTAAATTAAAGACTTATTGAGTATGAACAGTGACGACCTATAGAAATAATTAAAAATAATTCGAATTATTTATATAAGCATAATTTCACATTATGAATTTAATATACATATTTCCAATTAAATAATGCAACAAGACTTTTTCCAATGAGAATCCGCACGTATTAACAAAATTAAAAACCATGTAGTGAAAATAAATTTGGACAATGTTCGAGTTCGTTTCAGGAACTTTGTCTTAGAACAAGGAAATTAGAAGATGCGAAAAACCTTTCACTTTTGCCGAAAAACCTTTCACTTTTACCACAATGAAAAAAATAATCCTTCGTGTTGGATCTCCCAGTCAGACGGAAGTAATGTGGCTGCTTCCTTCTTCCCAAGTCATCGTTGATAGTTTCCCGCCCCAGATCTTCCTTTCTCTGTTCTCTTCCCTTGTCTTCGCATCTCGACATCTGTTCGACTGGCGAAATTCTAACTTGAACTCTTGTGTTGCGCAACACCTATTGTATCACGCGAAAGTACGACGCATTGGATCCCGTACCGATCTGTCGGTAGGTAACCCGATATGGAATATTAATTGGGATGTATTGGTCTCACGGACTACGTTATTCCGAACGTGCGTGACTTGGATGCTCAATGGATGCTCGATGAGAAGAGAGAACCGCGGAACACAGACGCTAGAATATGGTATGCTGCGTTGCTCTCAGTTAATCCCTTCGTCGTACATAAGAACGGAGATTGTCGATTATTATGTAGACAGATATCAGAATTTAATTATTATCGTAAAATGGGATAACTTTGGTCAAAATCAGGGTAAATTTGGCCCAAATTTTGATGTACAGACAGAATTCATATCAAAATCGGGATATAAAATGAGATATGTCTTTAAAACAGTGCGTTGAAAAAAATATACTAAATTGTAATTAATGTTTATTTGAATAATACTAATATTAAATATTTACTTACAATAAATAAATATTTATTCAATAAGAAAAATAATACTTAAATCAAATAGTTTTTGCACCAAAAAAAACATGTTTACATATTTAGTAAATATTTAGTTAGCACTATTTAAACGAATATTTATTAAAATTTAGTAAATTTTTTTAAACATAATTCGTACAGAACGACTCATGCATTCTTATAATTTTTATATATTCCTCAAAAAGATCAAAAGAGTGTGTGTAAAATTTTCAACTGTGCATCTTAAAAACGTTTTATATTCTGATTTTGGACAAGAGTGTTATCTAGACTTTTTTTTTAAATTTAAATTAATTATTCCACGGTACGTAAGAATTTATATTTTCCTCCTTCCCTAAAAGAGCGATTTAATTAATTAATTTTTTTAAATTAATTTTCGACAAGTTGCATCAATAAACTTCGGAGCGGAGCGAAATATGTGTATGTTTTCGCGACGATGCAGTTTTCGGTAGTAATGAACTATACGTACATTTGTTCATCTCTACTCGACACGCTCGCGACGTAATGTGGATTGCTGCATTCAGCAAAAACTAACAGCTACGAATAATTAATATCAACGATGTGCCCGAGCGAGGAATCGTTGGAACTACCAATCGTGCGTGGCTGAAGTTACTGTGACCGTCACTTTATTTATTGCACGCGCACGAAATGAAGGGCCGCGACGAGAGGTGGCAATATGCGCGAGAAAATAAAGCCATTTTTTATCCTTGGAAATTCTTAATGAGTGAAATATCGCGATTCCCATTTGACACCGGAAAAATATGGTGTTGCATGAAAGTCACACAATCGAAATACACAGTTTCGAAGAGTTTCTGTCGATAGTAATAAATTTATCGCCCTACAATGTATTAGAATAATAATTGGAACAATTTTAATGTACAGAAAAAGAGATGTATGTGAGAGATACATTTTATTGTTATTTATAAAGTTAGGTATTTAATTTTAGGAATTTTATATATATATATATACGTCTATTATTCTATTTATTTTTAGAGTTCTATATGCAGATTCAGTGGTGTAATTTGTATAGAACGTGCCATGCATTCTCATAGCATTTACATATTCTTGAAAAAGATCAAAAGATCGTGTGTAAGATTCCGTCAGCAATGCCGCATCGTTATCGATGAGTACTTCAATTATGCAAGATTATGAGCGTTGAATACGTTCTCGTTTCAGAGCAAAGCGAAAGGAAGCACAACGTTTTTCCCTCGCGATGCGGATGCATATGCGTCGCGCACATAACGAAGATAATTACGTGTACGCAAAATACCAAAGCGAGATCGCGATAGTCGGATCGATTGATTGAGTTTCCCCTCGGCTTTTGACAAATTGAGTTATTAAAAAATTTGTTATACAAAATTTATTATTAAAAAAATTATTATACGTAAAATAATTTGTTTCTGTAGCCAGCTATTTTGAACGATCTATAATTTGTATTCGAAGTTATTATCTTTCGGTATACCGAACTGTGACAAGTTCGTGTTATGCGAAATAATAGTTCTTCGTGAATAGTTAGTATTAGTAGCTTATGAGATGATCAATTCTTGTAATTTATAAGCATGTCGAGATGATAAAAAACAAATATTTGTCGAAGTAGGTATTTCGCACGGCTGATTCGTTCTCGATCGAAATTGTAATTATTCGGAATCATACTCTCTAAAACTTTTAGAGTGAATCTTACTTTGAAGAGTGAAATCTTATTCTTGAAGATTGAAAATTGTGCAACTTTAAGACTGATTTTTTTAATCTTCAGAATGAGATTCCACTTTAAAGAATTTAGAGAGTAAATTATAATTTCACAGTATATATATTTGCAATATATATACAACAAAATAAAACAAATAATTCAACAAAATACTTGTTGGATGATACTTAAATTCCGATGTACAAAAAATATTCGTACAAGGGAAATATCTTTTTACAAAATTTATTTTTTTAAAAAGCAAATATTAATTTGCTATTTATTAAGAAAGAATAAAATAGATTGTATATATTATATATTTTCTCAAATTCAACAAATAAGAAATAGGAAATGGCCATAACAATCGAAGCTGGATGTTTTTTTTTAATGCTTAAATAATTTAATGTAAATTTGTATATAACTATATACTATTGTGAACGATTCACAGGAGTACCGATGCGACAGCTTAAAAATCGACAAATTCATTGCAGTGCTTTGCTTTTTTTAAAAAAGCTTGTTTTATTCGTGTAACATTTACGCGATGTAAAAAAGCGTATGTACTTCATCATATTTTGCAAGTGTCATGTTTGTGCAACAATTATACATTGTTAAATTTATAATGTCAAATTATACCTAATTTGAATTATTTATAATAGTTTCTATATCTCGCCACTGCTCTTATTTAATGTCATTAATTTAACTAAAATAATAGGGTCAAACAATTTAACTTAAGCAAATGTATTTAATTTGGCACAGATAGGTTATCATTTATAGCAGTTAAAAATAACAAAATGTTATTTAACTCAGAGGGGTTATCATTCTTTGATTTGACATTTAATAGGCTAATATAATATAGTAATTTTCTGATTGTTCTTTATATATTTCTTCAAATGTTTGAATTAATAAAATTGAATAAGTGACAAAATATCTGTTTAGAATTTTCATAAATAACAAATTATTTATAATATTCCAAGTAGAAGAAATTCTAAAAAATTTCTTTTAAAACGTCACATAAATTAAAAGAATATGAAATTAAATATATAAATTTTGATCGTCAAACAGGGTTGACTGTCGAAGAACTTGGCTTCCAACTGAATGATCTACAGTAAAAATGTACGATGGGATATAATGTGGCACTTGCTGTTCAAGCGGAGTTTGCTACACGAGATCACGTTTCTCGTTTGGTCGTGTATTATGTCGCATATTGAGATGAGTCTCTCTCTCTTTTCGGCTGTCTTGAGAGCGAGCGGAATAATAAGGAGTCATATTTGAAATTCATGCGTGTACGCTGTTACTGATTGCGTAATACGTACTGCCATATTGAACGTGCAGTACGGCACGAGTTTCTGGTTTACGGTTCATTCGCCTCAGCATACACAGGAGCTTTTCGGAAATTCAGAAAAGCGTGGGCGTGTGCCGCGCGCATTTTGCACGTCATTTAATTAAAGCCGGAAAACGAGCCGCGTAATGACACTCGGGGGTGCACGAGAGCGTTTTGATGGCCGTGGGCCATCCAGGTACCCCTACCTGGACACGATAGGGTCGAGCGATTCGACTGGAGAATTCTGTGGATGCAAATGCGCCGGCGGGGATTTTCTCTTCTACCGCATCGCGGGCCGGTTGTAATCGGTACCGGACCTTTAGACCATACAAAGCGCGTGAAATTGGATGGAAATGTAAGTTAGAATGGGAAACGTCGTGTATCATCTCGATGCCTCGCGGCGTAGAGAAGCGGAAGTCGGTTCGGCGATATCAAGAGGCCATGGTTCTTATTGTGCAGAGTAACGCTATATGGATATTATTATTATAAGTGGGGTAGAAAAATTTTGTGATCTTAAAATCAAGAACTTTTTCTTAATATACGTCAATAAGTTCTGTTTTACACATAGAAAAATATATATTATATGTAAATAATAATTGTTTTAAATATTTCAATAGTTCATGTATTCGCAAATTTATAAGTTCATTACAAGGATTAAATTTATTCAAAATATATTTTGAAAATCTTAGTTTAATTAAGATTATTAAAACAAACTTTCGACTCGCTTATTATATGAATCCGACGCTTTTTTGATTAATTTTATAATATTCTTCAAAAGAAAATAAATTCTTGTTTTGAATACATAATAATGAGTTTTTTCAAAATTTGTAATAAGTTTAAAATTATTATAAAAAAATGTTGTTTATTAAAAATAATCATTGCTCTAAATTTTTTGGAATGAATCTCACTACAAAGAGTAAGATTTAATTTTTTTTAAATGAGATTGAGACTTTAACAAATTTAAAGAATACTTAACAGCAAGGAAATAAATCATGTAATCATTTTTTAATATGATCTTTTTCTGTGTTTAAAGATATATTTAACGATATTTTCATCGTGATTTTTATTCAACGTCAGGAAAAAGTGACTCGGCAAATTTTTGTATTTAAAATTCTCTTTGAGTTTGAAAATGGAGAATTCAATTTAATGTTGACAAATTTATGTTTAACAATGTACGAATATACGAAAAGCTATTCCGTGGTCGTTGCATTATTATTATTATTCATGTCTTTATAGCTCTCACGATTGCTGTTTGATTTATTCTTCGTGTGCCTCTTTGATGCACTGCAATCAGTTCAATTAGCTCGGTCAAATTGGATCATGCAAACGTCGATTAAATTAAAATCATTTTCTATCGAAACGATGATTAATAAACGTTCATGTTTTAATAGTTTATCGGAAAATGTGCAAAATGTTCAAATATTAACAGATAACCACAGTTTGCTTAAAGTAAACTGCCCGTGGCATTCTTGTGCGATCAATCCTTCCGATAATCTGACACCTAACTTTGGCTCGTATTGCGAGTTTGAACTATCCGATACTCTCGGAAAGTTATCTTTTCGGGAGATATCTTTTTTCTTTACATTATACAGACTTGTAATGTAAATTCATTTTGATGTATCTTAAAAATTTAATTTATTGATTCAAAAAAAAATTAAATGTCTTGAAGCAGTTCTGCATTTGCAAAAAAAATCACGTTCAATTATGAAACAAAATAAAATTCGTAAAATTGAAATGCTCTTGCTTCGAGCAAAACAAATTCGTAGCTTTGATCGAGAGGAAACAAAAAGGAATCCGGATACGGAATTATTGAAGGAAAAGTACACGTAACAACGATGAGGAAAAGGAGGCAAATATGGGCGCCATTATCGCTCGTGTGCCTCTGGTACATTGTATTAATCTTCGTTTACCCACCTTTCGTTTGCGCATTGTCCGTCTGTACAATCGAGCAAAATCAATCGATTCAGGGGAAACGCCTATGTTTTCCCCTCGAGGATCGGAATATGCTCAAAGACCGGCTCGCCATTGCGTTGCAAATACAGCAACCCGAAGAATAGGTTGCATGTGTCGCTAATGAGCTCCTTGAATGGCTGCGTACACATTTACATTGTATACTATAAACCGCAATGAGAGACACGAGTGCAGGTTGGAGCATTAAATTCGTTAGTCTAAAATCTTCGTATTTGTCGTGGCACAAAGGAATCATTTCAATGGACATCGCGGCGTTTCCGGGAGGGAATTCGATGTTCAGTATCGATACAGACTTCAGCTATATGGAAATTGTCTCAAATCGTATTGCGTGGAAAATGTTTTACTGCAGTGCGAAAAAATCCGCCTCGTCGTTGAGATCCGGAAATAGAAGTTTCAGAAATCATTCTCGAACGCGATCTAACGAGTACGCTGCTTATTTGAACAATTTAGAAGTACAAAAGTTAAAAGATTGAAATTTTTGGAGATGCGAAAATTCAAAAAATACTTATCAACGTTTTAAAATAATAATTTCGCTGTCTTTAAAACAAATCGAAGATCTTGTTTGATTTACCGAAATCTCTAAAAATTCATTTCTATGATCGTGAATTAACCGAAATGACACCACAGTTTAATTACAGTATTATTATTTCCATAGTATCAATTGTACCGTAACTAGTTAGAAAAATCAACGATTCCGTAATATTGTTCGAGTTCACTGAAATGCAGAATCGTCTATTGTATCCACCACCGCAATTATTTCGGGATTTTCGAGCAACTCGTTCATTTGGTCGAATAATTTCAACTATTCGGTCCAAGTATTCCGTAAATTTAAATCGAT
This sequence comes from Acromyrmex echinatior, assembly GCF_000204515.1. The sequence continues at coordinate 478,661 of NW_011627076.1, read as the reverse complement.
TCCACACGTTTAAGTCTTATTGGCCACTGCTCTCGCATTGCTCATATAAAATTTCCGCTAAAACGTTTAATAATACAATACAAAGCGGCATATGCGAAACAGAATCGGTTCTTTTGGAATACATCTTTCCTCTATTTTTTTTATGAGATTTTTATCCGGACAATTCGCTTATTCGCGAAGGCTTATTTCTGTTAAGTCAATTTTCCGCATATGTGCTCTCGTCATAGTTAATGCGAACATTTCATAAACACTTATTAGCGGCGTGGATGGTAGCCTAATAAACACAAACACTAATCGGCAAATACTGATTGTCTTTCATTATTGCGGTTAATATAATTATTTTCTCGGGGATGAATCTGTGTGGAGGAATAACGTCGAATAGGAAACCCAGTCATTCAGATAATGCCTATTTAATTAACAGTATACGTCATCAAACTGCGCAGATATCGCTCTTTCCAGAAATCAAATTAAATTTGTGGCGGAGCTAATATAAATCGTATTAAGCCCTCGGTCGCCATTTTCCGTCCTCACGTGTATTTCCAATTCGTATCTATGGTACACGCCCTGCTCGCTACCCTTCCTGATCACCTTGCCTCGACAGTTCCACTCCGTCGATCCTTTGACTCGCCGAGCAAACCGTGTATGAGAATACCTCTCGTCTACCAGAATGCTTTGAAAGTTATCTCCATATCATGTTTGCTAAAGAATTTGCGCTGTACAGAAGCGATATAGGGCGGAGATAGTTTTACCACTTTGACGGTAAAAGGATGATCCTCGATGGACGAAGTTTTACAGAATTTACCAACAGAAAATGAGGATTAATCGAAGAAGAATTTCTAAATATCACTTTCTCAATTCCACATTACATTGAAAAACATTTTAACAAATATTTGTTGAATATATAGTACCAATTAAAACATTTTACTAAATATTTAATATTGAATGTAAACATATATTTAGTACAAGAATCATTAATTTTATTTAAGTATGATTTTTTTTAATTGAGCAAATATTTACTGTAAGTAAATGTTTAATTATTATATAATACTTTAAACAAATATTCAGTAAATTTTTTTCAGATGTAAGGTTCTTGTTTTTTTTTATTGTTGTCTAAATTTTAGCATGCTATCTTCCTTTGTTATTAGAAAACGATTCGTTCATTTAGTTAGGACATAAATAATTGCTCGCATAATGCATATAAGATTACACTCCAAATGTTCCTACAGACAAATGTCAACATGTACAGGATATATACGCCTCTCGGTATCGATATTCAGCATCTAACAACATTTCACCGGAAACTCTTTACACTTGAACGATCAGTTTCCCGTTTCAACTGGGCACGACGTCGGACATCGTCGCCTCGAGCGTTGAAATTACAAATGCAACAGCGACGGCTTGTCCGCTCTTGTTATGATCTTTGGAATGGCTTTCGCACCGCGTAGACGTCTCGCAAGTCGGATCTACGGAATGATGTTAATACTCGCGATGCGACTTGGTTATCAGAATGACGGAAGTATACGTTTCCTGCGTTTGCTGTCGACATCGAAACTAATATAAGCGTTTTGGAGTAAAAATTGCGTTATCAGACTGCGTATAATACTGATCGACATACAGTAGTGTCAAAACGTTAGACAAGAGAGGACAAGATATACACACATTACATTGTCAACTTTTCTATAGGAGAAATTATAAGCGTTTAAATAGATTAAATAACGTAGATTAAATGTCCATTAAGTACATCTCAAATCAATCATCCTAATTATTAAACATTCATAATTTAATTTTTAATCCTTACAATATTTTCTATGTATATTATAATCTTATAAGATATTGATATTAAAATATTAAATCAATTAAACTGTAGAATGATTGTAAAACAGTTTCGAGAATGCATGCACAGAAAGGATTTTTTGCTGAAATATCTATTGTAAAAATTTAATTAAATACTGGTCTGAAAATAATTTAATTGGTTCATCAAATTAATTATGTAGGCGCTCAAACTTGTTGCTAGAATGTTAAAACTGTTTGCAATATTGTTTATCATGCTTAAGTTTCCCACTAATTATTTTGATGGTCCTACAAAATTATTTTTAGATCTGTATCTTACATTGAAAAAAGATAATGTTAAATGTTGGATAATGTTAAATAATTCCAATCAAATATTCAGTTAATTTAACAAAAAATAATTATTTATTTTCTTAAATATTTTTTATAAGTATTAGCAAACAATAATATGATGAATCATTTGGTAGTATTTATCAAATATTAGGGAAGTAAATTACTTTTGGTTATATCAATTGAATATATGATTGAAATTATTTTACTCAATATTTTAAAGCTATTATCAGACTCTTTTTTCAATTTAGCTTTTTTTAGATACTTTAATAAAATCGTTCTTTCTGGAGAATTTTTTTCAGAGTTTATTAAATGACGCTCTGCATTGGAGAGCAGATAAAGCGTAATATAGCAACGACATGGGAAAGTACGGGAGATCCACGCTCGTATTTTTAAGTATTCCGTTACGTTATCCTGAATGTACAGTAAAAGCTCATCGCAATTAATCTTTATTAATGCGCCCCTATCCCTCTCTTTGCGATATAAATCCACCGGCAATTGTAAATTACGTCGACGCATTTTGCAAGGCATTCCTTTCCAGGCATGCGAGATGAAACGAGAACTAAATGGTCCTCGCAATTATAAGAATGAAAAGTGTACATATAACAGATTAATCGTCTTGATTATCCAACATATACACGTACACATTTCTCTCCAATCTATTACTGTAATTAATGCGAGGCAACTCTATGCTCCAAAAGCTATCGCGACTATTTGTGCGCTGTTAAGTAAGAAAATACGAAAATGAGAAGCAAATAACATACGACTTTCTAGACAAACGAGCCACTTTTTAATTACATTTCGTTGTCAAGTTTCCCACTTCACTATTCTGTCAAAGTCTTATCTGTTTTCAGCTGTCACGCTTTGACCTCGAAACGTATAGAAAAAAAGATCGCGAGATAGAAACTTAAGATTAATTATTCGAGTGTTTTTCGTTTGTTGAACTTTTGATCCATAGTTCGTAGCTGTAGTGTGTATATATTTCTCGAATCTGACTGAGTCTGAGCACGTCGAGTCGGAATCTCGTTCGCGTCTCGCGAGAATCGATAGTCCGCATGATCTATTTGCGACGAGACAATAGATGCAAAGAGAACGGCTGCTTGCCGATCGCGCGTTCGCCGCGTTTACTGAACGCAGATATTCATGGCAGCAGGCGGAACAGAAAGCTCCGCGCAGAAATCCCCGCAACCCGGAATAACGAAAGCTCGGAGCGAGTGCGATAGGTGGGAGTGACCATAGGGAATCAACTTTGTTCGCTGGTTGGATCTATGTGTATACATATATCTCATAACTTTGTACACCTCTCTCTCTCTCTTTCCTCCTCTCTCATTTTCTCTCTCCTTTTCTCTTTACTGTTAAATGACTTAAGTTCTTTTTTAAGCTCTTATTAATCATTTCAGTTTTTTCAATAATTTCTGTAAGTCACTATTTCTATTCAATGTATCGTTAATGTAACTAAAATGGTAGAGTTAAATAATTTAAGAAAATGTATTAAATTTGATTAAAATTTTATTTATTATTTCCTAAATTCGTACACGGACAAAAATATTTAGTTGAATTATTTAACTGGAATTGTGGTGGAAAATGAACGATCCAGAATTCTAGTTAAGTTTACTAGATTTCTGGTTAAATTTACTAGATTGGGAATTGGTTATTTCAATCAGAATTCTGGATCGTTCATCTTCCATCAGAATTCCAGTTAATTTAAATAAAATATTTTTTCCGTGTACATTAATATGGACGATGTTTATTTTGAAACTATATATATAAAACCATAAAAGTGCATTAATTTACATTTACACTCTAAATTTCTTACAGTCCAAGAAATCTCACTCCAAGAAAGTGAAAATATAATCATCGTTGAAAATATTTTTTTTCTTGAAAACGAATGACAATTTTCACTCTTTTTAGAGTGAATTTTCAGTTCAAAGGAATGAAATCTCATTCCAAAAATGAGATTTTACTCCAAAAGAGTAAAGATCGTTTTTTCAAGAAGTGAAATATTTTCACTTTTTTCAGGAGTGGTTGCATTTTCACTCTCTTGGAATGAGATTTCATTGCAAGAAATGTAGACATACGGAAATTAAAAATGAAAATGTTATTTAAGTTAGAGGATTGGGTTACCATTGCTCCTTTCCTCTAACAGTGTTTCTGTTTCTCTTCCTCGCTTTCTCACGTTCCTTCTCATACCTCTCATGTTCCTACACCTTCCTCACTCCCTTTCCACGCTAAGAAACTTCTACGGTTATTCATGCGCCACTCCTACACGCATCGATTATTAATTTGAAGTTCACGAGTAGTCGCACGACGGAGACATTCTCGCGCCACGCTCCATCTCGTTCTATCATCTCGATCTTCTCGCGTTTCTCTTATTTACCTTACTGCGTCTCAGAACGCTCTGGTTACGGTGCTCTTGATGTTCTGCAATACACCCGAGCCTTCGTTCCATACCTGCCTCAATGCGCTCTCAAAATCTCCCGACGGGTATTACGCTAAGCACATTAGTCGTCATCTCTCTGTTGCGATTATGTGAACTTTGTTCCAACGATCGCGCCTGTACGTACCGGTTATGGTTAACATGTTCCAGAGATAAAGACTATGTTGAGAACAAACAGTACATGGAGCGTATGACGCCGGTAATGAGTGATGCGAAAGAAGAGAATATAGAGACACGCCGGTACTTCATGGCGAGATGATGTTTCGCGATCACCAACGATTCTTGTCATCAGACTGTGTCCCTCGTTTGCTATAGTTTTCACTGTACGGAAATAATCTGTGGTGACGTGAATTAAGTGTTTCCGTGAATGGGAACCTGGTCGATTCGCATCGGCGCACCGCAGATACATGTTTTCGATTATAAAATGTATAAAAAGAACAAAAAACGCGTTTAGACGATTTTATATATTTGTACAACTGCGTATTTTGTACAGCACCGTGCACGCGCATGAATAAATGGAAACTGGGATGTTTTAATATTTAATCGCTTCACTACTTGAATATTTAAATATATGAATAGATAAACAATTAAATTGGAAAAAAGAAGAGAACAATTATGTGTTCTGTCTTTTCTCTGTTATAATCGGGATTTATGAAAAATTTATTCTTCCGGGAAATACTTTAAATCGGTAAATTTAATCGATTTAATAAAGTACGTGTAACAAATTTATTAAACGTGGAATATGCCAATTTTTTTCTCTGTTTTTTTTTAGAAATAATTATTGAGTTGTTAATAAAGTTTTAAAATTAAGTTTGAGATGAAAGAATCGCAAAGATAGCTTTGTTTTCCGCTCGCATCGATTAGCATTTTAAACTATTTTATATTATTAATTAACAGTTAGAATAAAACTGTCAGTTTTTTTTGCTCCGGTTGCTCCGGTTGCTTCTTGAGCTTTCGTTGTATCTCTATTGCTTTTATATTGCTCCATCCTTTTGATCGTTCCATTCATGCAGAAACGAAACAATAAATAAGAGATTTTCGATAAAGAATACGACTAGTGCAATAATTAGTACATTTCGTGATTCAGCAAATTAGAATCATGCAAATTATATTAACACCGACCACACGCACACATACAATTATGAGATTCGTCTTTAATAGTTTATAATTCCATTAAACGTTTTCGCATAGTCTTTGTCCTTTGCTAGGATTTCAATTAACCGTGATATTAATTATACATAGGAATTATATGAATAATGATTTGACGATTTTGATTATATATAATGTATTAACCGCTCACGGTAAAATCCAGTTTGAAACCCCTACCTATATTGTATTATTAATTTATCCGAAATTTCGCCTCTGTATACCGCGATGAACGCTATTAAATTCATAACCAATATTCTGACGGGCTGATTTACGAGATAAATCGACAATTTTTTTCGTTCAAGCATCGAAAATCTGCTAATTTTATTTTATTTTTTTTTCGCTGGAATTTATATTTTCTTGTAGAGACCTAAATTGACGGACTTTTACGTGGCTATAAAGGGTTTTTTTTTTTAGCACGTGTTAATGAAAGAGATTTTATCTGAATATCGTGCGACGTATCGAGAAAGTCTCGAAACGCTCGCGTTGTCGTCTCGCCACTTTATCACTTATAGGTGTAACACAACCTGCTGGAGAAAGCGACGACCAGTTTGTGTACGGTCTTGGTCTGTGGATTTTACGGCGACCGTCAGATCGTTGGCTTTTCGAGCGGGCTGTATTTTTCCTCCCCATGTCGCTCGATTTTTATGATAGCCAATTGCGAACGTTCGATTACATCACTTCCTCGTCATTTTTTTCCCTGCAACGTTACGCCGCCGTATCGTATCGTTCAACGATGCATTAACGCGACAGCTAAGTGATTTGCTCGTATTCCTAACACGAGCTCATATTTTCAAGTTCTCGGATTTGCTGCTTTTTGGAGGAAAATTTATAGAAATTGCGAAATTTATTACACTGAAAAAAATTCACGAAATTTGAATAAGCATTTTTTTAGATAGTACCAATGAGTACCATTTCCTTACAGTAAATAAATATATATGTTCAATTAAAAAAAATTATACTTAATTTAAGTATCATTTTTTTAAATCGAATAAATATTTTCCGTTAGCAAATAGTTCCATTGGTACTATCTAAACAAATGTTTATTTAAATTTTGTAAATTTTTTTTTTTTACTGCATACAGAAAGAATAATTTTGCTGAAGAACCTAAAAATTTAGTTAGATACAAATCTGGAAATAATTTTGTTGGACCATCAAAATAATTTTGTAGAAATCTTAAGCATGATGAGCAATGCTGCAAAATGTTTGGTATTCTAACAATCAATTTTGTCGTCCTACTTAATTATTTTGATAGTCCAGGAAAATCATTTTCAGATCTATATCTAGCTAAATTTTTAGATTCTTCAGCAAAATTGCTCTTCCCGTGTATCAAAATTGCCGCGAGACAGAAATAAAAAAAAATTAAATTAGTTGAAAACGCAAAACTACATTTACTTGTCACTAAATAGCGGATGTTTTCTATGCGTGCGGTTTTGCCCAGATTGCCAATTAATTATACTCATATACCCGTTAAAAATCGCTAATTAGTGCCTTCCGCTACTATTAAATCTTTCCTTGTTCATTCTCGTAAATCCTGGAGTTGTCATTTCTTATTATTCTCCTGCACACTGTGCTTTACGAATCATTCTATTAATTTCATCTTTAAACACGATCATGTTTCCATAAAAATCTTGAAAAAAAAAAATATTACATTTTATATTTTTGATGTATCAATCTTTAAAGAATCAAAATTATACAATTATTAATTTAATAATTAGATTAATTGTAATATTTTGTAATTTTAATATACTTAATAGAGCAACAAATAGTAACAAGATTTTATTTTTGAAGCTTTGAAGTTTGAATATTAAAGTAAAACCTTCAAAGCAAATCAGAAATCTTGAAATCCACATCATTATTCGTGTTTATATCAACATCAGTACGATGAGAATTATATTTAATACTTAGTATTAATTAATATTAAATTCATAATCATATTTTTGGAAATATCAAAAATTTCGCCACAATTAAATCGAAATAAAATATACCGAAGATCATAATTGAAGATTAAAATCCCGAAGGAGTCCACAATTTTAAAAAAGACGTGCGTATACTAATGGGTGCACTTCTTCGATAAATTTTTATTGAGCATTTGCTTTCCCGATAAATTTGATTCGTCCGTAGAGGAAGGCACAGTAATTCAAGCGTATGTCACGTGTATTCAAAACGTTCGCCTTGCAACGCGTAGTCACGAAGATCGTTATACAGCTACGACGTTCTACGTGAGACTGCCATCGCAATCTTCTTCACCCCGCGAAAAGGGTTTGCGTGTCTCTCTCTCTCTCTCTCTTTCGTTAATAAAACATGAATTTATATTTTCTTCCGCGTCTTCGGCGGAACAGTTATTACAAAATATCCAATAAGAATGTATCGTTGGGCTGCCACATAATGAATTGAATTGGCGCACGTAGCACGTGCATATGAAAATCACGTAGTACCGGGTACACGTTGAGAGCGAGAAAACGTACGCTTCGTCGCGCCGCGCGCATACCTATTCGACGGCAGATTGAACGCAAGAAAAATTATGTTACCGCACTCCCGTCTGTTGGCGTCGACAAACGTGTGTGGCTCTCGTCGGAATTAACGCGTTTCTCCTCCTAGCGTACACCGTAGAATATAAACGGTCATGCCAAGAATTCTTTTCAGCTTCAGACCGGCGCGGCGCTTTCATACCTTGGATATTTAATTTTACGTACCGTTTATTTATCCGACGTTTTATTTTACAAGTAGAAACGAAGGAAAGTGTACTTTGAGAAAGGAGCGATTCGTCGGAGTCGTCATTATCGAAATGTTTGCGAACGGTAAGCGAGAAACAGAGGAAAAGGAGGAGGCGATATATAGTCAGTCGACCGAATAAATAATAGCGACGAAACACGAGGAAACTTTGATGACGTGAATAATTGACATTTTTTCAGAACGGAACTGTCGTTGCAAATAGGTAGAATAAGTGGCTATGTGCCTCTGTAGAAATTCACATCTCGTTTGGATGAACATTGGCCATGCCTTGGCTCGAGGAAGTTTCTGATGATTTCTCGCGAGGAAAATATGAAGTAGCTTCTATCGTTTGTTACGGGAGGAAAAGCTCTTTAATATATCGGACAACCTGTGAAGGATTTCGTGGTTTTTTTCTGATAGATCAGATCGAAATATCGAAGTTCTTTGAAACTCGAATGGAAAGCCTGAGGGTTTACGAGAATGGAAGATGCGAGGGGCAGAAATGGGTAAAAGCAGAAATTTTGCGCGTATACAGTTTGAAAAAAATCGTATGAACTCAATCAGTGAAGAGTTTATCTCTAGGCGGGTAATTACGAGCGCGAAAAATGAGAGCGGTATTATCGGGTGCGTGCTTAATTACCGCGTGAGCTGAACGGGGTCGAGAAATCGAGCGGTATTACGTAATCGGGAGGAGAAGTGGTCGAACAATTAATTACTTAACTCTTTCACCGTGAGTTTGTAGGAATTTGCGTCTTTATATTGCTGTAAGAATTTCATCGATCTCCGATGCGCGATAGTTGTACAATAATGTGTGTTTCCTAAGTAACTTTTAGCTCACAGACTTGTACATCTAGAAGTGATCGATCTTCTTGAAATTGAACGAACATTGCGTCTACAAAGAACGTTTTTGCTGAAGTATCTAAAAATTTAGATACAGATATAAAAATAATTTCACTGACATTCAACATAATTATGTGTGTGTACTTTCTAAAACTTTTAGAGTGAATCTCACTTTGAAATCTCACTCTTAAAGATTAAAAATTGAGCCTTTTTTTTCAAGACTGGCTCAATTTTCACTCTTTAGAGTGAGATTCCACTTCATAGAATTTAGAGTACTTATTCTAAAAATATGAACATGAATGCGATATTTATATAATTTTCATTTTCGTGCTAACATTGATATAAACATGATGATTTAATACCATTTGATAATCATCTACACCCATGACGTTAAATCTACACCTATATTTTTTTAGAGTGTACGAAACTCAAGCCTGATGTTACAAATAAATCTTTATATTGTGATAATTGACTTGAACGTCCAACATAATTATTTTGACCGTTCAACAAAATTATTTTTTATTTTGTGTTGAATTGTGTATATATATTTTTAGATGTTTCAGTAAAAATCTTTTTTTCCATGTAGATTTTCCGATATTTCCAATTTATTAGTCTATACAACGGTACATATTACATCCTGTATTTTGTTTTCTCTCTACTAGTCGCCGTTGTTATTCTCAACAAGGTTAGTTGTCTGCTCGGATGCGTAACTTTCGCGAAACTGAGCCCGCGGCAGAAAAGCGTAATGAAATATGAACTCGGGATCGGAGTTGATACCCCCTCACGCGCTGCAGGGGTATCACGATCCCGCTGTAATGCATTTGCGTAATTGTGAGCCACGGGGAAAAGAAAATGCGAAAAATATTAGCCGTATCACACCGGAACTTTCGCGCTACGTGCGGATTTTATCAACGAAATGTTGCACGGCATTGCACCGCCCGGCTATGGAAACTTTTCGCAATTAGCAGTAACATCAATAGTCGCGCATAATTATATTAAAACGGTATACGACAGCAATTAATTATACCGTCTGCTTTGTATTAGGAGTTTGTTATATACCAACAATGTTACCTCGTCGCCTATCTATGAATTATGATGCGATACAAAAGACAATCTCTATTGCTGCCTTTACGCAAAATTCCCATTTTACTTTCTACAGATTCGTGATATCACAATGAGTCATGGTTAACAATTCCTATGTTTCTAACGTCAATGATACAGCATATCAGATTATTAGCATATGAATCACTAAAGAGATCGGTGATATTGCACTAAAATGTTCGGAAAATTGTACAGCACTTAACTCCTTAAAATCCTGTATTCCTTGTAATATACATCAAAGACATTGGAATCAGGATTGTCACAGATCGAGAAAAGTCAGGGAAATTGAAATTGGTCATGGAAAACCGAAAAATGTTGGGGAAAATATAAAAAAGTCTGGAATTTTGAAATTTGCTCACAATTCTCTTAAATTGCTTCTATATATATTCCAAATAGTTGTTATAATTTTTTAAATATTGTATGACGTTTATAGTTAAATACATTCAAAACTCGCGTACTTAAAACGGTTTTAATAAAATAATTAAAATTTATATTTTATTTAGTATTTTTATTTGATTGCTCTTTTTCGTCATAATTTCATTCTTTTTTCCAATACTAATTAATTTTTTTGTTGGCTTGAATTTATACTCAAAATTTTATTCTGCTATTAAGCTTCTTTTGCATTGTTTTTAATAATATAGGCTAGCTTTTCTACAATCCTTGATTCTAAATGTGTTAAAATTTATATATTTTATATTGGTCATGGAAAATTTTCCATTTTTATCTGAAAAACCTGAAAAAGTCAGGGAATTTTAAAATTCATTTTCTGTGGCAAACTTAATTCTATCAATATCATTTTAGATTAGATCTACATAATAAAATATGTTTGAAAATTAGTCAAAATTAAAAAAAAATTAGTTGTTCAATATGAATTATTTATTAAAGTGCTCTTGAAATAAATTAAAAAAATTTTAACATGGTTCCAATAAAATCAAGTATAATTCGTAGTATTAAATTATATCTAGTTTGAGTTATTTTTAATCATTTCTGTAAATTGTTATTGTTCTTATGCAATATGTTATTCAATATGTTATTAATTTAGCTAAAATAATGAAATTAAAAACAATTTAACTAAAAAAATATATTAAATTTGACTCAAATTTTAGTTTATTATTTATTAAATATATACGTTAATATGGGTCGTTTATTTTGAAGCAATTTAACTATAGGATTGATTAACTTCTATGTATTTTGACACATATGGAAGTTAAAAGTAACAAAATATTATTTGACTTAAAAATTATTATTGCTCCTTTGATATCTAACAGTGCATATTGCGATTTCTCGGGAAATAATTCGATACGCGAAATATGGCATAAGCCTTAAGAAAATTAAAATACCGTGTGACAGGCATAAAATTACAAATAGAATAAAAGGATTCATGAATTTGCTACAGCACATACATGGAAAGGTATGTGCAAGGAAAAGTAAAACTTTTTCGATTATTCTCATATTATGCAAGACATATGGAATATTAATCGAATATTAAAAGAGTTCACGCATTAGAAAGTACCAGTATGTAAAGCATTATATGAATCATAAATTTTGCTGTGACTTGGAAAGATGTCATGAATACTTGTTGTTATCCCTAGCTAACATCAGTCCTGATTTCTCCCACGACTCGTTTACCTTTGCTTTGAATTACTGACTTATGTGTGAAATCTCAGTAATATTAAATGTGAAATGAGAAATGCCAACTAGTATCTAATGTCACTTACAGATGAACTAACATTTGACCGTCTTTGAAAACTAATCATCTTAATTCTCTAAGAAACCTGTGCTATTAGCAAAATGACGAGAATTTAATTAGAGAGTTGATGCAACACGATAAGAATTATATAAACATGCATGGTATTAAATCCATACCTATTTTTTTACCGTGTAAGTCTTGATATTTTTGAATTTCTTGAGCCTTTCTAAAGTCTACTCTGATGTTTTCTTTTTCGAATATTAAAAGTTGAAAATCATAGCGCATTTGCCAGCATATCTATTTTCTTACCTAACGAAATTAAACCTTCAACTCTATGATTAACGCGTTTAACATCATGACGTCAATTGAAACACTTATGAAACTTGATGTTTGGTATTCCATATTCAGAGAATTGCATATCGATAAAAAGTAAATTACATTTTTAACGATTGTTCATTGCGGTAACTTGCGATGTAAAGTCTTTATTTGGATTTCTGCACGCAAAGAACGATTTTGCTGAAATATTTGAAAACTTAGTTAGACAGAAAATAATTTTGTTGGACCATCAGAATATTTGTAGAAAACTCAAACATGATAATCAAAATTACATGCTCATTGCTCAAGCATGATGAACAATAAATTTTTATGTTCTAGCAATCAGTTTGAGCATCTTCTATAATTATTTTGATAATTAAACAAAATTATTTTCTATGTAGAAGCTATGTGTTTTGTGTTATCTTCGTGTCCAAATCCATTATTAAAATGCCAAAGTTTTGTGAACATTGCAGTTTACTTCATCAGTTTACTTCATTATAACAAATTATTTTTATATCCAACTACATTTTTAGACACTTCAGCAAAAATTCTCTCTGTGCCATTTGAAACATTAATTTATTTGAGATAACTCTTGGCTATTTTTTTCGAAGCGACGCTCCTACACACAAAAAAATGAATTTTTAAGGAAATGCATAAATATTTTAACCCAAGAATATTTTATGCTTAGAATAGCGCCAAGAATAAAAAATTAATTATTCGTAAAATAAAATAAATTTTATTCTTAGTTCAAAACAAATTTTATTTCAATAAAAGAATAAAGTTGCACTCGTTCAACACTAAATACTTATATTAGCATTATTTTTTCTTCAATGATACCTTTTGTAAACTTATTTCAAATCCTTAGAATGCTTTTTACTAACATCAAAATGACAGGAATCAATACTGCAATAAGTAACAGTAACTTTGTAAATGAAGTGCCACATTTATAGAGCATGCCTCCTAATGTGCACGGGATACAAGTTTCTAAGGAAAAACTGAATTAAACTTGGATTATACCCTCTACTAATGTAGCTCGAAGGCAAGTGAAATGCTGAGACCGTTCTATCAACCTCCGTTAGCCATATTGCAAATAAGGATGCAAACAGACGGTCAATCGTCACAATGATAGAAAATGCTGGCTGAATATACAGGCCGATCCGCCGCGATGGATTCATTGCTTATCTCATCCATTTAACTGTGAGCAGATTCGCGAAAAATCCGCCGCGAAAAATCTGCCTCCTTGTATAGGCGCCTCTTCGTCACGTCGCAATGACAATGTTGGCCGACTGTTCGCGCATCCCCATTTGTAATATAACTGACAGAAACATTAGGACGAGCTGAATATTTCATCCACTCTTAAAGATTGAACCACATTTAGAGGTATGTTTCACGAATGCAACAGTTCACAAAACTACTATCAATCATCATTCGCTACACCCATGCACTTCCGACATCTGATATTACTGAGGGATGAGAAGCCCTTATACACACTGTTGCCGCCTGCAGGCGAATTTTCAAATTTCTAATTCTTACTCGAAGAATAGATAGTTTGTAAATAATTGAGTTTGTTAGAACCATATAATGATTTTAGAAATAAGAATACAATTTTAAGAATAAAACATACTTTGCATATTTATTATTGAATTTATATTATTACACATTTATAATTGAAGAGAACATTTTATACTTAAATGAAAGTAAATAGCATTCAAGAATAAAAATATATGTGAATCAGGAATTCATTTTTTTCTATGTACACACATAAAACGCGACTCAACGCTCGATAGACACAGCCTCGTACGAATAAGTGAAGCTGAAATCCGATCTCGGCGATTCTCTCCTGACATAAGTTCGTGTTTCCCTATTCGGGATCCAGAAATCCACCCCTAAATCGGCACGTGGCCTCTTTCTTTCACAGAAAGTCCTACCTCCTACCCTCGGGAACGACCTCTTGAACAGTAGAGTAGTACTTGCCGTAGTTTCGCGCCGACAAGCGATTCGGCTCTTCTCGTGCAACAGGTAGATGTGGCTACGGGCCAGCTGCTACCCCTATTATGCATAATTGCTCGAGGGTGGAAGGAGAAGTAGAAGATTCTTCCGTGGCAATCGAACGTTTTGTCTCTCGCACTGTCTCACCTTTTGTTGTTTCTTCCGTTTGCCGGTGGACATTATCATCGGAAAGCAACAAAACATCCTGCGAATTTTCGCAACCCATGAATTCCAGGGACTTGACAGATCAGAAGACTTAAGATGTATTATAATTTGAATATTAAGAACGATTTTTTGCGACGTACAATATTTGAAAACCTATCGATTACTTAAATTCTGACTCGATGTCATTATTTTATTTCCATTTATCGCTATTTAATTTTATTTATTGACCGAATTTTTAACGTCATACTTATTAAAACACTTCGATTTGCTCGTCAATATAAAGAGCATGTCTGCTGGTCGCTTTATCTTTTTACGTTCCATTTGCTTATAATTCTCCTTTTCATATTTTATGTACTTCTCGTCATTTGCCTTCTTCTTTTCTCCTTACTTTTCGAAGCCGTCAAGAGGAATTTCTATGACATAACGCGCACTCCAATATGTCTCGTCGTCAATCAAATGCCGTCGACGGATTCTAGTGCATTTGAGATATAATAATACGTCCGTCGATCTATCGTCTGTGTCATGAGTGAAGTACGACATGAAACAAGGACCATGGAAGTCTATGGAAATTCTCCTGTTGATCTCATCATCGTCCAGTATTATGTTTTCCATTACTTCAAAGTATGCTTATCTCAAGCTACGAAGGAAATATCGATTAAATTATTCTCAGATATTTCATGCAGGATTCTTACCCTTTTTTTCTACGTTTTAAAATTCGCATTATATTATAGATTTATTGAACAACTAAATTATTTATGCGTTCAGCAAATATATAGGTAAATAAAATGAAAATTAACATTCGTGAAATTCGAATATGGCACTTTATAGCAAATTCGGTCACTTGTATTACATTAGATTTAATGTATATCAAAAGCTGCTATACACGAAATTAACAAAGTTAAATGTAAAAGCATATAAATATTTTAAACGCTTAAATATTCAGTAATATATAATGTTGTCAAATTATTTAACATGAAGAATATACATGTATTACTTCAGTCGAAGTTGATTATATTGTGTCATTGCATTTTGATGCTTTATATAAAGTACACGTTAGATATGAAAGAAGCAATGGTAAAACCCAATCTCTTAAGTTAAATAATATTTTATTATTTTTAACTTCTATATTAAAATGTAAATCAATTCATTTCTGTTAGTTTCAAAGTTCATATTTTGTTGGTTATTAATAAACTAAATTTGAATTAAATTTTTGACTGATATTTTCTTAAATTAAATTATTTAATTTCATTATTGTAATCGAATTAATAATATATTAGGTAGGACCAATGGTGATATATACAAATAATTAAAAATAACTCAAATTGTGTTATAGTTCGTCATTATAAATTTAACAATAGCCTTAATGTAATGAACTAATCCAGTGTAGAAACTAAGAATGAGATCGGCGTAGAAAGGAAGTATCAAAAAATTAAGAGATTCATAAAAAGTGCAAACGAATAGGTGGGTGAAGATTCTACAGGACAGGTGAATATGTAGAAAACAGGCAACATATGTAGATATCTATTCTTCTTCTTTCCTCTAGAAAGGAAAGTCAACATGAAGGGGATGAGAGTGACGAGCAGGGGATGACGAGAGAAATACGTATGCGGTGTACATCCCGCCACGATGGATTCCTATATACGTACATAGAATGTACATGACGCCAGGGCAGCTCTCCCCGATATATACGTATTGCAGCAGCAATTAAGTTTTACGGGCGTGCATCCGGAGAGAGACGCCTGTTTCGAACGCGTTGAGTGCCAGTCGTAAAGCCGGCTAGAGGGGCAACTGCAGCCTGTTTATCCCTTTTCCCTTTTACAGCGCACGGAGATACACGGTTGTCTGGGATGGATTTGGTACGTCGGAAATTGACGGAAATACGGATGATTTTAGCCAACGGCGAATTACGAGCGAAAGTAAAATGAAATCGTATCATGAATCTAAAGGGAATTAAGAACTTTTAAAATAGATAATTTCTAGAGACATAAACTTAGTTTCCATTCTTTTATTAACTCGTGGTTAACCTATAAATTAAATTATAGATGATAATGTAAAAATTGTATTTTTCTAACTGTGGTTAATTGCTTATCTGATAGTTTTGTAGTAAGTATATAATTTTTAATGTTTCCGTACAAAACTGTCAGTTTAATAATTAATCATAGCTAGAAAAATACAATTTTCATATTATTATCAGGTTAAATGAAGTTAAACCTAAATCACAAGTTAATCAGAAAATTAAAAACCGGATTGTATTTAGTTGAATATAAAGATGCTTAAATAAATTAAATCACAACAGATTACAAGCATTTTAATATTCGTTAACGCTAAAAATAGAAAGATATAAAAATATAAAAAAAGAGGTATGCATAATACAGGAGCCAAGATAAATAGAGGAGAGAGAAAGTAATAAACTTGAAAACTCACTTAAAAAGTATAGTTGCAAAATATGAGAAACAGAGATATTGCCTCATCGTCTGTTTCATTACACTATCATCACATTTCCTGTTCTCAGATCGCCAAGATTTAAGAAGAAGGGTAGCCACTTAAACGAAAATTAATTTCGCTCTAGAACGTTTATTAGCATAAAGGAATGTATTTCGTGAATATTAAACTGAATTATTTAACCTCGCGCGAAAAGTGACTTATTAACGTGAGTTTTGTATTCTGCGGGGGGGAGGAGAATTTGTCGCACAAATGGAAAATCCCGAGACGCCATTTTCTCAATTTGCACGATGCAAATTGCACGTGATTAATCGGACGTCGGTATTTCGCAAAAACCACCGGAGGTGATGAGATTTCGGTACTAGATCCGACGCGCGATGTGCACGGTATGGCTCACCGGCTCACCTTTTTTGCCAGTGTCGTCTCGGAAAAGACAAACAGCCGGGGTTGTCTGATCGATCTCCAGGCCGAAAGCGGCAACGAGAGATTCCGAGTTAATTGCGCGCTTTAACACCTGTTAATAGGACTGACAATGAGGCTGTCAGGTATTTTGTGCTTGCTAGGTAAGCAGGGTCGTTGACGCACGGCGTGATGAGAGGTGGTGGTTAGGTCGGGTGGGGTGTCAGGGCGCAGCATACACGACGAGTATGAGTAAGAGGGAGACGCGCCGGCTAGAGAAACAAACGTGGGGGTGCGCAGGTATAAAAGAGAGGAAAAGGGGCGAGAGCGAGAGAGGTAGAATGAGACAAACCCAAGCAGTGACGCGATGGGGAAGATAGCCGGAGGAGAGGATAGATAGTTGATGTAGGTGGAGAGTTGCAATCTGTTCCCGATGGCTCCCGTAGTCGAGCTCTGCGGTTACCACTTTACAGTCCCCTCGCTTGTAAACCCACCCTATCCTCCGTCAGTCCTCACCCTCGTGGTATCTCTCGCTTTCCGATCCTCTCTCCGACCTCGGCTCGGTCCGGTCACCGCTCTCTCCCACCCTCGAACCTATCAACGTCAGGGCAACCTCATCTGCTCGCCTGTCCGCAAGACATTAACCGAATTCAACGTTTGGTTTCCGTTTATACCCGCACACGCATTTACACACTAACGCGTCGCCTGATAGGTACACTTATGCGCACATTGATGCCGATTAATCGATGCGAAGCGATGCGATCGAAGCATCGTTCGACTTTCTGGCAGCATTACCTGGAAGATGAAAAATGTGAGGCTGGTGGAGAATAGCGCTTGAACAAGGAGATTGTCGCCAGGACGTCCTGACTATATAATCTAGTTATTAAATTTTTTCTCGAGGAAAAACGGCACGAATATAACGTGTTATATTTTGTCTAAAATGAATTCTTCGCTCGAGTGATATTACATTCAATACTTAAAGAGATCGTCGGAGACGAGCTATAGGGAACGAAAATTTAAAGATTTGCATTGGTAATATTCGTCATACTGTTCCTCTGTTTTCTCTAAATTGCTTTTTTCAATTATCGTTAAGTACTGTTTTTAAGTAAAAAAAAAAGAAGCAAATTGCTGATGGCAGTTTCCAGTGCAGTTCGTATCGCTCGTACGGCTTGGCAATGCGACTACTCGTCGGTCATAAAATTACAACAGCGATTGTAAAAACACAAACGTAGGTTTTGCTGTGACGCTTTGGTATAATAACGGGTTCGCCGGACGATTGATTGAAAAATCGATCGCGCGACGCGGACATTAACGAAACGTAACACCGATGTGTGTTTTCACTGCGTTCAATATGGTTCCGTTTAGAGATCGTTACAGGGACGCCTCGTATATCACTGGATTACTATAATTTCGAGCGGCACAATGAACTTTTACGGCCATTTCTCGGTCAAACCCGGCACGTGAATATCCTCTCTTTTACAGCTCGCGTGAATATATTTACGCGGCTGATGGTATACTGGAAAACGAGTTTGATTGCATTAAGTGGAATTCTGGTTAAAAAGTCTGGTTAAATTTTCTGGTTAAGTCTATTTTGATTCTAGCTCAGATAACTGGAATTCTGATTGATATGGTCAGAATCTTCTGGCTCGTTCATTTTTAACTAGAAATTTTTCTTAATGTAGATTAAATAAATGAGGTGCAGAAGAGTTGCATATAACATCCTAAGTGATCTAAAAAAAAAATCGGTTCTCATACTTTAGAATTCAGATACACTGATGAAACTCGAATCTGATTTTATCTCTTGGATCCCAACATGTTTACACATCATTTCCAAATTAATATATAGCGCAGCCTTGAATTTAAATGATTCTATTTAAATCGTTTTATTTAAATCTTGAATTTCAAATATTATCATGAGTCATGGTCATCAGCTTAAATACATTCGTGAGAAATACTATATATTTTAAATATTAAACCACACCTAAACCACACCTAAAGAATTTACATAACTCAATTCTAGATATTTTTCAATGAGCTGCATACATTCCTCAGTATGCGAAATCCGCATTTAACCCAGGAATAATCAATGCTTTTTTTTTTTTACAAAAACGCCGTCATTTGCAATTTTAAAAGAGAAAGGTTGTTTAACTGTAAAAAAATATTGCAATAATACGAGAAAGATGTTTTACATTTTTACCTTCTTGTGATGTGATTTGCACATATAAGAACGGTAATAGATATCGTATTTATTTTTGAAAATTTTCATAATTTGTATGTTTCACTTTTCTGTCTGTTTTTATTTCTCGTGACGAGTGAACCATTTCTCGAACGAATTGTTTGCATTTTGTTTTTATGTGCATATTACTGCCATCGATTTTGAACGCATAGTTAGAACGATTACTCTTTTCTCTTTAAAATGATAATGTTTATTGACGAAAGTATCTCTTTCAAGATTTCTCCGTAGTCAAACTGAAACGCTGTGAGCAATACAAGCGAAAGGACTTTGTACTGTAAATTATATGGCTTTAGTCAAATTGATTAAAAGCAAAATGTAAAACATTTTTTTCTAGATTAAGAGATACTGATTAAAAGTCTGTATTGGTTATACAGCCATAAAAAAATGAACAGATTTTATTGTAGCATCACTTCAAAGTAATTATTTTCAATCTGATCAGACTGAATTATTTATTTTTTAGTAACTATATTTTAATATTTTTATGCACTGAATCATAAAATGAATCAGTTGATGTAAAAAAAACACATAGTTACTTTTTAAAAAAAAATTATATAATTTATAACTACATATCTTTTACATTATAAGGTATAGTTATAAAAAAATTAATAGTTTTGTAGATAAAGATACTTTTTAGTCCAATTAGACTTAAAATAGCAACTTCCAAATGGAGCTGCAGTAAAATCCATTTTTTTATCATCATGTCTATAGAAAAATAGACTTTCGATGATCTTATTTTCTCATAATTCACAAAATATAGTTTAGCCTATTCATTCTAAATTTCTTGCAGTGAAATCTCACTCTAAGAAAGTGACAATACAACCACCCTTCACTTTTGAAAGAGTAACAATTTTTTTTCCCACTTTTAAAGAAGTGAAATATTTTCCTTTTTTTTCAAGGGTAGTTATATTTTCGCTCTCTTGAAGTGAGATTTTACTGTAAGAAATTTAGAGTGTTTGACCTGAAGCCATTTTTTCCATATAATTAGCGTGGGATATTTTTGCTCGCATTATGCTACTCTTCAATATCATATTAAAACGATTTTTTTACCATCATTCTCTTCACCAGCTTCACGCTTGCTTATCCAAATCGACCGAGTAAGAAGGTGGTGAAAATTGTTTCGCTGCAATTCATCGGCGTCTGTTCGTCCCAGGGGCTGCGATCGATCATAATCATATCATTTCGTATTCGGAAGGCGATACCGAGACTTAAACTCTCGATCATCATGGATCTATCCATCGTGGTCCTGCCGCCAGGCATCGCACATTCGCCATAAATACGCGCTTGCATCGAAACGACGCGCCCGTCCTCGCCGCTATTTGCTCGTTGCCGATTGGCCGGCATCGTATATAGCGTGCCTCCTTTACGAGCCGCGGTAAAATTTTCTACGCTACAAAGTTATGAATTCGTTGCGGCGAACGCCATCATCATCGCTACCGCCACGTCTTCGTCGCATCATCCGCTGCCGCCGCCTTTTATTCTTCTTTTCTGTACCGTTTCTTCGATCCTGTACCCTTGTTTCGCCCGTTTTCACGCTTTGCGACGTCGTCGCCTCGTTTGACGACTACATCGTGCTTTACGACACGCGATATTCTTTATCCGAAATATTATGCTCGAAGCCTGGCTCCTGGTCTTCGTACCTACCTGCGTTTACGGGCTACATACGCGCACACCGGAGTCATATTGAATCTCTGGTAAACTTTAATTTTGCCAACTAGCCGACTGGTGAAAAATCGATAATAGGAAGTGAAGAACTTTGCCCCGCTTAACGTAAAAAAAAAATGAAGAAAGAGAGAAATTCTTAAAGGCCTCACAAAGCATATCATATCGCCATATTCGAATGTATATTCTGACAAAAAGTGGTGAGGTAAAATGATAAAAATGCGAATAATTATGGCATACTTTATCGCGACTGCATGCTGCGCGTTATTCGCGATGTTTCGCATGCCTGAAGTTTATCTTTTCAGAATGCAGGAATACGGGATAGCACGTTTACCTGGGAAACGTTATAAAATATTAATTTATTTATTTATTTATTTTTTTTTTTTTCAGTCAAACTTTTAATGCACGCTACGTGATTTCCACAAATATGGAAGTATCCACTATCTCCCGTGATTTTCGTATACATTTGTATTTATGCTGAGCGACCGAAAAGTCACGCGGTTCACATTTAAATTGTTCCGAAATAATTAATTCTGATTCGGAGCGATGAAAAACGTACGCAAAGTGTCGTTGAGCGTGTGCGTTTTATGCAATTAATTAATTCAGTTAAAAAGGCGAGATACACACTCGCGCATGTATTCCACGCGCGACGTATCGCCGGAATAAATACGTTTGAAAAGCTGTCGGGATATGTAAAAGCGTGCTGTCCGGTGATGGAAAAACGTATAACTCAGCGATACCTAAAATCGGAACAAATATCCATCAAGGGAATTCGTTGCACTTTCACACGCGGCAAACGGCGTAGGTGCACAGATGAAAGTGAGTGCAGAAATGCAGTATACGAGAAAAAAAATAACATGGAACGTGCTTTTCCATTCTTCCCTCGGCGATATATAGATAATTGTGACAAATGTTTGCGAAGTGCGCATTGACTCTACTATAATAGACTGGAGCGAGACCAATTAATATTAATGGTGTATCAGACAGCGCAAATATTAGAAATGGCTGTTAAAAGCTTGTACATATTTATCCGCAAATTTCTCGATATTTTATCTATCGTTAATAACTTCTGTCTATACAAATGCGAGTTTATAATTATAAAATCGTGTTTATAACTTTGATTCTTACTCTTGGATTACGATTTTTAGATATCGATTTTTCGTTCGTTTGTTATTGTACATATCTTGATAATAACAAGCTAATCGAATAACAATGGCAATCAGCATTTATTAAACTTCCTTTTAACGCACTTTTATTAAAATTCCTAGAATTTTGAAATGTTAATTTCCAATAGAAATTTCGTGAAAATACTGATTAAAAATATTGCATTAGAAAGTAAACTTGTGCATTCTTTGAAAGCATCATGCATATATAATTTCGATTTATATAGAAGCACAAACTAAAAATAAATTCACGCT
Source organism: Acromyrmex echinatior (assembly GCF_000204515.1). The sequence continues at coordinate 455,991 of NW_011627076.1, read as the reverse complement.
ATTGGCAATCGCGTCGGTCAGATGAACCAAGATTAGATTCTCACAATCTTGTCACTGTGTTGTGATATCGCGTTTTTTTTTGTTATTTCGAACGACAGCTTTTTCAATATCTCAGCAGATTTTAATATAGAAATTATAATCAGTGATGCGGTACGACATCGCACTTTCACGGCTCGCCAGACAATCATCATTCATTATATTGATAATGCTACGTCAGAATTATACATGTTATCGCATTTCAGTTTCATTTTTCACACTCGCGTCATCGTTGCACGCGATCGAATCGGAAATACCTTTCGAATATAAGTATACCTATATCTATTTCCACGTCATCTTATAGATACATAAAAATATCTAGCGCGCAGATTTCTGAATTCGACACACAACTCTTAAAGTATTTTCCAGTGAAAGATACAGGTGACACAATATAACACAATGAATTATTATATCCTTATTATTTGTCGATATTAAACAAAGAAATGTTCATTGTTTAATATCGACAAGGGATCACTAATCTTAGACCTAATTTTTTCTTTTCTGATTAACTTGTGATTTAGACTTTACCTTACTTAATTTGATAATAACGTAAAAATTGTAATTTTCTAGCTATAATTAATTACTAAATTAATGAATTATAGTGGTAACTTTTAGACCCTATTTTTTTATTATCTGGTTAACTTGTGATTTAGACCTCAGCTTATACTTAATTTGATGATAATATAAAAATTGTATTTCCTAATTATAATTAATCATTAAACTGATGATTTTGTAATAATAACTTTAAAAATTACTATAAAACCATTAATTTAGTGATTAATCGTAATTAGAAACACAATTTTTGTATTTATTAAATTTATAGATTCTAACCACAAATTAACAGAAAATAAAAAGTAAATAACTAAGAGTTATTTACTACAAAACCGTCAGTTTAATGATTAGTTTAGTTGAAAAAATAATTTTTACATTATTATCAGGCTAAATCTAATCACAAGTTAAGTAGAAAATAAAAAATCGGACTTTGGAGTCTTCAATATGCTACTCTGATTAAAGTCTGATTGAAAAATGGCGAACCAGAAGATTATTACATCATTTAGTATTCTGATTATTTTAACTAGAGAATTCTGATTCGTGTATTTTTAACCAGAATTCCAATTAATCCAATCAGATAATTTTCTCAGTGCAATTTGAATTTTTTACGTGTTTAAGTAAAAAGCCTCTTCAGATCCTATTTTCTAAGTCTGAAAAATGGAACATGCGAATATTCGATGAATGTCACCCTTTCAATAATTCCTGTTTTTTGAGTCTTAAAACTGGAATCTGCGTGCTTTTACATTTTTTTAATTTCCTAGGTAGTTTTCCTCGGTTTCTATAAATATTATTAAGGAACGGATATGGCGCATGTCGGAGCTATGCGACAGCAAAAGAAGCAACTTCGGGCAGAGAGCGGCACGTTACCAAGTTACTAAGTAAACTTTGATAGAGTTACTTGGATGCTGAGAAAATATATTTGTTCGGATATCAATATCGTGCGCTTGCACAAACGCCAGCAAGTAGTGCAAGCTTTTACCAGCGAATGACGGCTCGTTATTGCAACGCTCGTCGAGAGTAATACTCGGAGAGAGAGAAAGAGAGAGAGAGAGAGAGAGAGACTGCGTCGCGTTTGCTGTACGTCGTAATAAATATAATGTCAACGATTTCTTCTTTGGCTCTGACGGTAGTTTCAAGCTTCTCTGAGGCTCGAATAACATGGAGAACGAGAAGAGAAAAATTGTTATCGCGATGTCCAGCACGAATGATTTTCTAATTAACCAGCATTGTCCTGTGGGGATTGACTTGCTTGATTAACACCAGTCAGTTATGACACGCGGTGAAACGAGTTTAATCCATTCGTCAATGACTGGCAGGAACGCCACTGACACTCTGGATCATCGAGCTTTAACTTTCGAATGAGCGTCGATCTCGCGTCAGGCGTAAATAATCCTTTCGCGTAGTAATTGAATCGATCATTCCGAAAGCGAGATAAGCTCTAGAGATTGAAATATTATTCAGATAAAAACCTCAAAACTATTATTCTCGATTGCCGTCTAGACAGCAGCTAACAGATGTTACGTGTATATTTGTGTAGTTCATTAATTTGACATGAAAAAGAGAAATATATTTGAACCTTTTTCCTGCCCATCTTTAAATTGAACAGGTACATTGAGATAAGAAAACTGTGAAAATCAGGGAAGTGAGGGAATTTTGCAAAATTTTCTGATAAATTAAAATTCTTGGTTTTGAAGATACGCAGTTTGGAATACTATTAGTTTAACAATTAAATATAAGCAGTGTCAGCAACATTAATAATTTACATTACTATGGGCCGATTGTTTCATCTTCAAATAAACTATATGGTAAATTACCTATTGGATAAATAAAAGAGTAAGAGCATAAGAGAGTAAGACAGTTAGCTTGAAAGTTTATTGAAAGGTGGAACAACCCAGCCTACGTTAATTTCTCAATAAAATATTTAACGGTTTCCAAATCAACAAAAAAAAATGTTAAACTTTGTCTGAGATCAGGGAAAAGTTATGGAATTTTAGGATGAAGAATTTGTGGCAACCTTGAAAGATAAATTTATTGAAACGGTGAATAAATTGAAACATTCATCGCACATTTGCATGTAATATGTTACGTTGTTACTGATTAATGACTTTTATGATCGCGATCAATTTTACCCGTTGACTAATAGCGCGGCAATGTTTCTGTGGGCTGGAAAGTACTCATCGATAACTATCGTACCCGATTTCCACCTTCATAGTTATCGACCAGGAATTCTATTTATTAACGAGTGCGCAACAACGAGAAACGGACGAATATACGGCCGCCGTGTGCCGAGCGGATTATTTCAATCAGCTAATACTTCCTGCAGGAAGTTGTAAGAGAAACGTAATTTCGACGAAACAGGAATGCACGAAATTTGCATGCAGGAAAGCCAGCTTTCGCGGCTTGGCTCGCGTTCGGACCGTTTCGGCGTGGGAATGCGAGCATGATGAAGAGATTGTTTTCTCTTGACTGTTTTATCCATTTAATCCTCTCGCACAACAATTGTCTGAAAATTTCACACAGGTCTAGATCTATCATCCTATACATTTCCGAACTTTGGATAAACAATACGCTCATACAGATTTTTTTCAACCTTTCCCATAGTATCGAGGTGACTATAGATTTCACTCGCGGACAGGCTCGTGCGGTTTTTCAAAGTCAAAGCACGTTTTGCGAGATGCTCTTTCGGCCGAAACTGGAGCAATCAATCTCTCTTCCACGAGAGGCGTCGAGTAACTCGATCGATGCCGGATTAAATTTCATTTTCGCGCCTAGCCCGCGAGTGATTAAGCCGACCTAACATCACTCTGTACGAGGCTATAGAGATTGTTCGCTCAATTCAAGCCACGTCCATCGCCGATGTTGGTTGAGCACCTACATTGCCTTGCATCGCCCTTCGCATGCAATTGTTCACCGGCGGCGAGTATATCCTGGTGGATGCCGGGTCGCGTATGGCTATATCAAACGCTGCTGCTACCTGATCATCATAAAAATTTATACGCCATCGTCCACGACCGTAAATTGTATTATCGAATGCGCGCCGTCGGTTGCTCGTTCCTCCATATCCTCCTCCTCCTCCTCCTCTTCCTCCTCACCTTCCGTGTCTCGTTCTGCTTTCATTCCACCGCGTCGGGAAAACCGAGGGAATTTCTATTAAGTATATAAAACCGATTTCAAAAAGAAAAGGATAGACAGTGGTGCGAAATATCTGGTTTCGCCGAACGAACGGTTTCGCGCGTCGTACGATCCCCTTCTTCCTGCAATGGCGTTATGTAAATTCTATCTGTAATGCTGTAACGTAACAGAAAAGGCGTAATGGTGAATTGGGTTGCATTAATTACAACGGTATAAGCGGTGGATTGTATTACCGACTTAAACTCGTCAGGTAGGTGAAAGCAGCCGAGAATATCAGTTTACGCTACAAATCGCCAACGCATACAGGAACTACGCGGAGGAATTGCGAGAGGAGCTGGCGGGGGTGGAGAGGAGAGGCGAGAGAAGAATTGAAAAAAAGAAAAAAAAACAAATAAAATGCAAGAAATAGAAAATCACAACGTGCGCTGTAGAGCTACGCGTTGCCATGCGGAAAATGCGGTTCGCCGAAGGAACCGTCTTCTCTCGACGTTGCGAAGACGGCGAACGTGGTTACGGTAAACTCGTGCGGGAGAAACGAATTTGTGTACGGATAATAACACGGCCCCGCGATTGCCACGCGAAACCTTATATATACGCGGGAATTGCTCCGGCAATAGAAGGAAAAACCTGCGAGTCGCACAATTTCGATCTTCGCTTTACACGTACTTCCGTTTCCAGTATATTATACCTGTTATTTCCATCGAGTCGTCAGCTCGCGGCATTTTCCACGCTCAAAGACTCGCCTGAGAAAACGTCGAAAACAGGTTCCGAGAGATACGAACGCAATCGAAAGAAATCGAGGCATTGTTAAAAATTCATATATGCGTCAACCGAAGGAAAGTAATTCTCGCATTTTATTATGAATTAAAAATGTCGGAGTATTGTTCCGCTCCTTCTCGCGAAAGTGAACGGGCGAAATGGAGATCGCGGTAATTCGGCGCGCACGATAAGATTGATGAAGACGGAATAATGGGTTTATAAATCTTAAAGAAATATCGTGCCCTGCTGTTGGAAGTAAAAAAAAAAAAATTTAATTTACGGGGGATATTCGTAGAACGTACGAAAATCGTCGCGACGCGTTAACGAGGATTTCCCACGTACGCACGTCTCATGGAGACGTGCTCGGCCTTCCCGTGTATTCCACGTCCCGTTGTTAACACGCGAGCGAAATTGACGTGTTTCATCGTGATGCCTGGGATATCGCGTGCCATCTTTTGTCTTGGCGTAGTGTAGTACGTACAAATCGCGCACGCGACGTCGTTGTTGTCGAGCGAGAGACCCGCCTTTGCTTTGGCACCCTTTTCCATTTTTTTTTTCTCATCGTTCTTTTTCTTTCGTTTGTCGTTAACATTCCAGCATTCCAGCTGCCGATTTCGCGAGCGTAAGTAAACTCGTCGAGAAACCACGGCGAAAAGTCGCGGGAGATGCGTGCGTGTATAATATTTCGTTGCCGACGTGAGAAACTTGTTGCGAATACAAATTACTACTTGTCGCGCGGGATTCAAGCCGCAGCTAGCCTCATTGCAGCTAATAAACTTTCGTGCAATTCGTTTCTCGTCTGACACTCTTCAGTTTGTTCCGGGTATAACTGGGAATGCGAAAGCCTCTACACCTGTGGGCAATGATCCGTTTCTTCTTTATATCCAGTGAAGCAAGTTGAAAAGGTATCCTATTCTATTACAAGAGTCATGTATGTGAGAGTCGTGTACATATTTGTCTTACGATACCTGATATATGACTCGCATGTGATTTTTGTAGTAAAACAGGGACGTATCTTTAGAACTTGCTTCACTAACTTTAGAGAGAGAGAGAGACGTTATTTATGGGTGTATATTGAATTTTCTACAATAAGCTGTTAGTCATCACTTATATCATACTATAGATATCTTAAATATATCTTAAATCAGAATTATAAGCTATAATCCCAGAAATCTTTCAAAATAAATCATATTAGATCGTTGCGTCTATATTTCAGTTAATTAGAAGAGTAGTTCTTAAGGCATATAATATCTACACTATGTGATTAGTCAACCATAACGTAATCTGAGTTTTAAATTGTAAGAAATGGAATCTTTACATAAGCTGGTATTCATAGTTAGATCTTATATTTAAGACCGTCTTAAGTTCAGTCTTGAGGTGTCATGAACCAATCAGAGGGCGTATTAGCGTCCTAAGACATTACTTAAGTCTTGAAATAAGAACTGATTATGAATACCGGCCATCTCTGATTACTTGACTTATTGCTAGCTTATGACACACTACTGACTTGCTTACAACTCGCTCTGGACTTCTGGTCTATTACTAACGTTTTATTGTAGAAAGTCATATTTTAGTCGTTGAGAGTTTCAGGCTACGACATCAAACGATTAGTTAGACTAAGTTTTTCATTTTCTGATTAATTAATTTGAGCTTAATCTCATTTAATTTGATGATAATATAAAAATCATGTTTTTATAGTTACGATTAATCACTAAATTGATAGTTTCGTAGCGGTAACTTTAAAAATTATAAAATCATCAGTTTAGTGGATGAACCTTAGCTAGAAAATGAATCTTAGCTAAAAAAGAGCTATTATTTTTGCATTATCATTAGATTATCATTAAATCTAACCATAATTAACCAGAAAATAAAAAAATTGAGTCTTAGAAGGATTGCTTACACTGTTAGAAATGTTCTTAAATTTTATTTAAACTTTTAAGTTACACAATTTGAATTTAATTTCATGACATTACATTAAATGTATTTATAATTAAAAAGTATATATTTGTGTACATGTACATAAAATTTAATGTATTTTTCATGAAAATTTATGAAATTTAATGTACTTTTCATAAAATTTTATTAAAAATACATTAAATTTCATAAATTTAATGTACACGTTCATTTCATTTAAGTAACTATTGTAACTTAATTTTCAGGTAAATCATTCATAACTTTTAATTTCGTTCATAACCACGAGCTTCATTTAAATGTAAAGGAAGCTCGTGGTTACATTTCTAACAGTGTAGGTTTGATTTTTTATTTATCTAAATTTGCTTTTTACACACACACACACAGAGATGAAATCATAATGTTCTTCGTAACCTGCAAATCTCAATCTTGATTAGAGAATACACAATAAAAAATAAAATGTTAATTTTAACATTTTTGCATCAGAAAGTCCACTAAACGTCTTTAAGTTAAAATTAACTTAAAAATTAAATTAGAAAACAATTATTTAATTTTTTACAGTGTATCCTTTTCCTTTTACTAAAACTAATATTTATGAATAATATTTCATTTAGGATATGCAATTACATTCTAAAATTAAACTCCACCAACGAAATTAGCAGGTTCCATTTCACTTCCCCCTCACACACTCGGTTGTTTCGTGATGGTGCAGATTCCGGCGGGCCCCGAATTAACGTCGTTAAATTTTACGATCACCTCGTCGGCGAAACCGATTCCGTTGTAAGAAGAAAAACGATCGGAGCCAGCACGTAACACGATGAAACACCGTCGTAGACGTTTCACGATCAGGAGAGACGTTTGTGTCGAGATGTATGTGCGTATACGTGTACGAGGATTGGTCTTTTTCCTGCAGGAAAATCGGAAAGAAACGCGCAAAGAGTAGAAAGGATGCACGGGGAGTTTTCTAAAGACCTTTGTCAGCATTTTCCGTACGAGGAATTGTAAGAATCTTTGGCTCACGTATCGTATTTACAATACTATCGATCGATTTTAATGGGATACGCCCGAGCGCATCGATAACCATGTTACTACCACATTACGAGCGACTCTGTGTTTGACGAGCAGGAGATTTCTGATTTAAGCACGTTGAAAAATTCATCGGTGATCCACCGCCACTCCGATGACGTTTGATTCCCGCAAAAGGATACGTACGTCTCTAGTTGAAAGGTAACGTACAACGCGGTGGGATTCAAAGAGATTTTGCTGTTCGCATTGACCCATATTACAGGATTTTAAATCGTTAAGTGGCACCTAAATCTATATCTCGAAGACCCAAGGACGCGATCGTCGAATGATCCGCCAATTTACTGTATGCGTAATCTCCCGTCTAGACTTCCGCATAAATATTTCAGCTTCTTGATTTTCATCCATTTGCGGATTTATATCTATGACTTTGGCGAGGTTCCAAAATTAACTGTCAGAGTTAACGGCTTCGTACCTCCTTCACTTAATTTGTAGTTACTTTAAGATACGTTCGTATATTCGAAAAGAACGATTTCACTGAAGCGTCTATAAATTTAATTACATGTAGATTCGGAAATAATTTTATTGGATTATCAAAATAATTACGTAAGAATCTTAAGTATAAGAATGCTGTAATAATTTTTGACATTTTAATAGCTAATTTGAACGTCTTTTACATAATTATTTCAATGTCACAACAAAATTATTTTTAGATCTGTAATTAGCTGAAAGACACGTTTCTTATGAAGAAAATTCTAAGCAATTAAATTTGTAATATATGATTACTTTTATGACGTAAAAATTTAAATGAACATGAAAAAAAAAACTTCATTTTCTAATTAATAATCTGGATATAATAATAGAAATCATAAAAGCTGTTAATTTTAAACTAGGCTTCTTTAGGTTTTGCATTGTTAAGAAGATTGCAAAGTTACAGGAAGAATCTAAAAAAATATGAAAAAAATTAGTAATCTTATATAGGAAAAATACAATTTCTGTAAATAATTTTGAGCAATTTAGGGTTCCGCAACTGTAAAAGTTAACCTTTTTTCAAGTCAAGACTTTTGATCAGCATCATAAAAACAACCATATATCAAAAATTTAACAGAAATCGGTTTCTTTTATAAGAAATATTTTCTAAGAAAATATATTATAAGAGATCCTGCTTAGATACAGCAAAACTGGCTTCCCCGCATGTTTATTTTTCACATGCGTTTTATTCGTATCGCTTTTTTAAACGATCTAATTTTGACTGACCTTATTATAAATACCATTTTAAGCACAATGATCATAATTTAGATTTTATGTTAATTAAGCTTTAAATTCATCCATTAAGATCCAACTTCCACTCTTTGGCGTTTGCGTAGTGTTAATACTTCGTGGGATTTGCACGATCATCCGATCATCAAACGGGAATACGGCGCACTGACGATCGCCGGATAACGGCTTTTAGGATTGAAATTCGACGAAAATTGATTTCGTCCCAAGTTTCACTCACGCGCGAGCTGGATTACGCGCTCAGCCGATAATTAATCGCAGTATAGCTGAACGACAGAGAGCGATTAGCGTGATGCGTGCGCAACGGTAATATTCAAATCTGCTCGTCGTATGCGCAACAATGCTGCGGAATTCTGTCTATATTTGTCGGGATTAAGTGCCGCTGGGTTGGGATAGCAGCCGGATAATAGCTGGCAGCCGGGATTCCGAGCCATCGGTCCGATGATATTTGTACAGGCGCACGTACGGTTACACTCGTTGGTTACAATCGCTGGCAAAAGTGATTTTTTTTTTTTCCACGCGTATTCCCGCCCGCGAATTAAAAATATCCAGGCGTCGAATTAGTTTGCACTGTCGAGCTTTACCACGAATTCGATATAATCCGATTTCGCGGCGCGATGCGGCAGCTATTCAACCATCATGGATTTCGCGAGACGTTGCGCTCATTGCGGAAAAAAAAAAGAAAGGGAACGGGCGGAGTTCACGTGAAATTAGCGCAATTGCGTAAACGGTGAGCGAAAAGCGCGGCCGTGAGCCACCTGCCTTGACATAGAATCGTACCTTCGTGTACAGAATAAGTATAAGAAGTTATTCGCAAAAGTTTTTGAAAGTAATTGAGAAATTACTTTATATTTCACGCGACTTTTAAATTTACATGCACGGGAACAAAGATAAACATATTTGTCTTCACTAGATTTACCATCCTAGATTACAATCCTTTTCGTTCACTCGCGATTGCATTCTCTTTCCTATTCTAAGCATTCAGCTTTTCGCGCGCTTCGACTCAATCTCGCGACACGCGACAAGAGAAAAGATTTGCCTCGGGAATTTCTTGGCGCGTGCTCTCCATTATATTTGCATATCCAGCTTAATGACCGTCGGCTGTTGTTTCCGAATGCGGAATCGAAGTACCGCCATGCGGTCTCCGGCTGGGAGGAGCAGCGGATGTGCCAGGGAATAATGAAATTCGCAGGGAAAATCAGCGAGGCCGACGTTTCGAACGTGACGTGGTCAGTCCTATCATTTTATGCAAATAAAAGCGGAGGACGCTTGATTTCCCCGTGGTGTTCCGACACTATCACTGCCGTCGCCATCGTCAACGTCGGCGTCGCTGTCGGCGTCGGCGTCGGCGTCGACGTCGGCGTCGGCGTCGGCGTCGGCATCGTCGTCGTCGTCGTCGGCGTCGTCGACGGTCGGGACGACGCCTGACGTCAGCCGGAGATACGATTCCAGCCGAGTTTACGGCACTCCGAGCTCTATAGAAACGGGTGTATAGACGATGGTTGGTGCTAACCAGTTGCCCTCGATTCTCGACAGATTCCCTGAGGACCTCGGCACGTGTCAGGGAACGCGTGTTTACGTTGAATATGCACTTTACACCGAGCGATCATGCATTTCGTATTGAGGATACATCTCGACGATCTTCTCGAATGTCAGTTGCAACATTGAAAGATTGACTAATTGTAAGATCCTTCGATTTCGACATTCAAAATAATTTTTCTACCATTGAAATATTTATGAAAAAGTAACGTCGATAATTATTATCGATTTTATTATTTATCAGTTATATTTTTAATCACACATGCTTAGTTTTAGTAATATAGATTCATTTTAATCTCGGTTCAACTCTAATCTCGGTTAAATTTTATTTCAATAAAAATATAACATCGTTGGTTTTCTATCAATGTAGATTAAAATTAATCCGCATATAATCTGATAGAAAACCAACGATGTTATATTTTTATTGAAATAAAATAAAATAGTAATATTTAGTGGCTCCAAGAATAAATCTAATACAAGTAAAATCCCTATATGATGTTCTGCGGATGTTAGTGCGTAAATTATTATATAAATTCATAATGCTATAAACACAATTCGCAACCAATTGAGGCAAACTTTCAGCACTGAAAAGACTCAAATCCGGAATTGAAACGTTTGCGTTCACTTCAACTTCGTTTCGCAAGTATATTCTAATTGGTTACAAATTCTATCTGTCATGTTATGAATTTATAATTTTGCGAATCAAAATCCGCGCCAGAGACTCACATAAGCATTTTACTTGTATCAATTACAATCTTACGATTTTCAACTTTTGACCTTATCCGATTAATATTTATATCGTGCCAATTACTTTCGGCATCGATTAATTATTTTTTAACATCCAAGCGTCACGCGAATGTTTCGAATAGCGTTGCTATATTTACATTTCCACCTTCAGTATCAAATATTCTACCAATCACACCATTGTAGTTACATCTTTTCTTCTCAAGACATCGACACCAAGTTGGCGCGTCAATGACTAGATTTTCGCCTTGCATCTTGCATCCTCGGCGCCTCCGGGAGTTTGATGCGCCCACCGGGGCGTAAATTCAGCGATTGGCCCGTGCGTAAACTTCCTACAACTAATCCGTCGAGGATCGTACCGCGAGTTCGGCATCCATCTCGTACTCACCCAGTGAGAGTAGCGCGACTTGGGCGCGATGAATATTGCAGAGCGTCGAGCGCATCTCTCCGTGTTACGTGCCTGCTCGTCGTGAGTAGAGACACGTAGAACGGATAGATAGAGAAACGAACACCTGACGTGACCGACGCGCCGGAGACCACGCGGAAACTGACTCCTTTCGATGGCACACTGTCGGTAGTATCCTCGCCACGGAGCGGAACCGAGTGTATACGTACGTTGACTTTTGCTTTTGCTTTTGCTTGCCGCGGTCGCCTTTCGGTTTCGCCGTGGTGGGAAGAAAGATAACGGCCCCGCGTTACACGCTCATGGCCAACCGATCCTCAGATGAGCGAGAGTGTCGGGGACTGGTCGATACGCTTCGAAGTCTCGAAAATGATCGCGATTAATTGATGTGTTTTGGGGAAAGTGGGGTGTGAGATCAGAGACAAACATCGTTTTGCGGTCTTCTGCTTCATATAAAGTCACATATACAGTTATAAGTACGTTTTAAAATTTTGTAAGTGTATTTCTGGATAAAAAGAAAGAATAAATATTCTTATTATTTTAGATCGCAAATGCTTTGTTATTGAAAAATAATGCGCCACTTATATGTCTACATTGGCTTAAGGATGTGTGGAAAATGATGGGAGACAGTTTGAGCTTCTCTTGTAAGCAAAAAATGTCTGACACTTCTAATAAAGTTATTATTTAATATTGTATTTAACAGTAATAATATAAATAAATAGTAATAAGGCTGTAATATCAGTAAATATGTTAAGAGTCCATTAATAAAAAGAAAGAAAAAAACGCAGATAGATGGTAGTCCATTTCATACAATATATTGGTACAATATATTGGTTTTTTATTATAAAAATTATTTTAAGCAAATTTGCAAAAGTAACGAACATCCAACTTTCACAATGTAAGATAATGACTCGAAATGACTCGATTGGAGTCAAAACGTTTGTTGTCAATTGTAATTGTTTATATTAATTTTTAATGCTAATTTAAATTAAAGTTCTTTGCTACATTACTGGCTCTTTGCCCTTCTTTTGTACCACATTGAGTAATATAATAATGATATTGTTAATAAATACTGTATTTGTATTATGTATCATTATTTTAAAACGAAGCATTTGCGACTCAATTTTCATAACACTTATTCTTTTTTTTTATCTAGGAACATGTTTACCTTCAGGAATTTTAAAACATGCTTATAATTCGGCCTGTATATTTTTCGCCACATATATTTATTTTAACAAAAAAGAATTGATATTACAATTATTATATCTGAAAGTGTATCATTATTGTGGTTAATTTGGATTTCATCTGCATTGTAAAAAATGAGATGAGTTTTAAACTCATCTTAACACTGCAAATCTCAGTGTCTAAAAAGTGACTTTAATATATGTATGTGATTAGTTTCCCGTGTAAAAATAACACAATAAATATGAATTTACACATTTAAAAGTACAGTATAGCACGAAAAACTAAATAACGTACATATAAATAAAGTTACTTTTTATACATTTGGATTTGTGATGTAATTGCTTTAACTTACCGCTATAAATTTTATTAGAAACTTATGTTCCCACATTTTAATCTCGTATTTGACTAAGATTAACATAAAATGCATCAATCAGCTGTCAGCTGAGCAAAGTTTGAACTTGAGTAAATAGTAATTATGCGGAACTCGCAGAATTTAATGTCCGTTCGCGTATATTTCATCGGGGAAAGGTAGCACGTATAAGTGGCGTGCTTATAAAGGAGTGAAGTTCCCGTTGCTATCTCTCGTAAAGGACGCGTAACGCAGTCGAGTCTACGACCGTTTAAGTTTCATTGCCTTTCGCGCGAAATATTAAGATAACGTCCGACGCACAAGCGCCGCGAGGCAGTCTCTTATTCTAGTCTGACAATGAGCCTCGTTCCTGAGCGCCGTCAACTTGGGTTTTATCGCCCGCTTTAACTCTTGCGAGCATTAAGCGCGTTACCTCGTAAAAGAGCGTTGCGAGTAGATCGAAAGGAGAAATTGCATAGCCCGGTATAATTACGCGTAATTGTCTGTGTCTGATTAAGCTGATTACTTTCCGAGGGAACTTTTTAGGCGGTTCACAAGCCGCCCCGGTTTTCCATTAGACCGATTATAATTATTTACGCGATTATCGAGGGAAGCGGAGCATTCCGCGAGGACTCTCCCAATTGACGATTCAGGTGCTAAGCGAACAATAAATTCAACAATCCGATGAATTCCAGATTTAGGTTTAAAAATAGATGGCGAAGATTATTCTTACGCTTTCGAGCCTTGGAACGTTTAAATCTTAGCACCGTCCATCGGAGTTGAGAACCAACCACGAGAGTTGAGAACAAGCGTGTAAAAGCGATTTAAAAGTGAGAAAAAAAAAAGAAGCGAGAGAGTTTGTACTCTGAATGCAACAATTAGACTTTCTGCGTAGAAAAGAGCTTCATTCTTTCACGCCAGATTATTAAAACTGATGTGGAAGATGTTGCATCGTAAATGGCCGTTCTGTGAATGTATCGTAATACGATGGTGACTTCCTACCAACGCGATGTGATGTAACCGGGGAGGACAGTGGCGCGAAAATTAGTCGGAAAATGGGGAAAAACGATGGCGAAAAGCGGGCAAAATCGTTCCCATCGTAGGAATCGGACAACAATTCCGCGGCCACAGTTCCGCGGTTGACAATTACTGCCGCGACTGCTCTGATGTGGCCGTTATCGGCCGCTATTTTTTCAGGTGCGTTCACTCCTGGTAAAATTAAACAAAAATTTCCATTCGTAACGAAAGCACAAAAATCGCGGCCGTTTGTTGGTGCGACCGACAGAGTTCGGTTCCCTTCCCAAGAGTCAGTTACGGTGCAGCCTACTGTAAGCGTTTCCGTGCGTAGAAATCGTTTCGTTTGCGCACAATGAGTACACGCTTCGGAACAATTAATCCTTCGTGGTTTGAATCAGACTTTGAAGATCCAAGCGAATTTTTAATTTTAATTTATGTTGGACTCAAGTTCGGACGTTTACAAAGAAAAGTGGAAAACTTTTTGATCATATATCATATTCTTGAATATGTTTAAAGAGTGTACCAGATTTTTCGGATTTTTTAGAGCTCGACAATTTTTGGGAAAACACAATCAAGCACCAGTGACTCCGGTTGGACTGGGAAAGGAAAATAAAAAAAACATTGGATTACGAACAGTTTAGACACTTTTATATACCTACTCTCTAAAACTTTTAGGCTGGGTTTATCTTTCGGTAAACTTCAGCTCACTGTCTTATTCTCTTACTCTCTTATGCCCTTACTCTTTTATTCTTTTGTTTGTCCAGGAGATAAATTACCACATAGTTTATCCGAAGATGAAACAACCGGCCTTAGAGTGAATAGTCACTCTAAAGAATAAAATCTCACTCTTAAAGATTAAAACTCGATTAAAACGAGTCACTCTTTTTCAAGACTGACAGTTTCCAGTGACTCTTTACAGTGAGATTGCACTTCAAAAGGATTTAGAAAGTAATTAAAATTTCGGTAGTTTTCGTCATGTTGTGAAAGTATTGTCGTCCACAGTGAAACGTAAGAAAATATGCGAATCTAAAACAAGAAACATAGGAACGATTCGCGGATCTGCATTGCGTCGTGTTTTTACATCGCGCAGATAAACGCGAGATTCTATCCGTCACGGCATCATAAGAAAATACGCGAATTTACGCATAAACGTCCATCCTCATCTTCAGCGGCTAACGTGTCGAGGATTAATTACATCCCGGGCGGTCGCGAGCGCTAAAACGTTGATTCCATAAACCCACGGAAAAAGGAGACCGTCTGGCAGGATGAGTTTTTCAATGACGATAATTGTACGCCATTAGGTAAGCCGTCCCGACGTGAGCACAATAACACGGTGATGTCGACGACGTAGCGGCAGCATCGTTGTCGTCGTCAACGTTGTCGTCGTCGACGCGAAAACGTGAGGGAGAAGAGAAGTACGTAGTTGAACCGAGCGATATCAAGTCTCATTGTTTCTCGGGTTCGAGCTCTTTGTCTCTTCCGTTTCGAAATGCCAGGCGTGGGCGGCTGGAGAAGGACGAAGAATGCAACGAACCACGGTCTCCCGACGACACTTGGAACTTGCCAGTTTACCAGTTGTCGGGGGCGACCTGGTCGCCTCCGCAAAAGGACACGAACGCTGAATGCCACGATGCAACGCGCACAAGATCTTGCATTACGAAAGTCTCGGTTTACACTGCTACTTAACCCATTATCACGTACATTTCGCGCGATGAAATTTGAAGCTTACGTTGCGCGGAGAAAAACGAAGGAAAGCTCTTCATTACTCTTTTAGAGCAACACTTCTGGAAACGGGATATACGTATTTTTGTTTGAGAGAGCGCTCAGCTTCTTTATTAACGTATTAAAACGTACGTTCTCGCTAATGTACTTTAGTACAGTATTATTATTGCACTGAAAAAATTACTAAGTTTTAATAAATTTAATAAATATTTTTTTGAATAGTTCCGAGTAAACGAGGTAATTGTTCCAGTGATCGGATACATTACGTAAGATTTATTATTGGCAATCTTAAATGATTTTTTTATTACAATATTATGATTCAATTGTATTGCAAGATTATTTTAAAAAGCATTTGAGATTAATAATAATATAAACAAATAAAGTTTTCTGAAAATGTCCAGTCACTAGGACATTTATCTTATTTACTATAAATATAAATATATATTTATTTGATATAAAAATTATTAATTTAATTCAACTATTATTTCTTCTTGAACACATAAGTAAAAATTGCTTAATAATTTTTATATATGTGAAAATAATGAAAATTAATCCAGGAAACACGAAAGACTCATCGTGTGCAGTAAGGATGCCAAAAATTAAGATATACATTAAGAGTTAATATAGGTCATGAGTTATAATCGATGTTATTAGCTCAAAAATAAGTCAAATATGCAAACGTAAATATTTACATCTAAATAGTAGTTTATGCACTGCAAAGTTTTTTATCAAGCATTCTTTAGGGAAAGTATTGAATTTATAATCAATATTAATTAAATTTATTTATACGTCAATCTCGAAATATATCTACGTATTTTACAGAAATCAAATTCTGATCTTTCTTGTTCTCTCTGGTCATCTGATTATTTTATTTATGCAATAATCGTGGATAAATTGCACAAAAGAACTCCGCCCTAATTATACGGAAAATTGAATCTCGATGAAATGAGAAAAAGCTTAAGCGATATTATATGTGAAAATTCTCATTTCATCGAAAAAATAAAAATTCTTTGTTATAAATTATAACAAAAGATGTCATAGCTCAAAAATTATTTTCTATTTTATATTCTTCATAGCCCAAGTTTTACACCTTTGATACATCATAGCTGAAAAACTAGCCATTCTTAAGTCTGACATTTTTTGTTCACCACATTATAAGCTACATTTCACCAGAACTTAATTTTCCATATAATTACTGCGATTCTTTATTTAGAAAAAATAACCGAGTTTCCAACGACACAATGCTTTAAGGATAGACTCTCGTTACTCTTGCGCGTTTCGACTATCTTTGTACAACTGTTGCACGCTTGTTACAATTCGCTTTCATTATCACGGTACAATGTATCTCCGCGGAGAAGGCGAGGTCGAAACGGCACGCGCTCGCAATTGCTTACGTCACGTTGCTTTTGTTTCAAGCGGTACGGCTTCTCACGTGTAACCCTAGGCGAGGTTGCATCAAATTTTAACCTCCGTTGTGCTCCGCCGCTTCGCCGTTTCCACCGTCTTCGCGATTCGCGCGAGGAAAACATTTTACCGACTTTCTCCGACGTTTCACAAAAGACACCACGTTATTGAGGTCCCTCTCCCTCTTTCGCTTAACGTACCGTACAATTTGGCCCGTGTCGCGAGTATTCTCTCGTTGCGGAAAGACAATAATGAATTGAGCGCCAGCACAAAACTTATAATAATAATGCTATTTTCATGTTGAGGCTCAAAACTTTTCAAACGACCCTCGTGTATGTGTGCGTACGTACGTGAATAAAGAAAATATACTTTAAAGATAATTAAGAATACATGACATACGAGCTTTGCATTTACTCAGTTATTTAATTACTTTATTATTTAATTAATACATTGATACGTGACTCCAGTCCAATGTATGTGGATAGCCGCTTCAAGTTCAAGATTGAATTACGGTGCAAGCTAGACAGGCAATCGCCTGAAGCATCAAAACAGGTCTGCCTTACCTTAATTGTTATCTCAGAACGCTGTAACACTTCAGTTTTCCTATATCTCTCTCCAAGTTTATTTTTGTGCAGGGTTTACATTGAATCACTATAGATTATACCATAGTGATTTAAATGGAAATCGAGGACTCTGCAAACTTAGCGATAATATACTCGGACAGTTATACCGTGTATTTTATCACAAACGCATATTTATAACACATATTTATAACATATAGCAAAACGTCGTCCGTGTTTTCTCGTTCATCGTAACGTCCCTCTGATATGAACTCGAGCGTGACAAAACGGTCGCTCAAAACTTCCTGCATACGATACTTTCGCGGATGACATCAGAACCGACGACAGTTCCGATTACGTTTGGATGCGATCCAAATCATATTTAACTTTCCATGTTCCTTCTTTTTTACATCCGCGCGAACGCTACACAGATTTGCTAAATTTATCCATGTTAAATATATCTTAACAAGAACATGCTATAATAAATTAATAAGTACTATATATTTGATTTCTGTGTCATTTTAAACGTGTCATTCCGGATG
Organism: Acromyrmex echinatior; assembly: GCF_000204515.1. The sequence continues at coordinate 437,835 of NW_011627076.1, read as the reverse complement.
ATATTTTTAAGATGAAATTATTTAATTAAGGGTGCACTTCACATATTTTTAACAAAATGGAAAAATTCTAAAAGAATTACAGATTTTTTTATATTATATTTGAAACTAACACAAAAAGTTTGGTAGCGATATAAAATCTAGATCAAAGATTATTTTAGTAAGAAGTACGTAAGTTTAAGATGGACATATTTTTAAAAAATAATTAAGATGAAATAAGGAAATTTCTATTTAACTATAAAATTGTAGATTGTTAAATATATAAATGACCTTATTGATCTGTTTTGTCTGTCTGTCTGTGTGTGTGGGTGTGCGTGTGCGTGTGCGTGTGCGTATGAAACAGATCAAAAAATGAATTAGAAATTTATACTTTCTGTATAAAAGTAAATATTAAATTTTATATATATATATATATATATATATATATATAATACAGAAAGTATAAATTTCTAATTCACTCTGCAAAGACTATATACAGCTGATACATTCATAATGCTTGAAGTATCTTCTTTTCGTTGTAAATTAAAATTATATTTTAGAAAGTATTCAGACTCCCACGCGCCGAGATACTGTCGAACTAATATTTCATATTAAAAAAAAATAATTACGTTCATTATATATTCATATCTCGCACTGCTTTCACGAACTTCCAAGTTCCAATTATTTCGATTTCAAGGCTAGCACAAGTCCATCACGTAATCAACAACCGAGTCCGTCACTTTCTACTTCGAGTGAGAAGTTTGACAGATCGCGTTTACATCTTGAACATCCTATATATTACAGCTGTATATTAGCGATACATTTTTTTGAGCTCACGCAAAACTAAAAGATCGCGCTTTTGAAAATAATAATATTTATCGATTTTTTTAGCGAGTCGAATGCGATCTAATTCGGCTAACGACGGCGAAGACGTCGCCTGCATTTTTATTGAATTTTCTCTCTGGACGAGCAGAGCTTTAATTGAATTCATGCTAATTCGCGTGACTTCTGAATTTTCTGCGCGAGATAACGATCGGTATTCTCATGCCTCTTTCGCGCGGGAGCGTGAGACTGCTCTTTATTTTTCCAGCGAGACTCGCTTTCCATCTTTTCATAATAAAAAGAAAACTCGCGCGAAACTGTCACGAATATTTTCAGCGGCGCGAAGCGCTTCACGAACCGGGAAAAATTTTGCGAAATGTCGGATTATATACAGTCGAGGGTTTACCAAAATGGTGTGTACCGCTCGAGTTTCGCCCTGGGAATATTTAAAAGAGGCGCAGCCGTGAGAGAGGGAAAATGATAGTGCGAATTATATACGAGAAATACATTTCTACCACTGGTGCGAGACTTTCCGAAACACTTTGTATATATACGCATCGTTTCGAGAATGATAACGAAATCTATGGCACTACAATCGGTTTCGGCGACTAAATATCATTTAATATCGAGTATGCATTTGATCGTGCAATTGTTCCTCATTTTCATTTATCTGTTTACTTCACTTGTATCGTGTTTGATGACAAATATTGTGTACGTCCCGTTGCGAATGCCGCATTGGAGGTATAAACAGATTGCATATATATTAAGTTGGTCATTTATTACGTATTTTTCCCTCAAAAAATTACCTCCATCCGTCAGATTTTAGGACAGGATATAATCGCTGACGTTTCTGCATTGGATATTACTCCGTGTTTTAATTAAGCCGCAAAGGGATATACTATGACAAAAAAATTTATCTCATTTTTAAAAGATTTGATTATTTGGAAAAGTATTTTTGAGAATAACACTGAGAAACAATCTGATTATAATCACATGATAAAATAATTATTAGGTGTTGGAATTAATTCGTAGCGTTTTTTAATGAAAGAATGTTATTTATTTCACATGAGCATTAAAAAATACATTAATGAAAGTACTTCCCATCACTTGTAAAACGCTACGAATTAATTCCAACACCTAATATGATTGTAGGAGTTTTAATTTTACAATTATTACTAATGTTAATACAATTAAGAATATCAAGCTATGAGATAATAAATACAAAAATAGCATTAAAATGTCCTTTAAAGCCTTTATTTTACGCTTCAATAACGCAGTTATTGAAGCGTAAAATAATTTCCATTTATATTGAGAGCTATATAAAGAACACATACGTTTCGAATCTTGTTTTGGGTCCTTTTCAATACAGAAATTTTGATGTTAATTCGCTTCACTAAATTTTATGTTAATTAATAATAATAATAGTATTTATAATTCTATTGTACAATATATACTAAAAAGAATATATGATTGTTCTCAGAAATGGCTATAATAAAATTACAATCGTTTTCGGAGAAAAAATTATATTTTTTTATCATAGTAATAATCATAAAAATGGAGCTCTAATTATAATAATAATTTTACTATTCAAGTATAGTTATAATAAATACCAAATATTTTTCTCTCAGTGTAGATTATTTCTATAAACTTGATTCGACATTATTATTTTTATATACTGGGATACGCTAATTTTCTGTTGCTGTATGTAATATTAGAGATTACGATGTTCAACGCAAAATGAATAATCGGAATTAATACGTTTTGCTTGGCATCACGTTCGACGAGCATTTGAATCCATCATTTTCGCTACGGGAAATAGTCTGCTGTTTATTAATTTATTTCGTATGAGACTCGCTCTTCAGAGTAGCAGCCGATATGAACGTGTTATCGCCCTCCATAGCAATATGCAGGTACACCGAATTAAATTCACGTGCACCGCTCCGGATGGCCATTAGCCATCAGCGAATTATCCGGCGACGACCGGATTTTCTCGGTACCATCGCACAAAATATTTGCTCGGAAATCTTCCTGAAATTTACATGAGTCTCCCTGGAAGCGGATCGCGTTATAATCTCCGATGCGTCGAATTTAGCTGATTTCTATTGAAAAACCGCAATCGCACGATGGCCAGCGTCTCGCGATTATCCCGTTTTCGTTAAAATTGCAATTATTCTGCATTTAAACAACTAATCTTTTTTCTATTAAAAAACCGCAGCTGCATGATTGCCATCAGTGTCTCTGCGATTATCCCATTCTCGTTGCGATTATACTGCATTTAAACAACTAATCTTCTTAGAGAAATCTGTATTTACTTTGTTGCAATATATGTATTTAATGCAAATAAGTCGACGAAAAATTATTAATGCAATTTTCTGTGCTTCTTTTTGTCTTTAGTTTATTCTTGATGTACAGATTTTTTTTAGATGAAAATCTAAGAATGAAAGAATAATTACAAGTTGCACATTTTGTCGAATGAAATCTTTGATAATAATCTCGTGAAGGTTGCGATTATTTGCATTTTTAAACAACTAAATTCTTAGAGAAACTTGTATGCACTTTTGTTGCAATATGGTGTATTTAACGCAAATGAGTCGACAAAAATTAGATTATTAATGCAATTGTGTGTGATTTTCTTCTTTAATGATTTTTTTTATGTATAGATATTTTTTTAGATGAAACTCTAAGGATGAAGGAACTATTACAAATTGTATTTTTACTGTCCAATGAAACCTGCGGCAAAATAATACTATTAATATTGCAATTATTTGAATTTAAACAATTAATCTTATTAGATAAATCTGTATGCATTCTATTGCAATATATACATATTTAATGCAAAAAGATGGAAATTAGATTATTAATGCAATTTTGCTTCTTCTCTGTCTTTAACGTTTCTTCCTAACGCACATATTTTTTAGTAACTATCTAAAATCTAAAGATGAAAGGATTGTTACGAGCTGCATTTATTTTGTCGAATGAAATTTGCCAATAATCTTGCTTTCATGACGTCTTGAGACACACATACACACACACGTAGCATCGCGGTCAAAGTAATACTGACCCACAAAATCCCAGCGAAAAAAGGCACGTGCAAAGAGTGGTAGAAAGTCCATTCCCGAAGTGTTTATTCCGGTCAGAAACTCATCTCCATCTCCGGTTTTGCGTCTGCATCGGTGCAGCGAACCCGGTAGAATGGCAGAAAATTAGAGCGAGTGAAAAGGTCTTAATGATATATGCGGGGACCCTTTCACGATAACTGCATACACAATTTCCGCGCTTCACACGATTTTCTCGCGAATGGAATTTTAATCGCCGCTACTCTATACGCGATTAACATCCGTCGTCGCTACTAACTCGTTGATTTTTGTTATTGCTTTACACCGCATCTTTAGAGAAAAATCCGATTTTTTCATCACGATCAGACCACCTTAGAAATCGTTCTATTGAATCGGTCCATTGAACGGGCAAGTAATAGAGTTGCGTGTGAATAACGATACGTAAGTAGTAATTTTAACTTTCAAGTATTACGTCGCTTCTATTTCTTTATCTCCGCTATAACTCTATTGGCGCGTTATATTATTAGACTGAGAATATTCTCTTGTGAGACGGCACAACGAAGATAAGTTGTATAGACGTACTCATCCATGATAATTTTTACGCTTCCTTCCTTAGAGACGCGATCGATCAGGAAATATTATATATACAGTGCATCTTCGTGAGAATCTATTTTGCTGCGCAAAATGGAATTGGATAGAGAAACTCTCGTCTTGCGAAATTATATTTATTTAGAGATATATTTAAAACGCACGTTTCTCTTTCTGACGTATAACTCCTAACGTTTACCCTCTCGAGATGTATTCCGCTTCATCCCCGACGTCCGGTATCATCCGGTCTTTCGAAGAGCTCGATGCAGTCAGAAATTTCGTTTTCTCTTTCCATTCTGGCACGAACTGAATCCGCTTATAACGCTTCTTAGGATTAAGTGCCGTGCCTTCGATGTTCCATAACGAGCGAGCACTCCATAAGTCGCTTAATCAAAATTTCAACGGTCGACAACGTCAGACGTGCAGGCGCTGTGGCCGCTCTATTTATTAATTTCCCCTGAGATCGTTTCGTTACCATTAATTCTGAAATTTTTTCGTACGTACGAATGTTATTCGTATTTCGTTTAATTTAAAAAAGCGAAATGTTTGTTAAAAACATCTGACACGCGCGGCTTTTCATATTTTGCAATTACATTACGTGATATACAGGGTGTTTGATAAGTAACGATAAAATCCTCCGCATAGAGATAGAGTGGACTAAATTGACAATGAATCGAAAATTCCTGTACCATTTTACAATTTTCACAATAATTAACAAGATATTAAGTACGAAAAATCGCCGAATATTGGTTTTCAATAAATTTTTACTCAAGTACTATCAATTTTAAACAGAAAAAACAGTGACAAAAATTGTATATTTTCTTCTCGTAGTTTTTTCTTCCCGAGAATTTTTTCAGGATTTTTTAGTATTGCATTTTCTCATATTGGTAAAAATAATTGCCAATAAGAAAATGCAGTACAAAAAAATTGATGAAAAATTCTGAAAAAATTCTTAAGCTCTGAGAAGAAAATAAATTTTCGTCTCTTCCTGTTTTTTTGTAAAATTGATAGTTCCTGAGTAAAAAATTATTGAAAACCAATATTCGATGATTTTTAGTGATTAATGTCTTGTATTGCGAAAATTACAAAATAGTACAGGACTTTTTGACTCAATTTAATCCGCTCTACTCCTATGGGAGAGTTTTATCGTTATTTATCAAACACCCTATATATATATATATACATATGTCAAATATACTAATTTTCTGCAGTTCTAAGTAAAAAGACTAAACTGCACAATAAGATATCGAGACAGAAGAACGCAAGAACATTGTTAATATAATCAATAATTGTTATTTGTTGAATATAAATTTGAGCAAATTAATACATTTCTTGATTTTTGTTTAACTTTTGTTTTAGTTCAATTACTCGTATGCGTTAACCAGGACACTTCCGCCTTGTAAATTTACTTATATGTTTAAATGTATGAATGCTATTTATACATATACATTATTATATTTAGCGCTAATTGTTCCACGATTAAAAAGAATTTTTTGCATTTGTCTTTAAAGGATGTATAAACATTATCAATCTGTATTAACTGTAAATCATCAAAGACAACAATGAAAATCGACATACAATGTCGAGGTATCAGAAATGTAGGATTAACAATATTGAGCAGCGATGATCTATAGCTATAGGAATGATTGACAGTAATTTAAATTGGATACAATTAGACATTATGAATTTAACAGTGGTCGCCATTGGAAGAACTTCCGATAAATTTTCAACTTTGATCTCTGAATTCGAGATGTTTACGTGAGAATACATGAGCTTGAATAACACGTAACAGCGTTCCCAGAGCGCGTGTATCATTGGGATCAGATTAATTGGCAGGCGAATTGGTCCCCGATGACAAAAGCTTTCCAAGTCGCCGAAGGTGTCCAATAGAAAATTCGAATCGCGTAATCGAAGCGTCGTTTAACCCTGGCGGGCCGGTTGACATTTTATTAACGTTCAAAAGGGTGACGACATTGACGGACCAATTTCCGCGGCGTGTATTCGCGCGTGCTTGCGCGTGCTCGCGCGTGCTCGCGCGTGTTCGCGAGCGCATTATGTCGAACATCCATGTTTGTCAGTAGCTATGCTAGCATGGACAACCACGAAACGTAATGAGACCGCGAACAGACGTGTTTTACGCGCACGAGAGGGTCTCTCTTCCCTTTGCTGTCATTCCCGTTTCTCTCTTTCACGTTCATTCGTGCTACTTCATCACGCACGCGTGTATGAATGAGACTGCCAATTAGCCACTCGAGAATACTACTTGTTTAAATGCCCCGAAGAATCCGGGAATCCGAATATATAAAAATGAAGGGAGAGAGAAAGAGAGAATTAAATACTTATTCACCTAGAGAAAAGATTTCTTTGATTTAAAGAAATGCTTCTTTGCTATACGAAAAAATTTCTTTGATTTGTGATCGTCATTTCTTTTGATTTAAATATTCTTTTTTTAAAATCAAATAAAATTTATTCGATTTAAAGAAATTATGTTCAAATCCAAAAAAATGACGTTCAAATTATGATTATGATTTCTTTAAATCAAATAAATTTTATTTGATTTAAAAAAATAATGTTTAAATCAAAGAAATTTTTTTCTTTAACCGTATAGCAAAGAAACATTTCTTCAAATCGGAGAAATCTTTCGTGTACCATTCGACTAAACCATTTATCTATCTAGAAATGTAATCTTCTCGTGATTTATATTCGAGGACTGAAATACGTTAATATCTCTCTGAAGTTGGAGATTCTAATACTCCGGAAATTAAGATTTTACGTACTTCGAGAATGTCTCTAGAACTTCAACCGTGACTTGATATGCGATATGATTTCTCTGAGATATTTCTATGTAAAATAACGATTTTCAACGTCAAGTTTACACATGTATAAAGGATCCGCGATGGAAAGAAAAGAGGAAATGCGCATGTATCGCCGTAATTGAGTGTTGACGTGCTCTCAGGCTCGGATGGTGAGAATAACCGCGGGATAAAAAAGACGAGGATGCGTCATCTCCGGCAGATAAATGTAATTAAAAGTTACGCTATAAGCTTGCTTTTGCGATAGACCTTTCAGCGCGGCGCGACATTTTTTCTCTCTCTCTCTCTCTCTCTCACTTCCTTCACATCTTTTTTCTTTTGTGTTTTTTTTTTGCGTCTCGAACAGTAAGCGCGTGTAATTACCAACGAGTTGGCCGCGAGCGAAGGTGACGGGGGCACCGGCCTGTATGAAAATTATCGCGTTTCGCGAGAAAAACGCAATTGAAAGTTTTATTAACGGAGTGGCTCTCTTTTTTCCTCTCGCCGATATATTGCGAGACGCGAGTGCAATCATTCAACGGATATAGCGCGGACCAGTGGTTGAGAATTGCCCATGCATATTGCCATTTTCACCCCCCCCCACTCCCCTTTTCCTTCTGTGTTCACCCCCTTGTCCTCTTTTGCCAACACAGCGTTACTCCGGCTGACAAACAATTTTGCATAACATTTGTTTACACGGCCGTCGAGCGCGTGTTCTTTCTACCGGTATATAATTGCAACGTGGCAATTTGCTACCGCTGTCGAACGACAACAGTTTTGTTCATTGTATTTTAATTCCAGCCGCGTCCCTCAACGTGCGACTGTAATGAGATACGACGGTCCGCGGGTGAAAGGATTTACATTACGTTATGTTACGTTTTAATTTTTCTGATATCGCATTGCGGTTTTTATCATCGATGTGAGAATGACTGTCATTACCAGGCATCTGACACTTTGTGTCTCAATCCTATGTCAATTTCGCGTAGATTGCTTTATTTTTCTAAACGTCGAGCGATTTGTCGAGATAATTTCCCACTATTAGAGAGTTGCGTAATTGGTATACATACTTACATATTTCCCTTGTCACATTTTGCCATGCCATTTATCTTCACTTTGCTTCTCTACATGAAAGGAACGATTTTGCTTAAGTATCTAAACATTTATCTAGATACAGGTTTAAAAATAATTTTGTTTGGACGATATTAAAATAATTAAGACGCGCAAATTTGTTACTAGAATATGAAAAACTTTTTGCACTATTTATTTACTTGAGATTCCTACATAATTATTTTGACAGTCTGATAAAATTATTTTTAGATACCTAAATTTTTAGACACTTCAGCAAAATCATTCTTTTTCTGTACTTTTTTTCTTACATAGAAATCTTTTTTATTAAATATTAAAATTCAACCTAACAGTAATATGTTATGTTGATAATTAAAAGTAATATTTCAATGATTCGATTTTATTTAAGGATGTTTTATACACATTTTCAAAATGATGAAAAAAGTACAAATTATTTTAAGTCACGTATAAAAATAATACTACAAATTTGATGACGGTTTATCATCTGGATTGTAAGTTATTTTAGTAAATAGTAGAATTTTTTAAATCGATGCTTTAATAAAAATATATGTAAATATATTATAAAATAAATGATAAAAATCTTAATTTTTTAATGTCATAAGTACATTATGCGTTCAAGATTATTTACGTAGAGTTACATTGCGATGAACTAGTTGTTCAATAAATAAACAAAATATTTATTTATTCTATATCTTTTTTGTAACTAATCAGTGAATCGCAATGAAACTTTGCATAAATTATTTCGAATATTTAAAGTATTTATATAAAAGAAAAATGTAAATTTTGTTATCATTTTTAAAATTTTAATTTTTAACAATAAAAATAATAATAATAAATAAAATAAATAAACAATAAAAATATGTTATCAAACAAAAATATAATTTTATTCACATAACTTTCGTATGTATATAAATTATTTGAAGTAAATATTATACATACTTCCAAATTTAATTTTCTTTGCAGGGATTGTACGTTTAATGCATCTTTAATTTGATTCAGTTTAATTCGATTCGACGTCAAAAACACTTTGATTTGCACATCTCTGGAATTAGGCCACCTAATTCCAGAGATCAATCTGAGAAATAATTTCGTAAAAATTACACTAACCATGATAACTTACTCCAAGACGCAATTTCAGCGTCGCGATGCTATTTAGAATGAAGATCGTAATTTCTTCGTTCGCGAGAGCAGCAAGAGAGACCCGTGCGTCACAAAATGCAAACGAGAGCGCATCCCTTTTGTCTCTCGCATTCTCACCAATTCTTATTTTCGCAGACTGGCTATTTGCTCGCTCCTCCCTCTCTCGTGGACACGAGAATACCGCCCGGCTCGAGAATACGTTATGTCTCCGCATGATTCCGAGCTGAGTAACGTTATTTAAATAGACCACACACAATTTTTGCGCGGTCCGACTGCGACTACTCATTTTTAACAACCGTGTCGTATCTCGACGGCAGGCGAACTTCTGTCTCTTCGTGGATCCTGACGTGTACCAGGCTCTTTCTCTCTCGTCTAGGGACGTATCCTCACTCAAATGTATATGTACCGCCGGTACACCATCCGTCTGCTCATTCGGCGCGCATACGAACGACCGTTTACGTACACCAGCTCGCTGGCAGTCGGGTACCACCTTAGTCCCATGAAACTTAAATTTCCTTCGAAACGGCCGTGGAGTTACGCGCGCGAGTGACGTTTCAGAAATTCCTAAGGTGGATATCTCACGCCCTCTCACCTCCATCATCCCCCTCTCTTCGCCCCTCTCTCTCTCTCTGTCTCTTTATCGCTTTCTGCTTTCCATCCCTCGTTTTCCCCTCCGATTCGTCCTCTCGATCTCCGGAAGGGTGGTTCACGTGAAACTCTTGCCCCGTGCCGGAATTACCGGCTCGCCGGCATAAACTCGCGTGTATATATCGAATGACGTAAAACTCGACGAGAGGGTAGTGAGAGAGCTCAAGAGGGACGGAAATGGGTGGTGGTTCGGTCCTGAATTTGGCGTTTAAATTCCCCGACCCTCCTGGGCGACCTCTTTCTCTTTACCTCGCACTCTTCGTCCCTCTTCTTCATCCGTCAACTCTCCATCCCTCTTTCGAGCGCCACTCGGCGTCTCGCTCTCATTTCAACTCTGGCACCACCAACATTGCCGCGAAATGGCGGCCGTTCATTCTCGCTCGCAAGAGAGACAGCTTGTACCACGCGGAAAAGGAGAGAAATACCAGGGATGAAAACGTAATGTGGACAGAGATGGACGCAACTGAGAGAGAGAGAGAGAGAGAGATGGAGATGGAGGTAGAGAAGCACCGAATGAGCTGGAATCATACGATATCGGAGTTTTGAAATCGATAGCACTGGTGACGCGCTTCCGGTTTAATCGATGAAGCTCACACGCGGGGTCTACGCATCGGCGACATTGTTTAAAATTTTGCTGATCGATCAAAGGTATTATGTGTATAACGACAATTTCACGGACGCTCGCGGATGCATTCATTTTGTAGTAACTCCCGCCGAAACCAGAAATATATATATATATATATAGAACGATCCTCGATTATCTCGTTATGACTGACAATCCTCTTCTCGCGAGGATGACATCAATGGGAACATAAAATATTGCCGACGTAATATTCGTGTCGTTATGGGATAAATTTAATAATTATATGTGACACATCATTGCGTAACGCTGCACTGACAATTATCGTGGATTAACTTGGATTAGCTGCGAACGTAACTGCATTAGTTCAACGATATTGAAAAGTTTGCAAAAGTAATAACAGATAGTAATAAAACAGAAGTCTTAAGCAATCGTCGATGAAGGTTTCTTCTTATTAATTTCTGACATCATAACGGTATATTAATTTACATGGAAGTAATATATGTTGAAATGTATAATTGTAGTGTGCGCTTCTTGTTCGTCTGCAATTTCTGAACCATGTAACCATTTAACTTATCTTGCGGCCGGATAAATCGCGGTGATTAAATTTATAATCGATTCGCGGCAATCGTGTAATTTTATGGTACGCACAATCCATCGCGTGCGATTCGCGTCACATCGCATTTTCCGCGGTCTCCGTTTCTCTCCTTTAAGTGAAATTCAATCGGCTCTTACAAATTGATCGTCGCCGACGCGGATTTCGAAACCGACCGCGCGACCCGATAATTCATTCCATCGTCCGGTAACGCGACACTTATTGCATCGCGGCGCAAGTTTACACGCCTTTAGGTACGACATTGAAACGATGAATAAGGGGGATTAAGGTTGCGCGAGTGGAAAAGCCACGTAATACGTTATAAGGCCATACATGACAAAATAGGGTTCATTTATCTTATCTTAGTTCTCATCGTTTTCCTAAAGGCTGATACTTTGTCTCATTGCTCGTTTCATGTATTAGGTGTTGGAATTAATTCGTAGCGTTTTACAAGTGATGGGAAGTACTTTCATTAATGTATTTTTTAATGCTCATGTGAAATAAATAACATTCTTTCATTAAAAACGCTACGAATTAATTCCAACACCTAATATAAAATTAATTTTTTAATTACGTCTCAATTATCTTGAATGAAGTCATTGTTAACTGTCGAGAAAAACTGTGGATGTATCTTCATAATATTTGTGGAACGTATTTGCACTGAAATAAATAAAAAAGAAGCTAAATAATTTTTTAATTAATGTCGTCATAAAATAAACAAATAAATGTAGCACACAGATATTTTAGTATATTTTATAATATGTTACATCTGTAAAAAAATTATTTAGCTAATTGTTTAATGTACATTCTAAAAAATACGAGCTTGGATTTAATATTGTGCAGTATTTATATAATTCTCACCGTGTGGTGTTATATTCACAATATGACATCACAGTGAAAACAAAATTACTAAATTTTAATAGTATTAAAATAAAGTATTCACTAAATGTAAACATAAATTTATTCGGTACAAAAACTATTAATTTAAATATCTTTTTTTATTAAATATTTATTGTAAGTACATATTTTGTATTATTTAAATAAATATTTATTAAAATTTAGTAAATTTTTTTAGTGCATTATAATGTGGATTTAACTTTCATCTTTTATATCTGTAAAAAATCATTTAACTAATTATCTAATGTAGAAAGAAATTCTATCTTCTTTATTTGACCTTTATTTTTCGAACTATAACTATTATTATTTAATTTAATTCCTTATTTGAATTTTAAACGATCGTTTTAGAACGAGAATAATAGTGAAAGAGAAACAATTAATTATACAAAAGTAAAGTGTCACGGATGCAACGCAGTTCCTGCCATTACCAATAATAATTTGATCCCGCCTTTCCACAATCGCGGTCATATCCTACTGTAATACTCGGCATTGCCGCATCCAGCAGACGTCATTGCGAATCGCCGCGATTTCACGAAAGATGCGCGTGCCAGAATTAATCCTGTAATTTTCTGGTTCCGCATACGCAGCTTATCGTTTCGTGAAATACACGGCAAAGATACGCAGCAGTACTTGCCTATCTCCTTGCATTGGTCACGGCACTTTCTCCGCGGATGTATCTTGGCGTGGAATTTCGATTAGGTCTCTATCATCACGAACACATCTTGGTGCGAACGAAATTCTACTTTCGCTTAAGTCACGTGCGTTCTCCATTTCCGCGGGATTTTATCGCTCTGTTAGATTAATAGATGGATTCGTGCATCGAGTATGCGTTAATAAGCGGACTGTTAAATTCATAATGTCAAATTATATCCCATTTGAGTTATTTTTAATTATGTCTGTGGGTTGCCATTGCTCTTAATATATCGTTATTTTACACTGAGAGAAAAACTTTGATATTTGTAGCTATCATTACATATTGCTATAATTATGATTATAATTATTATAGTATCTAGTAATTATAACTATGGTTATATTCCGATATTCACTGCCAGTACTGGAAATATATATATTAATAATATACACGTTACGTGCACTATAAATTTTCAGTACTGGCAGCAAATATCGGAATGTTTTATCAACCAATATATATGGTTGGCAACCGAAAAAAATTAAAAATATTATACATACTTATTACAATCATATTAATATGGTTATCCTCCAAAAATGACTATACTGTAATTATAGCCTATTTGAATCATTGTTTAATTTCAATCATTTTTATGATTGTAATAACTATAATTATAGTCATTTTATTCGGTTGCCAACTATATACGTTGATTCATAGAATTATATATACAGTTATACTAATACTATAATGATCATAATCATAATTACAGTAATATGTAATTATATAATTACAAATACCAAACAGTTTTTCTCTCAGTGTAAATAAAACAACAAAGTTAAACAAATTAACAAGAAAATGTATTAAATTTAACTAAAATTTAATCTATTATTTATGAAATGCATACGTTAATACGGATGTTTACTTTGAAGCAACCATAAAAATGGATTGATTTACATTTTAACACATGAAAGTTAAAAGTAACAAAATATTATTTAACTTAAGAGATCGGGTAACCTTTGATTCTTTGATATCTAACAGTACAATACAATTTTATTCACGTGATTGAGATGCACCTGTAATTCGCGACTGTAAATTATCGACGTTGCAACGATCATAGCACGAAAGTACCATCTCCGTACACTGTAATCTTCGTATAAATCATATCTCCCTATTAATTATATCTCTTGCAACGTAAAGATCGCTCGCCCACGCCATTCTTGCGGCGCGTGTTCTTTCTTTCGTTAATTCAATCAGCGTATGACAGTCATGTTTTCGTAACGTGTTTGCGCATATAATGAAGATCTCGTTGCAGTCTCAGCGCTTCGTCTCGCGATCGATCGTCTGGACAATACGCGGTAATGATAGCATCGCAAGAAACGGCATAATTAATTTCATAAAGGGTAGATAACATTCATGAACATTGCGGTTTAACGAGATTATATAAATTTTCGGCTTATGTACAAACGAGTGTCGTGCGCAATCCACGATTAGGTAAAGACTCGTAATTAGCGAATGGCAAAGCCGCGAACAGATACTCAATACTCGACGACATAAAAGCATTGCACCCACGCATATTATATATATATAAAATATATTATATATGTATGTCTATGTACATGTATATTGAATGTAGAGGGCTGTTACGCGTACTTTTTCGTTAAATTATTATTCTCTAAAAGCGTATCGCGCGCGGATGGAATTCTCGGCTCTGTTTCAAAGAGCAATCCTCGAAATCCACGCGAGACACGAGATTAAATCGCGCTAGATTAAAGAGAGATAGTATAGATATTAACGCGCGGTGTTTTTACACGCTTTCGAGATCCCGGCCTCGCGACTGATTTTTATCGCGTGCCTGGATTTCGCGATTCGCGTATACGTCGTGGAATGTAGCAGGCAGCAATGTTTTTTCATCGTTATCATAGACGAAGGCAGACGGAAACATAAGCACGCGATCGATTTTTCGAAACGCCGCCATTATACTGGGAAAGGTGCGTGTGAGCGAGAAGGCCAATCAAACTGTCATTTATAATCAATTAAAAGCCAATAAACTCGGTGCTGATTGGACGACAGTTCGCCGGAATACGCCGCGAAAATGGGAACAATAATAGCGGATCATTAACAGTGGTATAGGGTTTATTTCTATGGGAACACAACGGCGTCATCGTTGCGTCGCCGGATCGACCGGATTGTTGCTGGGATTGTTGAATTCTGCGCCGTTTCCAACGCGAGCTGATGTCGGCTGCACCCTCGACATTGGATTTAATCCTCTGACGCTGTTTTCTAATTTCCCGTCGAGTTTCGCTGTTTCGTGTAACGATGCTGCGCCGCGCATTTAAGAGCTCGCTCGATTTCCCGATGTTCGGACGGAGGCGTCGCGACGCCCCCCATGAAAATTATGGGGCAAATAAATTGACCGAGGTTCTCCGTCTGTTTCACCCGAACATGAAATCTGCCGAGATGGTTCTCCTGTTTAGATTTAATACACACACGGGTAGTAAAATCGAAACGATTATCACCCTTCTACTTCTTCGAGAACCTCGAAGTTTCCACTCGAGTTTCTCATTTTGCATTTTAATCACGTTTTTTCGGACAGAAGAATTTGTGTGTTTGAAATCACTTGATAATTAACTCTACATTATTCGCGTTATTTCAATGTAATTACTTGCGTGGAATGTTCCTGATACTCCAATATTATATCTGAATTTTCATTCTCTTTGATGATTTACAATTAAATAAAGATTGATAATATTTTATACATTCTTTAGATAATGATAAATGCAATTTTTTTAATTGTGAAATAATTTGCGCTGAATATAACAATGTGAATATATAAATATCATAATAATGTTTGCGGAAATACTATTTAGCGAATTTAAAAACGAGAGTATCCTGAAAATTCGACGCGGTAATAAAGGATTAATAACACTGTCCGACAAAATTTGATCTTTTTTTTATCACGAGTATGAATAGTTATTTTCATAGTATTTTTGCCTGCT